>WBMV01005287.1:67126-589599 GCA_013396655.1 Campylorhamphus procurvoides | reverse complement strand
TCGGCACGGCACGGCACGGCACGGCACGGCACGGCACAGCACGGATCGGCGGGAGCTGTCCGCCCGGCGAGCGCTGAGCGCCGCCGCTCCGGAGCTCCGCGGGTGGGTTTCTCTCACCCTTCTCACGGCAACTATTTCGGATGGTTTTGTGCCGCTGCCCGGTCCTGGGCGCTGCCCGCACGGGCGGAGCGGGCACGCACCGAGCCCCCGGGACGCCCCGGCTCCTTTGACCCGACTTTTTGGGAAATCGCAGTTCCCACGGTGGGGCATTTTGGAGTGGAAAATTAAGGGGGGGGACACGCACACACACACTCTCGAAAGAAGACACTACGCTGAGTTACAGCAGGGAGACCCTTAGAGTGAGCCTGCTGTTTGACTAAAGCTTAAGGATTTCTTAAAAAAAAACCCCAAAAAACTAACGCGGAAAGAAGACAGGCTGAAGATGAAAGTTTTTTTCTTTAATATTTTTTCCCTCTTCCAAGTCTTCGGATCTATTACGGTAGTGCTTTTCCTCCCCGCCTTCCATTTGTTTGTATTAATGATTTAGTAGCCGTCTTGCCTGAAAACTTCCACCGTGAGTGACTGCTGTGGGTTTTCAGGCAGTCAGTGACCTTAAAGGTTGGTTCAATGCTTTCTTCGTGCAAAATGTATGTGAAATAACCGCTGTGTTGGGCTTTCCCCCCTTTTTTCTTTTTCCTTTTTTTTTCTTTTTTTTTCCCCTTTTTCTTTTGGTTAAAAAAAAATCACCGGCTTTATAATTTAAAAGAAAACAACGTTCAGTCAGGGAGTGATGTAATTCTCCTACCTAAGGGCACCGACTCTGGTGCTTTGCAGGTGACTTCTCTTTTGCTTACTCTTAAATTCATTTTAATGGCAATCTTATGTAGCTAGGAAGTAACATATTTAACAGTGCTCCTTAAGAATGCATTTTGCTAAAATTGAACACTTTCTATTTCAATTTTTTTTCCTGATTTCCTCCCACCCCAAAAGAAAACAATAAAAATGATTAGGCACGAGAGCAGCGGTAGAAAAACCAATGGATTGTGGAGGCAGAACCGGGGCTAAAAACACTGAATCTTTTATAAAAAGGATACTTTTAGCTTTTTGTTTTTCCAAGCTCTTTTTCCACCTTTTCATGGTCAAACTGCTCAACGCTTCATTGCAAATAGTTTTAAGAAATGATTTCTGGTTTTGCTAAATATTATTTCTCCCTCCTGTATTTTTTACTGCCCGCAATTGTTCTGAGATAAGCACACAGCCTTCTAAAAAGGTGAATATTGCCATGACCACTCACCAATACCTGCTTATTGCATATTTTGAAAGGCTATTTTTTGAGGGGTCGAACTCTTAACTAGGCTGGTGAAAAGTCTAAGAGAGATGTTGAGTAGGTGGGAGAAAATCTGATCACAAAAGGTTTTGTTTGCCGTGATGATACAGCCAGTTATTAATTGTAACGTTAAGCAGAAGGGTGTTACGTCTGTCACTGGTTTCAGTTAAAATGGTCATCAGTGTTAAGTTGGGCAAGTTTATCTAAGGGTTGGTAGTATTTTGGGGAGGAGGAGGTTGCAGAGGTTATTGGTCACGTTTTTGTGACTGAACGCACTTTATCAGGTGCATGAACTAGGTTATTGTATGGACATAATTTTCCATTTCTCTATCGGTTTCTTTTTGGTATTTGACACTTTTAAAAACATTTGTGACTTTCTAACAAAGTATGTGGTTTTCTGGAGTAGGGAGGTGCAGCTAGGGATACTGGAAGTTTGGAGATAATGTGAGCAACAGGACTGTATTTATTTATTAAACAGAAAAAAAAACCAAACAACAAACCTAGAGTTAGGAGGTGAGGATTCTCTTTCTGGAGCATTCGGGCACCTTCTGGTGGGGTATGTCTCTAGGCTTTTAATTATTTATTTCACTTTTGTCCTTTCAAAAAATGAAGTAGAGCGAAACCAAAATGAAACAAAGTAAAATTAGACTAAATGATGAAAAATAAATAAATAAAGGTATGGAATGGCTGGAAGCCCAATACTTGATTTCATCAACCTGGTGGTGATGGCTTCCTGATCGAAGCAATATCTGCCGATATCACCCCTGTTCCATGGCTGTAGCCTGGCCTCATTTTACGCTGCGTTTCCACTGAACATGTTGACGTGCTGCTGCTTATATAAGGGGAAGAACAAATTCAAGCAGATTAGTGCTTGGGATTTTGAGATCGGCTACCCAGATCGCGTTGTGTGTTTTTCCCTTTCCTTGGGGGAGCTGATGGGGAAAGCTGAAGAATGACGGGAGGGGATGAAATCGGAATGTGTGGTTGGGAGAAGATGGGGGTGATGCGGGGAGCAGCTTATTCGCATAATGTCTGCGCTGCGTCCCTTTTTCTTTTCTTTTTATAAAACCCATTATCTCTAAAAACACATTATTCTTCAGCCCGGTCTAAAAAAAAGATAGTGGGAGGGGTTATCATAGTGAGGGGGTTTGGTATGGGAGTCATTAGACCCACTGCTGCAAAACCAAGATACAGAAATCCATCTGCACCAACATTTCGGGGGGAGGGAGGGCGTAGAGAGGGGGGAAGGGATGGATTGTCTATCTTGGATTAGCGAAGTGGAGCTTTGTATTCTTCATTTTCCTCCCCATTTTCTGCTATTTCCCTCCATCCCCCCCATCTGCACACCCGCTTTCCTCCTCCCAACCCCCACCCCCCCGAAGGTTTCTCATCCCTTGACGAGAAAATTCTGTGTAACATCCTGATGGCTCTGCGGCTTTTTTTTTAGTGCATCACAACAGTGGCGTGATGACCTTTGCTTCATGCCACACAGATTTGGGTTCCCGATAGGACTGTGACCACAGCTTGGGCACACTCATACACCAATAGTCATGTACCTTGGATAGCCCGTGATTTAATTCCAATTTTTGTGTGTGCGGCTTTGTGTGTGCGTGTGGCTGATAAAAATTGGCAGAGGGTAAGGCACACAGTAAATGCCAAAGGCACGTCCATCCATTTCGCCAGCCCCTCTTGCCGTTTTCTTTTCCTGGTCATTGTGTCACACATCATGAGATTTTGTGCTGAGGAGGGGTGTGCCCAGTGTGGATAGTAGGGGCCTGGGGGTTGGAGGGAGTGTATATGTACTGGGGAGGGAGGAATTGTGTGGGGGGAAATGGACCTGGTGATGCTAATAACATTATTTTGGTCAAATGAACGTCTGGTGATAATGATTCAGTGTAACCATCCGTGAAATACATGCTTGCGACACACTGGAATAAAGGTTACTCCAGGGAGCTCCGTCAGAGCCAGGCATGCTCGGGGGAGTGAGCTGTCCCCTTGATGGGGGAAACAAAATTCATAAACATCCCAGGTCGCTTTCCTTTCCAACGCCTCCTTGCAAGTTCGAGCTGCAGGGCATTGCGATCGAGAGAGGGGGTGGGCTACACTGGAGCCAGGAGGATGAAACAAAGCCTTCCCGCTTCATCCTCCTGTGCCATCCTCTCTTGCCCTCTTTGAGCTTATCGGTGCTGTTGATCCAGACGATACAGGAATATCGCCATTTCCATGCAGTCCTTGCTGGAGCCTGGAGGGTGGTGGATTGAGAGGCGGGGAAAAGCTTCTTGTGTTTCTGCTGTAGGATGTGCAGGAGAGCCATCACTTTCTGTGTCTGAGTAGAGCAGGGAAAAGGCTGGGGTGGCAGAGCAAAGGGAGGTAAGAGTCTCTTATTCCATCCATTCTTCCTTCCTTCTTTCAGCCAGATAGAACATGGGGAAGGGCCTGACAAGTCTCAGTGGGTGGCTGCAGGTGGCTGGGGTGCAGGGATAGGGAAGCCAAGGCAGTGAGAGGGAGGCTTTTCTCTGTGTTTCACAAAGTCCAGGACCCTCTCTAAGGCACAGAGACCTGCTCAGCACCCTCCTTCTCTGGCTGTGAAGGACTTTCTTGCTTGGTCATGGGCTGCTCGCACCCAGGCAGAGGGGAGCTGTGGGAGGAAGGTGCTCCTGTGGTTCTGCCAGCTGCTTCTTCTCATCTCCTCTGTGTGGCTCTGCCTGCTCTGAGGTCTCCATTTTTCTGGATCTTTCCATGTAATGAAGCAATAACCAAAGTTGAATAAATAGATCTGTCTGGACCTATTGTTGTTTGCCTTTTGCTTTTCTCCTTTCCTTCTGACCTTGAGGTGCAGTGGTAAACTACAGAGGTAGGGGTGTATCCAGTGCCCCACAATGTTGGTGTAGTGATGTCTGGAGAGTCCCCTGCACCCCTGGTTTATGCTCACCAAAGCCAATCTTGCCTCAGCTGCCCATTTTCACCAGTAGTTACTTTTTGATGTCTTCTTGTCCTCCTTTTTACCCCAGCCACTTTGGAAATGGTTATTATGCTGTAGCTACTGTGCTTGTAGGAATCATAGCATCATAGAATATCCTGAGTTTGAGGTCCAACTCTTGCCCTGCACAGGACAGCCCCAAGAATCACATCATGTGTCTGAGGGCATTGCCCAAGCATTTCTTGAACTCTGGCAGACTTGGTGCTGTGACCACTTCTCTGGGAAGCCTGTTCCAGTGCCCAACTATCCTCTGGGTGAAGAACCTTTTCTAATATCCAGCCTAAACCTTCCCTGACACAACTTCATGCCATTCTCTCAGGTCACCAGAGGGAAAAAATCAGTGTCTGCCCCTTCTCTTTCCCTCACAAGGAAGTTGTAGACTTCTATGAGGTCTCCCCTCAGTTTCCTTCAGGCTGAACAGACCAAGTGACCTCAGCCACTATTCATAAGATTTCCCCTCAAGGCCCTTCACCATCTTTGTAGCCCTCCTTTAGATGCTCTCTTATAGCTTTATATCTTTCTTATATTGGACTCATATGGCTGCTCTCAAAGATAAGGCAATGGCCAGCTGAGCAACAGGCAGAGCATGTTGCAGGGTTTGCATGCCTGCTCCCCTCCCGTGGATGATCCCTCCCTGGCACCCTGCAGGGCAAAGGTGGGCCCTGGTTTTATCGTTTCTCCTTTTCCCTGGTGATTAAAGTACTAGTGAGTTCTTGTTGCACAGTGAGCCGACTTTTATGAATTATTTGTTAGCAGGAGTAGGAAAAGTTGGAAAAAGCATTATTATAGGTGCACTTCAGTGATTACATTGTGAATTTTGTAGCCCACCCTGAATGTTGTGCTTCCTTGAGCTTTCACAGCCAGTGGAGAAAAGTGAACTTCACATAGCGCTGGAACTTACACCTGACCCTGAATGTTTCCCACCCTTGAAATGAGAGAGGAACTCAGTTCCTGCAGAGCATTCAGAGCATAACAGATGGGGCAAGGGCTAATTTGTGGTAGTGATGATGGTGGATTTAGAGACCTAAGTCCCTGTGCAAAAGGAAATAAGTATGCCTCCTTGCTCCCTTACTTTCTTCCCTTTCTAAGCAAGTTACAAAACCATCATGTGCAGTTGACTCTTACTGTGTTAGAATTGGATTTAAACCCTTAACCTAGAGGAAACCTTCAGACAGCACAAGATGGTTGGGCTTTTGTCTGTCTTATTCCTGGGAAGGGAGAGTTTAGTTCCCTTTTTGTTTTATCAGCAGTGGTATTTCAGTGAATCTAATGAACTTTATTTTCTGCAGCGTCCTCTAGGGCTCTTTAGTTTATTTTTCTTGAGAAGCAGAGCATTTATTTCCCCCTTGGTCTGTTTTCTTTTGCCCCCTCCTTAGCTCTCTGCTCTGTGCATGTGCAGGTGGACGTCAGATACTGGCTGAGCTGTGATATGCTGTATCAAGGATAAGAACATTCAGTGATCTGCCCAAGAACAAACTAAAGAAGTCAGAAGCTTTATGATGACCAAAGGCCAGGATAAGAGGTGACTTCTGATGATGATGCAAGAGACATGGTGGTTAATTTAAAAACAAAATGCATTCAGCTTTATCTGCCACTGCCCCCCACTAGCATGAAAAGAAGGCAGGCTTTATTTTGGGACCATTGCCAATGCAGCTGGAACCAGAAATTACTTGAATTTTGGTTAAGCTTTGGAAATTTTTATTGGCTCTCTTCTCCCTCACACCCCTATCTTCTAGTTAATAGCAGTCTGTCAGTCTAGCAGAATTGATTCTTAATGCATACAGCAAGTGGTGAGAAAGATATTTTGCATTTTGGAAACCAAGATACTAGAGGGATTGGTAGCATCTTGAAACCAGTATACTACATAATTTTGGTCCGGGTCATTTGCTATTTCTTTTCTTTGGTTCCTCCTCTCTTGGGCATAGGCAGTGGTAATTCATGTGTGTAAAGGACTCAGAATCAGAGATGGTGTTTTGACATCTCACCACCATCCAAACAACCACACCAAGACATGTTTGTAGAAAGGCAGCATTGGAGAAGTTTGTTCTGTCTTTCTACTTGTTGGGGGCAGTGGATGATGCTTTTAGTGCTCTGTTAATACATTCTTCTCTCCTTCTCCTTCTCCTCCTCCTTCTCCTTCTTCTCCTTCTCCTTCTCCCTTTGGATTGAGCTATCCTGACTATAGTTTTACTGAAGTCTACTATGGATAAAGTGCAGAGTTTCTGTAGTGATGTACTTGAAAAGTTAAAGAATAAGACTCCTAGCGGAAATAAACCAGTGATGTTGGAAGATCCTCCATTCTTTCTTAAAGGAAAGTGGGAATATGATTACTCTTGTTGCCATTCACAGAAAGCAGTGCTCTCTGAGCCCTGTGAACAGCTGTTGTGAACTTTACACCACACAGCCAGCTTGGCAGAGTCCTCTGTGTGGGCTAAAGCCTTGAGCCTCTTGAGACTCTGGGCTGCTGCAGGGATTGCTATTTGGCTTTTCAGACTGTGGTGGAGGTTTACTTACAGCAGTTGGAAGTTCAGCTCTGTCTGCAATATGGCCCCTTCCTACAGGATGGACTTGCCCTTCAACTGCTTTGCTTCCCCTTGCCTCAGAGCTTTCTCCTTGTTTCTTGCATGTGCCTGAGTTCTCTTCCAGGTATGCTCCCATACCTGTTTTTTTTGTCTTAAGAGTATATCAGGGATTCGGGGAATTGTCAGCGTACCTGTCGTCTCTCAGTGGTGTACTAAGCTCCTGTCCTTTCCAAATTCCTTTTCTTTGCCCTTGATGGTGAGGGACGGCTTATTTCAAACACAATCTGCTTGTGTCATTCCTAGCCCTGCTGCTTGCCATCCATCACATCATGGGAACTAATTAACACCAGTAGCTTTGGATCCTGGGAATGACAGTGCCAGGATAGTAGACTCTTTCAGAGATCGTAATGTCTCTCTTCACAACTAGAGCAGCCTAGTCCAGGAGTTCATGGGCTCCATTATCCCTTGCTGACTGCACCAGCCCTATAGTGAATGTGCCTGTGTATTTAGCAGGGAGGGTCCTTAAGACCTAGGCCTGCCTCAGTAATGCCCTTGACAGTACTGCAGCATCCACTGCATCCAAGTACGTCCCAGCAGCCAGATAAGAGCCAAGGAATGGGATAGAATAATAATTGATGAGGATGGGGGGAGGTATGATGTAAACCTTTTGAAGCTGCCGGTAGCATCTTGGCTACCTTTTGGTACATATAACTGTGCATAGTTCTGGAATATCTTTGAGTTTGACCCTGTGAGAATCCCCTGTGAGAATCCCCTGCTCGTGGCAAAGTATACTGCCCTGTTTCCACTGTGCTTGCTGTGTTGATGGAGGTGTCATCAGGGAAACAATGCTGCTCCCATGGAGATGGCAGGATGGCCACGCATACTGTGAGGCTACACAGAGAGGACTTCTCCCCTTCTTCCTCTACTTTCAGTCTTATTTGCTGTTGTGAACCACTTCTAAGAAGGGGAAGAGTCCCATGGGGATAAAAGTGAAGGTAACTAAGCAAGATGATGATGTTTGCTGGCAGCTGAAGGAGGAAGAGGAGAGGAAGAACTTTTCACTGGGGTAACTGTCTAATGGGGCTTGCTGCATTTGCAGAGCAGGAAAGTGCTGGCTTTGTTTCAGTCTGCTCTTGCATCCCATTTTTTTTTTCCAATAATGTGTTAATTAAACATTGATTTCAGGGGGAAAAGGAATCTGCTTGAGCTGCAGAAACTAAATGGAGTGTGGAGGAACAGGATCTGGTGAGGGATATATGGAAGGACCTTCTGTCAACTGTCTTCATGACCGATCATGGAGGGAAGCAAGGAAATGGCTGGAGAAAAACCTGTTCACCTTAAGTTTAGAGCCCTTCACTTATCTTAAGTGTGAATCTTGTTCTTTCTGTAACTGCACAGTTTTCAACTGATATGTGCTGAGGTATTACCAGGTAGATATCTGTATTTATTACAAAATACTTAATTTTTATTAAAAAGCAGAATGGAAGAGAGATTATTTTCAAGGTGTTCAAGACAGTTTTTGTTCAGTTTGGCACTCTTCTAATTTTTCTATTCTTACAGTTGTTGTTGTACCTATAAGTGAATCAAGTCATTGTGTACCTTAAGGCACCAGTCATAATGCTCTTGTTACTTACAAATAGTAAGACAACTGATCTTCATTTACTGCATATGGATAAGTCAGTCACTGAACACAGACAGAACGTTGTGATGTGCACTTTTAACATTTTCTCTTCTGGTCCTCAGAGCACTGGAAGGTGAGACAAGATTATGATATCTCCCTCCCTTGCTTGGTTGAGCTCTCTCTGTGCATTAGACTGGAAGAGCCAATGGGAGGCTATGCTGCCCTCCTTTTGTGCTTCCATGTGTTAGGGATGCATAGAGAAGATAAGAGACCTTGCTTTAGTCTGAAATCTTATCTGGAATAAACCTCTCTGCTGATGTGAACAATATATTCCTAACAGTATTAAACAGTTTGATTTGAATTCTTTTCATCACTGTGCTTTCTCTCTTCACTAGTTCTGGGAAATAATGGAAAGGAGACAATAACCTGTCTGACCTTTCTGAGCATTGCATAAGTCTGAATTAAAGTGATTTCACAAAGATCTCCATCAGTTCATGCAATAAGCAAAATAGCAGCATTGTCCTGAGAAGGAACCCATCCTAGCTGTTAAATTCCTTCCTACACCATCTGCAGTGTCAGTCTACAGAAGGATCTGCTGTAGCATCAAGACACATTTGAAAAGGAATAGATTAGGCCACAGAGCAACTGTTTTCTAGGAAGATTTTTAACTTGCTGATGGCTGGTGAAATTCACAGAATCACAGAATGGCTGAAGTTGGAAGGGGCCTCTGGTGGTCATCTCATCCAACCCCCTGTGCAAACAGGGCCACCTGGAAAAGTTGACTGGGTCCAGATGACTTTTGAGTATCTTCAAGGAGGAGACTCCACAACTTCCCTGGGTAGCCTGTGTCAGGGCTTAGTTACTCTCACAATAAAAATGTGTTTCCTGATGGTCAGGCAGAACCTTTTGTGTTTCAGTTTGTGCTCATTGCTTCTGGTGCTGTCACTGGGCACCACTGAAAAGAGCCTGGCTCTGTCATCTTTACACCCTGCCTTCAGGTAATTATGTACATTGATAAGACACCCTCTCCACCCTCACCCCAAACTCCCCGCTAGAGTCTTTTCTCCTCCAGACTGAACGGTCCCAGCTCTCTCAACCTTTCCCTATATGAGAGATGCTCATTCTCTTCTTCATGGCATTTGTTGGATTCCCCCCCATTGTGCCTGCCTCTCTCTTGCACTGGGGGGACCAAAACTGCACACAGTTTGGCCTCACCAGTGCTGAGTAGAGGGGAAGGATCTGCTTCCTCAACCTTCTGACAACACTTCTAATGCAGCCCGGAACACCATTAGCTGCCTTTTGTGCAAGGGCATGTTGCTAGCTGATGTTCAGTGTGGTATCCACCAGGACCCCAGGTCCTTTTCTGTAAAGCTGCTTTTCAGCCAAGTGGCCCTCAGCACATACTGATCCATGACCCATGAACTTCATTACAGGGGTATGGAGTGTCAGCAGAGCAGACAGGATGGTCCTTAAGTATTAACTTAAGAAGCAGAAGTCTGGAGTTCTTTCCCAGAATGTGTTTAACTAGTTTTTTGTAATAGTTAACACTTTTGCCATTCACTGGAAATTCAAAATTATCATTTGTAAAGCATTATGAGTTCCTTGAAAGGATGGCTTCATGTATCTGAGACTAGAATAGAACTGTTCCAGTTGGAAGTGACCTACAGTGATCATCTAATCCAACTGCCTGACCACTTCAGGGCAGACCAAATGTTAAAGGATGTTATTAAGGGCATGGTGCAACTGTCTCTGAGAGCCATAGGACATTGACCACCATTCTAGAAAGCCTGATCCAGTGTTTGGTCATCCTCTCTGTAAAGTAGTTTTGCTCAATATCTATTCTGAACCTCACCTGGTGCATCTTTGATTTATTCCTACATGTCCTATCACTGAATACCAGGAAGAAGAACTCAGCACTCCAGTTCCCCTCCTCATGAATCTGCAGAGGGTGCTGAGGTTGCCCCTCAACCCCCTTATCTCCAAACTGAATAAACCCAGAGTGCTCAGCCACTCCTCAGAGGACATATGTTCCAGCATTTCAGCTGTGGACATATTCAATTACCTTAACATCTTTCTTAATTTTTGGGAGAGAGAGATTCTAGTTTGTCTTTTTACCATGGCTGATGATACTCTGTGATGTTTTTTGTAGACCACAAAGAAAAGAAATTTTAAATTATTGATTGGTTTGACTTTTTGAAGGGGTACAAAGAGATAGAGAATGCAGGAGTCCTGGCGCGAGACTAAGGCCAGCCTCTTTAAGGGACTCTCAATTGAAGTCCTGGAATTAAAATCTGCTCATTTGTCCAGTGAGCATATTCAGCACTTTCAAAGAGCATATGGTACCATATAATTTCAGGTATATGCATTAAAAATACCTGTTGCGTATCTAGAAATCAAATGTTATGGACTTTATGGGGAAAATACCAAGAAACATACTGATCCTTGATGTAATTTCATATAGGTCATTAATCAAATACATATTGAGGGTGTATTTAATACCACTGGACCGAAAGACATAATTTTGTGGAGCTAGGTCTGAAGGATTTAGCTCAATATAATGAATTTTTTGAATGTGTCTCTTGTCTTCCTTGTTGGTTGATATGACTTAGTTAATCAGTTGCTAGCAGCTCTGTTTGGTACTAGTTGGGGTATAGAGGGAAGTGGTGCCTGGGATGTTGCTGTACCTTTTTGGAAGGAAATTGTAATTTCATTCAATAAATGTATTTTACGAGGCTAGAGTGAGCTACTGCTTGTTTACTAAGATCACAGTGTATCAGTGTATTGGGTTTGTGTGGTCAGGTTTTGGTAGCAGGGGGCTCTAGGAGTGGCTTTTGTGAGAAGCTGCTGGAACTTTCCTCCATGTCTGACAGAGACAATGCCAGCCTGCATGAAGGCAGACTCACAGCTGGACCAGGCTGAGCCAATAGGAATGATAGTAATGCCTCTGTGATAACATATTTAAGAAGGAAAAAGAAATTTTTCACAGAAGTTATTGTGACCAGAGCAAAGTAAGGATATATGAGAGAAACAGCTCTGCAGACACCAAGGTCAGTGAAGAAGGAGAAGATACTCCATGTGGTCCTGCAGCCTGTGGTGAAGATCATGGTGAGGCAGACTGTCCCTCTGTAGTTTCTGGAGGTCAGCCATGGCGAAGACACACACCTGCAGCTTGTGAAGGAACACCACACCAGAGCAGGTGAATGCCCTAAAGAAGGTTGTGACCCTGTGGGGAGCCTGTGCTAGAACAGGCTCCTGGCAGGGACCTGCAGACCTGAGGAGAGAGGAGCCCACACTGGAGCAGGTTTACTGGTAGGACTCATGATCCTGTGCGGGACCCACACTGGATCAACCTGTTCTTGAAAGACTGCTCTCTGTGGTAAGGGATCTGTGTTGGAGCAGTTCAAACTTGTGGGAAGGGCTTGTGCTGGAGAAGTTCATGGAGGACTGTCTCCTATAGGAGGGATCCCACACAGGAGCAGGGGAAGGACTCCTCTCCCTTAAAAGGAAGCAGCGTCAGAAACAACATGAGATGAACTGATTGTAACTCCCATTGCCCACCTCCCTGTGCCACTGGTGGGAAGAGGTAGAGAATGGGGAATAAAGTTAAGCCTGGGAAGGAGGGAAGGGTGTGGAGAAGGTGTTTTTAGGATTTGTTTTTCTTATTATCCTGCTCTGATTTTGATTGGTAATAAAGTCAGTTAATTTCCCCAAGTCGAGTCTGTTTTGCCCATGACAGTTTTGCTGTGGTGAGTGATCTCTCCTGGTCCTTATCTCAGCTCATGAGACTTTCCTTACATTTTTCTCTCCCCTGTCCAGTTGCAGAGGGGGGTGGTATAGTGGCTTTAGTGGGTACCTGGCATCCTGCCAAAATCAGGTAGAAATGCAGAGTGAAAAGGGAGTAGTAAATTGATAGGCTTTTGATAAGACAGTAACTCTTTTTATGAAGTTTGCCTGAACACAGCAGTTCTTCCTTTCACGCTCTCTTTGTTGCCAATGTGTAACATGAAGCTGGAAGTTGATCTGCTTTCTTGGCACAATGTAGGTAATTTACCTATTAAACTAGAAAATGGTGTAATTCGATAAGAAGAAATTTTTTAACAACAAATGAAAATTCCTGCCCTTGGGAAGGTATAATCAAATGCCTATATGTAAAATGAAGGATAACAAGCCAGGCAACAGAACTGCAGAAAAGGATCTGGGAGGCACTACAGTGAGTCAGAGACTGAATGTGAGTCAACAGTGTGGTGATGTTGCAAAAAAGCAAATCTCATTTTAGGGTATATTTAACAGGAATGTCACGTGTAGCACACAGGCAGTAGTTTTTCTACTCTAGCAGCCACTGCTGAAGCCATAGCAGAACACTGCATGAAGTGAGAGCCAGAAAACCAAAAACAGTGAGAGATGAGGAGAGACCAGCGAGAGTGGCAAATGCCATCTGCAAGGAGAGGGTTGTTTGGGTTGGTTTAGACTAGAGAGAAACACTGACGAGGGACATGAAAAGCTGTCCAATATTTAAAAGCTTGTTTTAAGAAGACAGTGATTAATTGTTCTCTGTGTCCACTGGGGATAGGACAAGAAGTAATCAGCTTAATTTGTAGCAAGGAAGATGTGGAGGCAGGTGCTGGGAAAAGCTTTATGACTGTTTGGATAGGCAGGAAAACAGCTTCCTGAAAGAGGTTGTAGTGCCTTCATCACAGGAAGTTTTAAGAGCAGATGAGACAGAAGACACCAAATTTTATCTAGGTTGTTTTATTTTAGTTTTGACAGGTTCAGAAGGGGAATGGGCTGCCTGAACTCCCGACGTCTGGTCCCAACAGCTCTTGCACTGCCTGAGAGGCAGACTTCTCCCCTCACTGGCAGTTGTGGTGGGAGCCTGGGCAGGCAGAGCCAGGGTGAATCACTCTCTCTGCAAATTCCCCTGCAGCACCTTCCATGCCCCTGGCACAATCCAGTTTTACGGTGCACGTCCCAATAAGGCCTGAGGGAGTTTGTGTGTTCAGCAATGTTACATTAACATCCAGCACTGTAAGCCTTTCTATTTCTGCAGATAACAAACAAGCAGAGGGTTGGCCCAGCTTTCTGCACCCGGTTAACTAGGAATTGGAAGTTATTGGAGATTCTCTTCCTGGTTACTGATTAATTTACACTAGGAAGATTTGGAGGAATTATTTGGAAATGGAAAAGAAGGCTTACACTTTTGCTTTCACATATTAAAAACTGCTGCAAATTTGTATAGTGTGTCACAGTTACAAGATCATTTTTCTGTGCTCTTCCATCAAATGAAATGGATAAGGACAAAGGATTTTTCTCTCTGCAACATCTTTTCTTCCATTGTCCTAAAGCAGAGTAGTGTGGATTAGGCATTGCAGGAGGTGCATTTACAGCCAGTGGATTTGAGAAGAGGGAGCCTAATGCCTGATTCAGTAAAGACATATACTTCAGGACTTTTGAGAGGGGCTCATGGCACTTTCAGAGAGGAGGATGTTACCTCGGGGGCTTTTCTTTCCTGAGAATTCATCAAAACCTTTCAGCTACTAGCAAGTAATCCAAGACTTACTATGTGGCATGTTACTGCTCTCTTTTTCTGAATCTTAGATTTACATTAACAGCTTGTCTGGAGCCAGTTGGGCCTGTGAGTGAATTTCTAAATGTCTCCAGTGCAGAGAGCTGGTTTCCCTAGCAAACCTCAAAGAAGGAGAATGTTTTTTTTGGTTTCATAGAACATCCAGGAATAGATGCTTGTTGAAGTTGAATAGTGTTATGCTTGGCCATAACATGTGTGCACAGTTTATAATGTAACTTTTTTCCACCTTCTTACATAAACTTGTAACTGCAAGCTCTTGCCATTCTTCAGAGTGAGTGGAGAATGAAGATACTATCCTCTGCTTCTTGGCTCTAGAAGTGAGTCAGGGTTGACACACAAAAGCAGGAGGCAACAGTTTGTGTGTAGGAAGCTTGTTCTGTCCAAAGAAAATCTATGGGTTATATTCAGGGTGTCAGTCCTGCTGCACTGCAAGGCTGATATCTTCTTCTGAAAATGAGTTCACACACACTCACCATTTGGAGCATATGGAGAGCTCAACAGATTCCAGGTCTCAAGGGATGATTGGGTGAAATGGTCGAAGATAGGTTGGGATGTAATTATTTGTTTATGGGGCCCCATATTGCACAAAGTTATAATTGCTTATGAACACTGCTGTGAAGTCAGGAGGGAAACATTCCAACCCAAGGAGAAACTAAGATATAACCTAATTATTGTAGTTATTTTTATCCTTGCCTATTGTGGTAGCACCTACACAATTCTTGTTCAAACACAGGGCAAAAAATGTTCCCTGCCCCAAAGAGCTAGCAAGCTAAGGATGAGACAGGAGACAACAGATGGACACAGTTAACTGGGGGAGTACAGAAAACCAAAGATTGGTCAGCAGGATGGGTGGTATGATAGCATGTTGACAGCTTAGCTGTTGTCAAGCTTTCTGTAGACATGTGGCATAGAATTATAACAATAATTCAAACCATCCTTTGCTTCAGTGGTATTGTGTGTGCATTTTCCATCTGTTTTATTTAAACAGCTTAATTCTCACTCAGTATGCGTTTTTCTGTCCCAAAACTTCACATCATTCATCTGATATAGGTGAGGGGACACACTGGTCCAGCAATGAAGTGTTCACTGCAGTTTATAAGGAAAAGAGATTTTTATTATTGAAAGAGAGTGAGACTAATCGTGGGATTTTGCTGCTGTGTGTTTTAAAGGATGCTGGGAAAAGATTGATGGATCTCAGCAGGATGAATATCCAAAGTAAGTGGCATAATACAAGAAGTTTGTTGGCTGAAGTAGTGTCTTACCAAGGTGTTGCAAAAACTGTCTAATGCAATTCATAGGCAAAATTTTGTGCATATAGGTTATGTCCTTGAAACTGTATTTGGTGAGTGCAAGAGTGCCTGAAAGTGTGGAGGGCTCTGGCTCGGCTGAACAGTGAACAGTTGTTCCAGATGTGTGGCTGTGCCACATTTCTGGAGAACTTGGCCTTAGGACTCTGCCTATGCCAGTGTCTACATTCACACGTAAGTCTTGTAAGACCTGATGTCTCTCCTCCACAAAATGGAGGATAGACATCAGGTAATTTTAGGGAGTCCGTATTTCTGAATTAGAATTATATCAAGTAACTTTGTGTGGCGCTGTGATGACCTTTCTTTTTTACTGTGTGGTTTGTTATCATCACACAGTATACCAACATCAGACATATTATAATTCCTGATGTATTTGTATATGTACACTTTTCAAGTCCTTTCCAACCCAAACTATTTTATGATTTTACATTAATATATATTAACCCTTATATTACCAATTAGTTAAAAGCACTCTCTATTTTGGTTCATAATGTCTCCATGCTTCAGTTTGTCCTTTATGCTCACTTAAATGGATGGCGAGGTTTCATAGCAGCTTGTTGAATTTTTAGGTTTGGTGCTGAAGAACAGAAAATGAAGACTAAATACTCAGCTGTTCCTGAGCTTAGCATATCCAGCTCTCCCAGCTTCTTTGCATATCACGGTCTAGGCCCTAACCTTTAGGATGGTTCTTGCAGTGGTGAAAGCTAATCATATAATGAAATGTGTTGGCTGAAGCATAGACAACAGGTCAAGGGTTGGTATTATTTCCCCATACTCAACACTTGTGGAGTCTTGTCTGCTTATTGTGCCTTGTACGAGTCTCCCCAGTACATGAAAGACATTGACAAAAT
Organism: Campylorhamphus procurvoides; assembly: GCA_013396655.1. NCBI lineage: Eukaryota > Metazoa > Chordata > Aves > Passeriformes > Dendrocolaptidae > Campylorhamphus > Campylorhamphus procurvoides. The sequence goes on along the minus strand of WBMV01005287.1, from coordinate 573,407 downwards.
GCAGCAAGTCCAGAAAAGAACCCCTGAGGAACGCTGTTAGTAACTGGCAGCTACTGGGTTGTTGTACCACTGACAACTAGCCTTTGAGTGCAGTGGTCCTGTCAGTTTTCCATGTGCTTTGCAGTACACTGATTTGGTACTAGGTGTCTGTAAGTCATGGAATCACATAATATCTTGGGTTGGAGGGGATCCGTATGAATCATCAACTCTGAACTCCCTGCTCGTCACAGTACTACCCTTGTTTATGATTATACCATTGGAGATTCTTTCAAAAGCTCTCATTTTCTTTATTGGGCCTGTCTTATCACAGAAGCAAATCTGGTTGATTTTCTTCCTTGGTAAGTTTTTTGTCCATACTGGATGTTCCCAATCACTTTCTGGTCATTTGTGTGCCTGGAAAAGGGACTGATGTTAGGCTAACCAGCCCACAATTCCTTGAATCTTCCTCCATGTCCTTTTTGAAGACAGGTGTGACATTTACCTATTTCCAGTCATCAGAAGCCTCTTCCAATTACTGTGACCTTTCCAGTTTGACCGAGAGTAACCTCATGGTGACATCAGCCATTGTTGCATGCCTCAGTGCTGTTGGGGCATCTTGTCTAGTCCCAGGGACTTGAGTATGCCCAGTTTGCTAAAATGGTTCCTAACTCAGTCTTCCTCTGCTATGGGTAGTTTTTCAATCTGCTGGATTCTTCCACTGGGCACATGGGACAAGAAGGCTGAGAACAGTCCTTGTCAGTGAAGGCTAAAAAGGCATTGAGAGCCTAAGTGTTTTCCTTTTACCGTTGGTTTCTTGTTCTATTCAGCTTTGGCCCCGTGTTTCCTGAGTCATGTTTATACTGCAAGTGTGCATTTAGAAGCCCTTCTTGCTGCCTTTCACATTTTACAGATTTTCATGCCTTTTCAAGCTTTTCTAATTTTCATCTTTCAAGTCCTTTGCAGAGAGTTCTGCCTTGTTCTCAGAAAGTGCTTCTTTCTGAGAAGCACACCCCCACTTTCACCTTCCATTCGCATCCTTTTGTGTTTGAGTGTGTCAGGAGTTTCTCATTCAGCTGCTTGCTTGCTCCCACGCCCAGTTGGCTTCCCACAAATTGAATTGGACTGTTCTTGTGCTTTGAGGAGTTTGTTCTTTAAGTTCAACCAGGTCTCCTGGGTCTCTTTGCTAGATTATCCCATGTAAGTGCTCAGTGAATGATTTCTTAGAGCTCTCCAGTGATTCTTCTGTAACCATAATTGTGCTGGGAAAATGGTTCTGTTTGTAAAGTGATTTATGTGTCATTTCAGATTTGGTTGTTCTTCTCTGTAATTTCTCTCTCTTTCTATGTTAAACACATTGTACCTCTTCTCTCTGTTTCCATCTAAGTCTATTCTGTCTGCTTCTGGTGGTTTGACCCTGGCTTGATGATAGGTACGCACCAAATCCACTCTATCATTCCCCTCTTCGCCTGGACAGGGAGAGAAAATACAACAAAAGATTCATGAGTTGAGATAATGGCAGGGAAAGATCACTCACCAGTTACTGTCACAGGCAAAAGAGACTTGACTTGGAGAAAGTAGTTGAATTTATTACCAATCAAAATCAGAACAGGATAATGAGAAATAAAACAAATCCTAAAAACACCTTCCCCAAACCCCTCCTTTCATGGCCTTAATTCCTGAATCTCTACTTCCTCCTGCCACCTGCAGTGAAGGGAGATAGGGAACGAGAGTTACAGTCAATTCATCACGTTTCTGTTGCTGCTTCCTTCTCGAGCAGAGTAGTCTTTCCCCTGCTCTATCGTGGAGTCCCTCCCCCAGGAGACAGTTCTCCATGAACTTCTCCAACATTAGTCCTTCCTGTGGGTTCCAGTTCTTCACAAACTGCTCCAATGTGGATCCCTTTCCACAGGGTGCAATTCTTCAGGAACAGACTGCTGCAGGTGGGTCCCCCACAGGGTCACATGTCATGCCAGGAGCCTGTTCCAGCACAGATTTCTCACAGAATCACAGCCTTCTTTGGGTATTCATGTGGTCCAGTGTGTGGCTTCTCCATGGGCTGCAGATGGATCTCTGCACCCCCATGGACCTCCATGGGCTGCAGGGGGACAGCCTGCCTCACTATGGTCTTCACTGTGGACTGCAGGGCAATCTCTGATGTGGTGCCTGGAACACCTTCTCCTTCTCCTTATTCATTGACCTTCACTGCAGAGTTGTTCCTCTCACGTATTCTCACTCTGCTCTGGCCACAGTTACTTCCGTGCAAAAACTTGTTTTTCCATCCTAAATGTGTTTTCACAGAGGTGTGAGGTGTTACTGCCATCACTGATGGGCTCAGCCTTGGCCAGCAGTGGGTCCACCTTGAAGCTGACTGGCATTAGCTCTGATGGACATGGGAGAAGCTTCTAGCAGCTTCTCAGAGAAGCCACCCCTCTAACCCCCTCACTACCAGAACCTTGCCATGCAAACACAACGCACTGCTTTATAGTCTCTTTTTGCTGGTCTCTGTCCAGATATTTTCAGGTGTTTTATTTTATGGTGGTTTTTTTGTTTTGTTTTGTTGTTGTTGTTCTGTGATTTTTTCCCCCATGACACTGCCCTTCTTCATACTGTCACAGGTAAATAATCAAATTGGAAAGGGCAGGAGGCACAAACTTTCTTTTTCATTCTGCCATTGAGTTGTTTCACGACAAAAGCAAATTGCTATCTCTATTTCATATCTCTAAAATGGTTCTCAAATTCAATAGATGGAGTTTAAATTCTTTTTGTTGAAGATCATAGACAACAGACCAATTTATTTAATCACATTTAGTACACTCTTCATCTTAGGATTGGTTTTAGATTGTATCCCAAACTATTTTCTTAGTTAATGCTTGTCAAACTTATCTGCCAACCTACAAAATTCTGTGTTGTGTGCCATGTACCTTTGTCCTCAGACTTCTAATAACATTGCAGTTAAAAATCCACCTGAAATCATACTGTGGGCTAACAATAGACTAATTGCCATGACCCTAATGATCAAGTGTTTAGAAACTGAACTAATCAAGGTACATATTCCATGTAATGGTGTTCACAGCCCTTTATGGAGATTCTTTGCCATGGATCAAAAGAGTAAAGACACAGGTTCTGTGTTTCAATCCCTTCCCCCCTCCCCCAACCCTACTGTGATTAAAGGAATGGGCATCTATCAATACTGTTGTCCTCCCAATTCTTTGGAGAAAAATCCAACTGAATATTGTAATTGTACGGAGAGAAGTCTAGTTTTAGTGACTGTTAATTTATTGAATTATATTACTGTATTCCCAGTCATACACATGAATTTTGTTGTGTATAGTGCTGTTTAAATGTAGAACAAAAGGTTTTCATCCTCAGTGATTTGTGTCTTTAAAGCATGCCTCTCTGTGGCCTCTAATAAAGATATCTTTCTATAATTGATTGAGCCTCAAGTACTGCACCCAGACAGAATGTCCCCAAAGACTAACCTGCAGGGAGAAGTGAGTGAGATGAGTATTTGTTGGTATGCTTAGCAGCATAATGTATTATACCAAATTTCTATGTCCCTTCCCAGTTCAGGTTACTAGAAGAGCTTAGTTCAGAAAAGTTTCTAGAAGAGAAAATTACTTGTACCGTCAGACAAATCTCTTCTGGAATGAGTAAGATTGGAGAGGGTTTTGCTGAGTGGTGTGGAAGCTATGACAAGGAGTTTAGAAGTGTTATCTGGGCATGTATATAATGCTAAAATACTGGTTAAATCCCTTAGATCATCTTGTCTGTATCTGTGCTTTCCCTTGTACTCCTTTTCCAGCCCTAGATGGTCATGGTGAATAGAGACAGTATGTTCCTTTTGTAAGATCTGGTTTTAGAGTAGCCTTGCTGAGAGAGGAGTGAAGACAGGCGAGGCAGTCTTTGCTTTACATCCCTGCTGAAGTCAACTGCGCAGTACTTATTCTAATGCCATTGATGTTGTGTCTAATCTCAAACGTGCACAGACATAAGACTTAGTAAATTGATGACCTCACTGTCTTGCCATCTTTGTCTCCAGATAACTAGATGGCTAAGAGGCTCAGGCAGTGATAAAGCTGGAAAACTCAAGCCCACCTAAATAAAGCTTGCATTTTTCATGGCTTGGTATGATTAATTTAATCTCTGAAGTCGTGGCTTCAAATCCTGGTGAGACCATAAGTGAAAAAGGCAGTTATTCCCTTCTTGGTATATATCTCTGTGGCAGAAGTAGCCCAGGAAATTTGGTCTATGATGAGCAAAGGAGAATCAAGAGGATTGTGAGGAAGGTTTGTGGGAGATGGGTCATGAGCTGTTTGGCACACAGCTCTCTTGTGCTTTTCCAAAAGTCAAGCAGGCGTGTTCTCTTGCAAACTTAGCAAAATTTGCATGTGTGCACACTCTGGTTGTGCACCATCCCTGAACTCTCTGCCCCTGCGCCAAGATAGCACTTGATGGCTCCTGCTTTAATAATATCTGCTGACTTCTGCCTGTATGAAGCCCAAATGAAGCCCTCTGCGGTGCTGAGGCTCGTGTTGGCTGCGACAGTGCTTTCATAAGGCTCAAACTTTTATTTTCCACCTCGTTCCTTTGAACTCTGCCCACCACTCTGTGAATACTAACACCAGCCTATAAATTATCCAGCAGGGCTCTGGCACTTTAGCAGCCTGTGTTTTCAGTGGCGTGCATGCATAATCGATCTGGGAGACTGCCTCTGCTTTTAACTCAAGCATTTGCAGAGACCTTAGGCTTTCAGAGTTTTCAATCACTGCTGCCTGTACGTTTGTTCACTTCTCTGACTGCCTTCTCCTCTGCCACCTGCACACACCCCCTCTTTGCATCTGGCTGAGTAGCATGTCATGTCACAGTGTAACCTGCCATATGTTTGGGGGTGATGCTATTGACAATCTTCCTATGCAATATGGAAGCAACAGGTCATTGCAAGCAACTTTCATGTAGAATATCATGCATCAGGATTTGAAAGGCTCCATCCTGACTTGCTGCTTGGGGGTATGGTGTGTGTATGTGTATTTTGTCCTCTGGTGTGCCTAATGGAGTGACCTACTGAGCAGTTGCTACTCTCCTCTTCTTCTCGTGTTTTCAGGTGAAACTCTTAGCATCATAAATACTAACCCTGTGACTCATTGCTCTTAGCTTCTTTAAATTGCTGGAAAGTTGCCTTTCTTTCAGTTAGTTGCCTGCTGACTGACTGTAGAGTTTGAACTCTGAAGAGTTAAAAGGCTACTCTGGTATTTGGCTGCTGGGGCTGACTCCTCTTGCCTTGGAACTTCTTCATGTCTTTACTGAGTTCTGCCCACAAACAAAATTTCTCAGCTGAATCTTTTTTCTCTTATGTTTCTAGGGATAAGTTGCCCCAGAACAGTGAGCCCAAACCTTTGTCTAAACTGCAAATGGAGTCAGGCGTGATTGTCAAGGCTTCACTTATCTCTTCCAATCAGTTCACAGTAAACCATCCTCTTAACGCTGGCACATCATCATGTGCCGCTGCAAAATGGTTTGGTAATTGCATCCTATATGAGCAGTCAGTTCCCAGTGAAAGACTGTGCTATTTGAGAGAAGGAGGAGACAGGGTATGAGTTTGGTGTCTGTGTGATTAGGGAACTGGCAGTGCAAGAACTCAAAAGGAGCAAATGGGGAAAATAAGTGAAAATGGAGTCTAATAAATTATTTAACTGTAGAGGTACTGGAGACATGGTTGGGGCTAACAGCATAGATGACAGCCTGGTAGCAAAAGAATCCAAAGGAAGTGGGTGGAGAATATATAAGAAAAATGTTTTAAAAGCAAGAAATAAAAACATGAAAAAATTGTGAAGCTTTCAGTGAGGCAAAAAGATATATGGAAGTAGAGGAGGATGAGAGGGAGAAGGACTAGGGAAAAAGTTTTTGAATTGAGAGTGTGAATAAAGAGAGCAGAAGGTGGCTTTCTGATATATGAAGTGTACTTCTAACAGAGCTTCATGTATGTGCTGCCCCCACTGACATCTGCGGAAGAGCCTGGCTAACTTGGCACAGACAGGGAGAGGGGAGAGCCAGGATGCAGCACTGGAGGGGATGTCTGGAAGAAACAAGGTGGGAAAGGAGACAATCTCTGGGAAGGGAAAGAATGTCAGGCAGTGGGTTGGACGTGGGGGAAGCGTGGGGAAATGCAGAAGAGAAAAATTAAGTGACGAGACTCCTTTTGAGGAGGAACAAAATCCCAAAAGAAATGTAAGACTTTTAATATTTTTATTCTTTGATGTAAAAACAACACTCAAAACATTCAACATGCCTTCCTCCTAGCTGTGTGATTGTAGAGGTGGGTTGCAGAATGAATCATAGATGGTTCTAGGGTAGAGTGTGTGAAAAAGACTGTAACCACTATTGACACTATTTCTTGAATGTTGGATATGTTTTTGTGCCTGATGGGAAACGTGTGTTTATTTGAGGCAGAGGATTTTCAGTGTGTGTGTTGTTTAAGGAGTGTGCAGCAGCTTCATTTTACTTAGCTAAAAAAAAAAGTGTTCTCTTTGGGTTCACTTGCTAATTGAGTTTCTGCAGTTGTATTTCCATATTATTTTTCCTTCCCTATTTGTATGGGTCTAATCTAGCTGAACGAAATGGGGATCTGACTACTTACAAGAGAAACAGTAAAACTGACTTGACACAAAGTGCTGTCACAAGCATGGAGTAAGCACTTAGGTGAACTTAAGTACTTTCTTTCCCTTCTAATCCTTCAGTTTTAGATGTTGCTTGTAACAATAGCAAATAAAAAATACTCAAATAGAATAATGATTTTTTTTTTGATTGGTAGTATCCTTTAATGGAATATAATTTGCCAATGTCAACTTATTTTGGAATCCAAGACAAATAGTAAGAAAGCTTTGTAGTTTCTTTGTTAATTATAAATGTACTTAAAACCAGAGTAAGAGCTGTTAAAAAAGAAGTGCAAGTTTCTGAATTTTAAGGCCTTCCAGCAATGAAGATGCCAAATTTTTAATTAAATTATTATCAACCGCCTTGATCCCACTTGCTTTTCTTTGGGTTTTTTATATATATATGTGCTCATGGTTAAAAGGTTTGAGGAACTGTATGATTTTGGACTGCGTAAATTACTGGGCAGGCTAATAATTCATAGTGAGAAGAAACACATGGATCAGCTATGCAGAGGATTTCAGGAAAAGAAGAACATGGGCAAGCATTGTGAAGAAATGAGGAGGAGGGTGCAGGTCTGTATGGGTTAAGGGGAGAATGTTCCTTTTTTATTGTATCTCATCTTGAAATACTACAGTGTGACCAAGTTTCTGGGAAGGACTCAACATGCAGCTTGTGACTGGAAGGACAAAGCAGGGATGTATCAATTGGGCACAACCCCAGTTACTCCTTCATTTCCCACTATGGGTCTCTGCAGCTTTCGAATGGAACGTCTGTTGCAACCAGCCATGCCCCTTTTCTGGGAGTGGCTGCATCTACTCTTGGTTCATTTCCTTCTCTGGGGAAAATATGGACTTTGCAAGAAGATTTATTCTGATTCCTGCAACTTTTCTTCTTGATGCCACTGCTCTTCAAAGTCCCTAATTGCATTTGCTCTGGTTAAAACTAGGAATTAAAATCACACCTTCTAGCAAATTACCAGCCTGAGGCTAGAATATGGAATTGTGTATCCTCATGCCTCCCTGGTTTCTCTGGATGGAGAGGGAGAGGCTTGTGTTTACCCTTGGAAGAGCTCAGCTGTCTGTGCTTGGTGTGACAGTGGGAGGTCTCTTGGGGAGCTGATGCTGGCTGCTGCTGCCTGCTGGCTGTGAGAAGGTGTTGGAGGCTTGCTTTTTGGGAGCTGGTATGGAAGTGAGAAAGGAGTGAGGCCTAGAAACAAAACTGGAATGACTTGGAAATAGTGTGTATGATGCAATTTCTTAGTCTGTACAACAATTCTGTAAATTTAAAATATGAAGTCGACTTATGATGCCTCCCTTCTCGTCTCTGATGAGGGAGGCGAGGAAGTTGCGAATGCAAGAGACCTTGAATACATCAGTGAGTATTTAAGTATGTTGAAAGAAATGAGGCTTATGAAAAGAAATGTGTTCCTGAAGAAAGTCTATGGAAAGACTTGAGGGCATACTGCCTTCTGCAGCTGGGTGGGTTTTGTCATATCTGGTGGGATTTTTCAGTGCAAAGTAGTTGATGAGGCTCCCCAATCTCTCCCTAACAACTGAAATCTGTTTGTTGATGATAATTAGCACTCTGATGTCTTATTTTTCTCTGATTTGGTGGGCATGGTTCTATTTCTTCTATACAGTCTTTTCTTCTGCATGAACTAAAACCAACGCGAAGTGATGAGGGCACTAAGTGTCTCTTCTGAAGACGGCAGACGTTCACTGTATTCCAACAGGGAGGGCTCGTGCAGAATTATTGGTTCACACATCAAGCTAGTGGCTTAAAGAATTAATAACTGATCATCTCAGATGACAAGGAACAAGGCATGAGTTTTTGCCATCGATGCAGCTGCTTTGGCATTTATATAATGGATAGATGAGGTAGACTTCAGCTGAGCATGTCTACTGTTCCTTTGAGAGAGTGGGGAGACATTTTGAATTTGTGTGAACTCTTTGGGTGTCAGCTGTTGAAATATATGGTGGTGAATTATACACACATAAGATATATGAAGTGAAGTTGAACTAGATACTTCTTGTCATATTGTTTTTGGTTTCCATGTTTCTCTTTTTAGCCAAATGCTTCCTTTTGCTGAGGTCTGTAGCATGTTGTCCTCATCTGAGGCTCAAATGACCCTTGGTTTCTTGGCACTACACCAAGACAAAGACATGCTGCTTCCCTGGGGACTATGGTGCAACACTTACTGGGAATAATGCAGTTAGACTGTGTGAGAAGAAAACACATGACCATCCCTCCAGTTCCTGTGAGATATATCATTGAAGAAGTACATGGAGAAACCTGCAGAACCTGCGTAGTAAAAGCCACACTGGAGCATACTACTGTCAAAAGCAGAAAGAAATTGCTTCCCTGCTGTCTGCTGGGGTTTTTCACATTCCTGTGCAGTCTTTGATCTGTTCAGAGTTTGAAAAACTTTTTCCACTTGGTCTTTCTGCTGTGGGCCCAGTGCCAAAGGACACACCTGATTAGCGTACAGGGTCACCCCAGGAGACCTGGTTCAAGATTGAACCCACGTCCAAAGCACAGCACATTTGATGAGCTGTGCTTTTCCCTAAGGGGCTCTTTCCCCATGTCACAAAACAGCTCTCACAGATTGGTGTGACTGATAATATCCACTCAGGAGGTGCAAATGCTGTGAAGACAAACAGGTTGGCGTAGATAGAAGCAGAAGTGTTTTGGGATGGAGCCAACAGTGAAATAAAAAGGCTTCAGGTTGTGTCTGCCATCAGTTAAGGTCCTGGGAGCTGTGGGTCAGCACAGCTTCCTTTTGAATTGTAGTCCTTGATTTTCATTGTGGTGTTGTGGCTAATTTATGTTGTTATGGCCATGTTGTGTGTCACCTTGCCCCATCTGCCTTCACTGGCTATCTCTCATTTCTCAGCTTTTTTAATTGTATTAAGTGCTGCGTTCCTTCTTGGACTGACCTGCCAGTGCTTACGTACAATTAGTAGAACAGGGTGAAGTAGTGATGGTGAAACTGGGCAGCATGAGCCAGCCCTCTGAGTAGAGGGGAAGCATGTGTTTCCTTTGGCTGAGCTTTTGTTTTGCCTTTTCCCCTACTGCTCACTACTTTCTTGACAGTTCTCTCTGGTGTCATCTCCTTTAATCCTTGTGCAGCAAAGGTTAATGTTAATGCGGTGTGTGAGGGAAGGAGTCCCTGTTCCCTGTTGGCACAGGAAAATAATCTTTTAATAAAAAAGTAATCATTGATCGGTGACTCCAATCCGTCAAAGGTCACTTATTGATCCACCTCTCATTGTGAGTCAGGCCCTCTGTTTTAATGACCTAATTCCCAGGTAAGTTTCTCTGTTATTTGGTAGCAGTGGTGCTAGGAAATTCTGCTTCTTACAGTAATGTCACTCTTGGCATGTCATGCCAGGGGGAAAAAAAGCCTTGAAGTAATCTCAGCTATCTATGCTTTAACATATTCCCGGTCCTGCTTGTTTCGTACATTTGCTATCTAAAGGAAACCAAAAGTTGCAAAGATCATGGATGTTAAATGTTCTTTTGCTGCTGGGGAAGTCTTTTCAGGCCAGAACTGAAGTGCAGTAGCAGGGGCAATGCAGAGGCAGGTAAGACATTTGGGAAGCTATATTTGTTTCTTGTGCCCTAATTTTGTTTGAAAGAAGTAAGGACAAACATAAGAGAAGGCTCCAAATATCCAAATTTTGTTAAAAGTTTCTAGGAGGTATTTAGCTTCCTTCTGGCCCTCTAATATGAGCTGTAGAAGGGCACACCATGATATGTAAAGATGTCACGTTTTGAGTGGTTACAGAGAAATTTAAGAGCAAGATGTAATCTGCTCATTGTCAGGGATAGCATTCACCAGAACTTCTAGGATGGTATACCAGTGGAATTTTGAGATGTAAAAATCCTATAGGCTCAACTAGCTCTGATGCTTTTAGGAAGGTAAGTTTTGCAGAATTCTCTGCAAACCCCATCCAGATGGAGGTTGCCAAAGGCTGCTGCACCTGCATGGGAGCATTCCCTCTTGCTGTGTCTCTCACTTGGTAACCTATTCCCATACAGCACAAAAATACATAATCCAGTCTTTTGCATAAAGTCTTTTTATAGGCATACTAAAAGTGGCATTAAAAATATAGGACTTAATATATCCTTTGCTGCAAAGGCTGCTACATGTAATATTCATATTGTTCTAGAGTGCACGTGCGCAGGTAAGGTGGGTAGCTCAAAAAAGCTGCTGCCTGCAGCGCACATCTGAATGGAAAGAGCAAGAGGAACCCAGGCCAGAAGGGCTGTGGCATAAACTGACAGCCCTGGAAACGGAGATGACATTTCATGAGATGATGTTGTAAAGTTAATAGAGTTAACCAGGTTTTATGTCTTTACCTACAATCTTGCTTTCTGAAACAGGACACAGAGGCTTGATCTGAACCAGAACAGGAGAATGCTGGACTGGAGATGAAAAGTGTGAGTTTCAGTGTCCTTTTGTGTCTGCAGTGGTGTAGACATTGTTGAGACTTTGTCCTGTGCTCCCAATCTCAACAAAACACAGGGGAAGTTCACAGGTCTTTCAGGAATACCCAGGTTAAACTTCAGGAAAAAAAGAGGATCTCAAAATTCTATCTGGAGAGTTTGTTGGTGTCTTTGTTTATAAAATATCCACTGTCTTAAGTATCTAATAAAAAATTTAGGATAAAAAAATACTTTGTATCCTTACTGAAGCCAACAAAAATTGCTTCTGACTTCAGTAGTGCCAAATATTACTTTATTACCCCTAATATTTTGGCTAACATGAGTCACCTTCTTCCCTCAACAAAAATGTAGACTCTCTACACTAGAACTGTGTACATCTGAGAACAATAACAGTAATTGAGGAGGATCTATATTCTGCTTCAGCCATGACTTCTGGCCTTTCCTGCGGTCTTGGTGGGGTACGGAATGTCTCTACTTTGGTTCCTTGTGCCCTGTTGGCTGCCTTGTTGTTAGAGGCTTATATTTAGCTCCTGAATGTCATACACCTTACTGGAATTTCCCAAGACATATTGTGTAACAAATATATCGATACCCTCTGCAGACAAGGATGGCTTGTACAGTTGTATTTCACCATGTGCTGTAAGTGGAGGTCACTGATTTTCTACTTCTCATCTCCTGTGGAAGGAGGTGTGTGTGGCACCTCTCTGATATTCCACGGGAACCAAGTTCTCAAAGATCTGGTAGTGTGTGTGTCTGTCAGGGGTATCTTCAGGCAGATGTGTAGTGTTACAGAAAGGCTATAAAATTTCCCTGGGGATTTCACTGCGAGCTGCCGGAGCGATTAATGAATAGCAGCAGGGTGCTACGTGGGTGTTTGCTCCAAGGCTGTCTCTGATTATACAGGACAGGGACTTGCACTTTTTCACACAGAAGGAAAATGGAACAGTAGTACTTTTCTTGGGGAATTTTTTTCCTCTTATAGAGTGAACATGCTGACTTATGGAAGAGGAGTGCTGCTCCTCACTGGTGCGTGGGTGTCAGATGAAGCCTGTACTACTGGGCTACTCAGTGCTGCGGTTCACCGCAGACTACATGGGTAAAGAAAGATTTTGGAGAAGGAGGTTCTGCTCTGGCCTCTCTCAGGGTACATTATTTTCTATGGTTATTGATGGTCTTGTAACTCTCAAGTGACAGAGCAGAGTGGAGTCCTTAAGTGAGTTACAAAAGGCCATCAATAACTTGGAAATAATGTACCAAGAGCTGGTCCCTCTTAAACCCAGTTAGAAGCAAACCCTGGTTTTAGTCTTTGAATTGATAGAGTTTGTGGTTTTGTTAGGTTTTCAGTTAAGGTCCTGGAGTGGCCAGGATGGCTGGCTGTGCTGTGGAAAACAACTGCTTTGGAAAATGGCAGAGGAACAGGCCTGGGAAAGGAACTTGATTCTTTTAATTCTGACAATTGAGGGGAGGAGGAAGGAGGACGTGAATTCCATGGCCTGCAACACAGAGAGTACAAAAACGTGGACATGAAGTAGTTTGTGGGACATGTGTCATGAGGGAACACTTACTGTATTTCCTGATGGGTTTTTACTGCTGGTACTCAGCTCTGGAGTTCAGGGTCTTCTCCGGTGGTGGAGGACAATGTTTCTCCTGACAGCATCTGATGCAGGCCAAGAGATAATACTTGTGGAATTGCCATAGCAGTACCACAGCTATCAACACAATAGAACATAGTTCTGCAATGATACCTCGGCAGACCAGAGAAAGAGGAAACAACTGCAACCTTTTTTTAAAAAAAAATAAAAAAATTGAAAAAAGTGGTAGATAGTTTATAGCCATATAATATAACATTGGCAAAGCAGGTGGGGAATAGGATTCACTGCTTTGTCTTTGGACAGGGGCAGCTTTTGGTCAATGAATTTCTCTGTTACCTATAGAGAGCTTATGACACACAGTTCAGCATTGCCAAACTGGATAGAATTAGGTAGTGGCACCACACACTATGTCCAGTTTATTTCAAAAAAGGGTTGTTGCCATTGAATTAAGTAGAACAACCCATCAATGACATACATTTTAATTTTTGTGTTGTATTTTTAAAGTTTTTTTATATGCACTAAAGTAAAAGCTCCCAAGCCAATCACAGTACATCTTTAAAATGTCTGGGCCTGTATCATGACCCATGATCATGGAAGTGTGAACTTTAATAGCTTTATCCATTCTCCATCCATAAAACAGAACTTGTGCTGGTTTAGCCCCTTTCCTTATACTGAGGAGTTAAACTTTGTGACACACAGTCAATTGCCTTAGATTAACGTATGAGGCATCGGTTGGTCTGATAGTCACCATCCTTGTGGACACTATTAGCTTATGATGAATATAAGGTAACCTCATTTGGCTTAAGCCTTCCTTATTATGAGCTGAATTAAATTGGATTATTTGCTGTTGACCAAGAACATAGCATCCCTGAGCTCCTCAGTTTATGGGTGCTGCCTCCATAAGCCACAGTTCTTTAACTGTGTGTCTATGCCCCTAATATGTTACCCAGACCTCAGAGTTCTCCATCCAGCACTGTCTCTTCTCCAGTATTTTTCCTAACTTATAGTAAGAGATTTTTGCATCAGAGACTTGGTACAAACAAGCTGTGATTGACCTTTTAAACCAAACAAGATTGCATGTTTCCAATATGAAGAGACAGCAGACAAGCCTCTGGCTCGAGGCATAGGATGGAGAAGAAAGGGAAAGATAAATATCAGAGGAGTAGGAATAAAGAACATGGCCTTGCTATGTGGAGCAGAGAAAAACCCCCAACTTCTGCTTGCTTTGTCAGGATTTCTGACATGTTGCAAGACACTTTGTAGTGGGAGTCTGCTCTGTGGAGAAAGGAGGAGGATGTGCCTGTGTATATTTATAGACCATAAATATTTGTTTTGTGCAGGTTTTAGATACTCTCATCTGAAGATCCTCGTATTTCTTCTCAGACTGACTTGACATCTGTTCAGCCATACACAGGACTTGTGTGCGTGTAAATTCTTCTGTAGGAGTCAGCACTCCCTTGTGCTCTCTTTGGTTACCTCGAGGCAAGAATGGTTTGAATTTCATCTGGGAGCTCAAAAAGAAAAATGCACTGAATTAATGTCACACGTGTGCTCTGGCCGTTGCCCATCCTGATTGTTTTGCTCACGTTGTCCACATTAGAGACTGCACTTCTCTGGGGGTATTTTCGAAAGGAAGCTCAGCTATCACTGTATTCTTGTTTTTTAAGGGATTCAGTGTATTTTGTCCTCAGAGTGGACAGGGCTGACCTGTTGAAGACAGTGCTGGGCAGAGCAGTCTTACCAACAACTCTTACTAACATGCACGGAGTAGTTGGTAAGATAGACCATAGTTGCCAGAGGTGAAATGTGGGTTAGGCAGGGATTGTGTCTTGCCTGTTCCTATGAAGGGCTTCTAAAAGTCATAGTTATGGTTATGTATGATTATTCCTTGAAAGTTCTTCACAAGACCACAAATACACAGTCTTGTTTATACTTTTCTGAAGTGCTTTTTGCCCCTTATCCTAATGTTAAACTATGTTTTCTACATTTACTTTGTACCTTTAATTGTGTGTTCATTATCTAAGGATGACATTTCTCCAGATCATGTGAAATGATGACAAAGAAATGCAAAAACAGGTGCTGTGAAGCTATCCCTGGGCTCTTACCTAATACAGCTTTTGGAGCGTACAGCTTAGCTTTGCATAAGCCCCAGGTCAGCGTTGCGTTCCATGGTGCTCTGGTTTCAGCTGGTGTAGTACTGTTTTTTTTATTCAGGATGAGAGTAATGTTGATAAACACACTTCTGTTTTAGTTGTTGCTGAGCAGTGCTTACACTAAGTCAAGGACTTTTCAGCTTTTTGTACTGCCCCACCAGTGAGTAGGCTAGGAGTGCACAAGAACCTGGGAGGGGAGGCAGCCAGGACAGCTGACCCTAGCTGGTCAAAGAGATATTCCATACCATATAGTGTCATGCTGAACAATACAACCAGGTGGAGCTGGCTGGTGGGGTGTCAACAAGCTACTTGGGGACTGTCTGGGCATTGGCCAGTGGATGGTGAAGAATTGCTTGTTTTGTATATTCTTTTACCATAATTATTAATATTATTTTACCTTCCTTTTCTGTCCTAGTAAACTCTCTTTATCTCAGCTCAGGAATTTTAACTTTTATTCTGATTCCTCCCATCCTCACACTGTGGGGGAGTGAGCAAATGGCTCTGTGGTCTTTGGCTGTTTACCATTTTACCCTACAACAGTCCTTTATGGTGCCCCACATGGGGTACTAAAGGTGGTGATAAAACAGATCTGACCAAAGCATGTTAAAAGAAATTTGTTATAAACATTGATTATATTAGTTTAGTAGTCACTGGTCACAATGTTGATTTATTTTCTCTCAGAGGTACTGTGCTTTGTTTCAGAGTTGTGTTGTTTATATTCCCTGTTGTGTTACCATCTTTGGGGGCTGGTCTAATTTTGCTGTACTGAGTAACATGGGCATGTGGTGAAATTACTGGTCATGAGACTAATATGGCATTTGTACTCAACATTGCCATCATCTCTGTACTTTGGGAACCATCTCTTGGAAATTATTAATAATTACACTCTTCACCTTTTCTCCTCAGAGAAGCAATCTGGGGGGGGAGACAAGGGGAAACACTTTCCAGTGCTCCTTCACCTTGCCCCTCTCCTCTAGGCTAGTTACAATAGCTCTTGAGAATTAATATCCTTGGGATGTTCGGACCAGCATCTTGATATTGCTGTGTCTCCTGAATGTGTTTCAGGTCTTGTTCAAGATTAAACATCTATTTATGACTGGCACTCAGAGGTCTGCCCTAAGGCTGGATAGTTGTGAGTGAAAGGATGTGTGGGACAGTATAGGCAAGTTCCTAGTTCAGTGGGCACCTCCAGTGTTTCGGAACTTCACCCCCGAACAAGTTTAGAATCCTGAAAAACTAGTAAAACATTTGGAAAAATTATGCTGTCACCCTTGCAATTCCAGAGAGACACAAATCACTGCAACATGCTGAGACTTGGCCTGTGCCCACTGAGCCCTGTTCAGTACCCTCAAGGGGAAGAGAAGGTCCCTGGATCTGACGACAAAATGACAGACCCTGTGGCTACTCCAACCCTGGTGACAGGCCCTGCAGCTAAACGAAAGAATCAGCCTGTGCTGGTGTCAGTCACCCCTTATACACAAGAAGAAATATTGGATGCAAAAGTCAGCTCATGCAGTAAGGGAAGAAACCCTTGCTTAGAAGGGGAAGGAAGAAGAAGCGGACGAGAAAGGCTACTCCAAAGCAGCACCATCACGAGAGGAGGAGGAGGAAGAGGCAGAATTTACCTGAGCCCTATCCCTGAAAGAGATGCCAGATAAGCAAAAAGATTTCAGCCATTGTTGAGGTGAGCACGTTGTCATCTGGCTGCTCCAGTGCTGGAATAATGGGGGCAGTAGCCTGAAATTAGAAGTAGGGAAGCCAAGCAGCTGGGATCCCTTTCTAAAGCAGGAGGCATTGACAAAGTGATTGCAAAAGAGGCACAAGCCCTCTGCCTCTGGAGGTGACTCCTGTTCTGTATGAAGGAAAGCTATCCCTCCAAGGCATGTGTTATGTCACACAGGTAAATGGCCCACCTTGGAGAGCGGCACCTTAGGGAACTAGCTGTGCCGGAGGTGATTTATGATGATCTAGACAATGAGCATTATCCAAGAATTCAGTGAAGTCAAGTGTACATGATTCATGTGGTGAAGGTTTGTATGGAGTGTACCACTGTTGTATGCCAACTCATTGGCAGTAGCGACCTGCAGAGACAGAGAGGGCCAGATGGTGGATGCACTGGCTGGCCAGCTCCAGCAGTACAAAGAAAGTCTCTCTTCCTCCTCTTTGGTCTGTGTCTCAGCTGTGGAGAAACTGTCCCTGGAGCTCCAGCAATTCAAAGATGAGGATATGTTCTACTTGATGCTTCTGTGGGCCTGTATCTTAGCTATTAGGAATAAGTGTTCCCCTGCTCAAGATAGAGAATATAGCAGGTACACACCATCGGCCACCTGTGGTTTTAGCTGCATGACCACAGAAAAGACAGCAAGAAGTAGGATGAAAATCTACCTCAACCCTAGAGGCACAGGTATGTGAGTTGCAAGGAAAAACAAACACAAAAGGGGGGTCTTTCAGGAAAATTGCTGCTCCAGTTTCCAGTGGGCAGTTCCTCAGACAGAATAGAAGGGCTGATCCTACTTCCGATCTTAATAATGAGGCTTCTGAGTTGTATTTACAAGAAGTGCCTAACAAATACTATGACCAGGACCAGAGGGGCCTCTGGCTAGGTGGAGGAAGGGACAACTGGGCTTATTGCACTGTGTGGATTTGACAGTCTGGCACATCATATACCCACAGGAGTATAAGGCTCTAGAGGACACTGGTGCATAGTGTACACTAATGCCATCAAGCTATAAAGAGGCAGAACCCATCTGTATTTCTGGAGTGATAGAGGAGATCCCAACAGCCAACTGCATTGGAGGCTGAAGTGAGCCCAGCTGGGAATGAGTGGTAAAAGCACCCCATTATGACTCACCCAGGGCTCTGTGCATAGACTATCTCAGGAGAGGGTATTTCAAGGACTCAAAAGAATACCAGTGAGCTTTGGGTACAGCTGCCTTGGAGATGGAGAGAAGTAAACAGCTTTCTACCTTGCCCAGTCTCTGAGGGGACCCTTCTATTGTGGGATTGCTGCAGGTCGAAGAACCACATGTGCTGATTGCTACCACGATGGTGCACTGGTCACGGTAACACACACTATAGTCTGATTGTCAGCCCTCTCTATCAAGTGACCTGCAAAAAGAACAGTTCCAAATGGAGCCCTAACCAATGCCTTAGAACAATTGACGGAGTAGCCCTTAGACAAGTCCAGGCAGAATAAGATGTGAAAAGTAATACACATTATATTACATGGCAGCTGGAGAGAATGGCCCCACCTGGAACTTCTCACAGAAAGAATCAGGGTCAACACCTTGGCTTTTGGAGCTGGAAATACAGGGGATCTGAGGCCAATTTGCAGACTTGTAGGCCATCCAGCTAGCTTTAGGCATTACTGCTGAGAAAAGTGGCCAGTGCTCTATGTCTGTACTGGCTCATGGATGGTGGCAAATGCCTTGTGGGGGCAAGGCTACAGCAATGGAAGCAGAGCAACTGACAGCACAGACACAAACCCATTTGGTCTGCTGAATTGTGGCAAGATATTGGTGCCTGGGAGAGAACCTAGTTGTACATGTACATCATGTAGATGAGCATGTACCCAAGAGTCAGACCACTGAAGTACATCAGAACAGCCAGCACATGGGTCAGGCTGCTAAGACTGAAGTAGTTCAGATAGATCTGGACTCTCAACACAAGGGTGAATTATTTCTAGCTTTGTGGGCCCATAGACCTCAGGTCATCAAGGAAGAGATTGAACATATAGATAGGCTTGTGAATGAGAGGTGGGCTTGACCATGGACACTATTGCACAGGTCATCCATTAATGTGAAACATACCTGCAATCAAGCAGGCCAAGTGCTTAAAGCCTCCGTGTTATGGAGGACTTCTGAAATATAAACATGGGGAAGTCTGGCAGACTGATCATATCACACTCTGACAAATGCATCAAGGCAAGAGTTATGTCCTTAAGGTGGTGCAAGCAACCACAAGTTGGCTGGAAATATATCCTATGCCCCATGCCACTGCCCAAAACACTATCTTGGGCCTTCTAGTGAAATGGCACCACAGAATGAATTGAGTCTGACAGTGGGGCTCATTTTCAAAACAACCTTATAGAGACCTGGGCCAAAGAGCATGGCATTGAGTGGGTATGTCACATTCTCTATCATCACCAGCTTCCAGGAAAATCAAATGATGCAATGATCTGTTAAAGACTACACTGAGAGCAATGGCTGGTGGGACCTTCAAACCATGGGATACATGCTTAGCAAAAGCCATGTTAGTGGTTAGCAGTAGGGGATCTGCCCCTCCCATGGTGGGGGGAAGTGAGTGAACAGCTGTGTGGTGTTTAGCTGCTTGCTGGGTTAAACTGCAACACCTGGCTAGGAAAATACTTGAGATCTGAATCCACTGTCAGGTTCTAAGTGCTGAGTGAATTTAAGTAGAATTTCAGGTTTTCTGTTGATGTTCTATCATTTTTACCTTGCCTTGTGATCCATGAATTTTAAGGCCAGAAACAGCCATTATGATGATCTACTCCAATTGCCTGTGTAATGGAAGCTGTATGACCTACCGCATATGCTCATATATAGTGAAGATATTTTGGAGGGTTGAAACATTCTTGGGAACAGTACACTGGGGACAATTTCTCTCCCTCACCATCCTTCAGCTTTGTCTTAAATACTTTCTAATGTTTATTGCCTCTTTGGATCTCAGACTGTGCTTTCTCATGGTTTATTTACAGTATTTACCTTGATCAGGGTAGGAACACAGGACTGCAAAGGACCTCCTGAGTCCTATGGCATGCAGCTGTATATCTCTACAGAAAATAATCCCCAGTAGTTTTTTGATGTCTGCGGTTTTTATGAATTGATTATCATTTTAGAACTTCAGTCTGCTGATTGTTAGAAATACTATTTTAGTTCCCAGGGTACACTTATAGCCAGTTTGTGCATCTTTGTGCTGGTGCCAGTATTGTTCTTCAGCTTAAATAAATCTCTGCCCCTAAAGTATTTACAGACAGTAGTCATCTCTCTTGGCCTTCATCTTGTTAGGTTAAAAGTGCTATATTGTCTTAGTCTTTTCTTGTGAATTGGCTTTGGGGTTGTCTGGTTCATCCTCAAAGGCTTTCTCAAAACTTGGTTAGTTTGTCTTCCTCCTTTCTGAGCATAGGTGATCAGAATAGCATGTGCTGTTTCAGAGCAGGTCTAACCAGTGTCTGGTATGATGGCTGGAGGCAAGTCTCAGATGTGTTAGGACCTCTGGGCCCTGCTGTAAGATAATTCAGTGCCAAGTTTGTTGCAGATCCACGTGTTAGCACAGAGCCCTTGCGTTTTAAATGTCTGCACAAACTGTGTTAGCTTGTGATGTTTACAAAGAAGAAGGAGCTTATTTTCATGGCAAGGATGATGGATGTTGGTCCTTGTGGCAACATGGACTTAACTTCTGTTCCAGAGTCATTGGTGGAATTTCCTAAGCCCTGTAGTCAGGGATAAGATGTAAACTTTGACATTGTTTTCTACATCATTCTCCTGGAGAAGCTGGCTGATAATGTTTTGTATGGGTGTGCTCTTCACTGAGTGAAAACCTAGCTGGATGGCCAGGCCCAGAAAGTGATGGTGAATTCAGCTTGTGACCAGTCACAAGTGGTGTTCCCCAGGGCTCAGTATTGGGGCTGGTTCTGTTTAATATTGTTTAATATTGTTACTGATGATCTGGATGAGGGGATCAAGTGAACCCTCAGTCAGTTTGCAGATGACAGCAAGTTGAGTGGATTGTGAATCTGCTGTCAGTCAGGAAGGCCTACAGTGGGATCTGGACAGGCTGGATTGATGTGCTGAGGCCAATGGCATGAGGTTCAACAAGGCCAAGTGCTGGGTTCAGCAGTTGAGTGACAATAACCCCCTCTCAGTGCTACAGACTGGTGGAAGAGCAGCTGGAAAGCAGCCCAGTAGAAAGGGACCTGGGGAGCTGATTGACAGCCACTGAATGTGAGCCATAGTGTGCCCAGGGGGCCAAGAAGGCCAACAGCATCCTGGTCTGTATCAGCAATCATGTGGCTGCCAGGACTAGGGCACAGATTATCCCTCTGTACTCGGCACTGGTGAGGCCACACCACAAGTACTGTGTTCAGTTTTGGGCCCCTCACAACAAAAAAGATTGAGGTGCTGGAGTGTGTCCAGGGAACAGCAACAGAGCTGGTGAAGTGTCTAGAGAGTAAGTTCTATGAGGAGCAGCTGAGGCAGCTGGGGTTGTTTAGCCTGGAATAAAGGAGGCTCAAGGGAGACCTTTTTGCTCTCTGCAGCTTCCTGAAAGGAGGTTGTAACGAGGTGGAGGTTGGTCTCTTTTCCCCAGTAACAAGTGAGAGGATGAGAGGAAATAGCCTCAAGTTGCACCAGGGGAGGTTTAGACTGGATATTAGAAAGAAATTCTTTACTGAAAGGATTGTCAAGCACTGAAGCAGGCTGCCCAGGGACGTGGTTGAGTCACCATCCCTAGAGGTATTTATAAGACATGTAGATGTGGCTTTTAGGGACATGGTTTAGTGGTGGACTTGGCAGTGCTAGGTCAATAGTTCAGTTCAGTGATCTTGGAGGTCCTTTCCAACCTAAACAATTCTATGGTTCTCTGATTCTGTAATCTTACTGTGTTTTCATACCACCTTAGTGTTATAATATAACAGAATTTAAGTACCCAAAGTTTGGAAATTGAGAGTTTCTGTTCCCATAATACCAATAAATTCTCCATGCGTTGTGTTCAAGTCACGATTGTGATAAAATCCACAGGAAAACACAAAATCTTAAATCTGTACTTGGGGCTAAATCATTGTTACAATGGGAACCAGATGTTCATAATCTGTGAATTTTACATGATTAAATATTCAGTGAATAAATTTGCACTGTATATGGCACAATTGTAAAAGAAAGGGTCTGCAAGGAAAAAAATATTATCTATAACATGCTGTGGTTTCATTTTTTGGTATTGTGTTTAGTGGTTTCCTTGTCTGAATTTGAAACTTTGATGAGTGAAGAGTTGCCAGGACACTACAATGAGTCTAACCTCTCCGCAAATGTTGCATATTGCCTTTTATCTTAAGGAGAGGAAGAGGGCTTTTTATAATAAAGGGTTTTCCATTTGAGCAGATAAAGGTATATAACACGATCAAGTGATTAGAAGCTGAAATAGATGAATTTGGACTAGAAATAAGGTGCCCATTTTTAACAACTATGATAATTAGGCCCTGAAAAACTATTCTAGGAGTTGCTATGAACTCTCCATTAATAGAAATCTTTAAGACAGGATTGGATTCTTTTTTGCCCTGCTTCAAACAGAAATTAATTCAGATAAGTTCTCAGACTAGATGACCCCTGGGGATGGTTTCTGACTTTGTAATTCTTGAATCCCCCATGAGTTATATTCCAACCTTGGTTAGACAAAAAAGATGATCTTGTTGGTTGACAGAAACAGAAAAGTGTTTCCTTCACGTGATCCTGGTATGATATCAGGAATCACAAAAATTGTGTCTTGCATTCCTATCTACAAAACTGATGTAGTATATTTTTCCTTATATGGGTGTAGAGAATTGAGATCCTTCTGTACAGAGAATCTTGGGATTTATAGGGCTGTTTCCATATGTGTCATGCTGGGTGGTTTTTTTTTTCGTTAGGTGTTTGCAAGTAGGGTTTGGAGACACCTGTCTCCAGTGTTGAATAGAAACAAATCATTTGCCAGAATGTGGTCGAACAGAGGAAGGCTGGATTACTGCATCTTTTGACAGCCCACATTTCTGGCATGTGTATGTGGAGCAAAGTGAGAGGATGAACCTCTCTGACACAACTGCTCTTCAGTGATTATCTGGAAAGGCCTGTGTTCAGCAGTGGCAGGCTGACCACAAACAAAAACACAAGGGAAAAAAGAATCCCTCTGTTTCTGGGTACATTGATTCAAGGTCCTTAATTGCCAGTTCTTCATCAGTCTTGATGTATATGAGAGTATAATGGAAGCCAAGGATTGAAGTACTGCAAATGCTGGAGATGGTAGGATGATAAATAGGCCTGAAAGCTATCAGTAATTTCTTTGACAAGTGCTTGAGATCTTCTTCACGCCTTCCCTGTCTCTGGGAAGATGGCATATATATTTGAGAGTTGCCATGGCCCCTGAAAATGTGTGCACATGGAATTCATGATCATTGAGTCTTCTGACACAGACAGTGAAGAACTTCCAGCAGAAGAAGATAGGGCAGGGCTAGTTTACGTTGCTGTCACAATCACCAAAATTGGATTCTCTCTCCTTTTCCTGAGTGCTGTATGTGTGAGGAAAGTTCTTAGTCACTTCTGGCCCTGGGGTTG
Organism: Campylorhamphus procurvoides; assembly: GCA_013396655.1. Classification (NCBI taxonomy): domain Eukaryota; kingdom Metazoa; phylum Chordata; class Aves; order Passeriformes; family Dendrocolaptidae; genus Campylorhamphus; species Campylorhamphus procurvoides. The sequence continues at coordinate 550,262 of WBMV01005287.1, read as the reverse complement.
CCCTTCTCAGCTGCATACTGCACAGTATGCTCAGCCTGCCACAGTGCACCATCAGCTTTTCAGGAGCTAATTGGGTAAACTCTACTCTAGAGCCCATTGAACTTGACTGTAACGACGCTTAATTAAAGTGCAGAAAGTTTGAAGAGATAGCAAGTTAAGGCTTAATGTAATAACAAAATGGCACTATTCTACCATCTGCTTCCTTCACGACGTTAATTGCTTCCACATATTTGTTTGTTTTAATTAGGGAAGAACCTTGATTAAAATGGAATGAGAAGGAGTAAGGGTAGAGGAGTGAAAGGCTGGTAGACAGGGAAGATGGGAGTGCAGGAGACTGAGAAAGGAATGGAAGATGAACATTTGACTATGCTCCTGAGTGCTGATCAGCAGCTGTAGAATAGCCACATAGGAATAAGTATTTTGGCACTCGTGGACACAGCTTGGACAAGCAACATAATGTTGTGCCACTGAGACAGTCATAAAAGCTGAAAGAAACAAGTGAAAAAAGAAAAAGCATTTTCCATGGAGCAGTCTGTGTTATAACTGCTTCTTACCCTCTTCTTCAGAATCTTTCCCGATCATGCACTGTGACTGCAGTACTTTGTTTTTGCAGTCATGTGTGCTAACCCCCATGGAAGGCAAAGGTAACTCATGCTCGCTTCTTTTTTATCTCTGACTTGAACTACCATCTGTCTGTATTAAGCTCATCTTGGAAAGTCTTCAGCTTCTTATGAGCAGCTCCAGGTAAAAGCACATTCTAATGATTGATAACCATGTCTGCTTGAAGACTAATGTCAGCAATTTTCTGAATAGATGACTGATAAAATAAAACTTAAAAAATAATTAAAAGCCACACTCCCCTGTATTCCTACGTAGTGCCATTGGCTGAAACTTCAGGGACAGAGATTGAGAAACTTTCAGTTTGATTCATCTGACTCACCATAGTCTTTCCTTTTTCTGTTTCTTTCTCTCCGTGTCTCTCTTTTTCCACTCCCCTTTCCCCCTTTTTACCCTCTTGAGAGTGAAGTCTGATTTCCCAAGCAAGTATAAATGTAATTAAAGTCAAACACAGCTCTTAAGAAAGGGAATCAACTAATTTCTTTTTGGGGCCATTGATATTGTGAACAGATTTTGATAATGGGAAAGCACTAACCTGGGAGCATGAAATGGGGCTATTGTAGTCACTGAAATAATAAAATGTTTAATAGCAAGATGAATAAAAATGCTTGTTTTACAGGAGACTGTAGGCCTTGTGTTATTCTGTTCTTGACATTTCTTCCCCACCTTGCTCTCTGACAGAGGCTGTAGCTTTGACATACCCAAATCTACTGTCCCAAAGACTCTGAATTTTTCTTTATATGGTTCTTAGGATTTTTCTTTCTTTAAATCACTTTCACTAGTGAAAAGTAGTTCCATTCCCCTTTGGCAAGTTTAAGAAAGCTTGTGGTGAAAGAAAAATCTTAAATTAACTTAATCTTTTACCTGAACATAGGGGAAAAAAAATCCCCAAACCAAAATCCTCACCTAATCACCTTGAATAGACTGGTGAATGTTTTCTTTGATAACTGTGGAAAATGTGCACTCAAACAGTTATTACACAATATGTATGTATGGACAAATATTTTGTCACTGGGAGGGTTAGTACAAGGATGGGAGCATGGCTTTTCACCTGTGGATCTCTGGTTCAAAATCAAGTGCTTTTACAATTACATAGCATAATTGTTCCCTTGGGGCAGGATAGGAGACTCACTGGATCAATTCTAATCACATTGCTTAATGTTATGTACTTGAACACCTTCAAGATGTAAGCTATAAAAAAACCAGAGGAGATTCCAGGCTAGTGGGGACTGCAGATTAAACCGAGTGGTATGCTGGTGTACCTTGGCTGGTTTGTTTTGTTTTGTTTTGTTTGGGGTTTTTGTTTCATTTTCTTTTTGTTTGTTTGTTTTTGTCATCTCCTATTTCTAAATTAATTTGGTTTCTTTTTGCTTTATGAATCCCATCAATTTCCCAGCTCAATATGATACAACTTCTGGCTCCATGCAGTTCTGGTCATCCCACTTAGAACTGTGGAAAACAGTCACCAGATTCCAACTGGTATCTCTGTGAAGAGGCATGGAAAGGCTTGGGACTCCTCAGCTCACGACGAGAAGAGGGTTAGGGCAGGGAGTGCTGTAGAAGCCACAGTGGTCTGGAGAAGGGGGATGTAGCTTCCAGTTCTTAGATTATAGCCAAGGCTGAAGTGGAGAGGTGATGGATGACTTTACTAAAAGTGTATGTATGTGTGTTCAGGTGTCGAGAAGTAGGATATAAAATGACTGAGCCGGAGGCAGACTTCTACCCTTGGCAGTGGGCAGTATGAGGCAGCATTGAAGCAAAAATCTGGTGAGGAGGAAACAAAGGAGCACATGCCAGCCCCTCTTAATGCAAAGTTACTGCAACAAAGACAGGCTGATTTCATTGTGCAGAGTCCTGTGTTTTGAGTGTGAAAACACTGAAAGAAGATGTGCACTGTCTGGGTTGGAAGCACCATGTTCTAGCTGGTGACTTAGGAAACACCTTGAGCAGAAGAATTTTCTCAGCCTAGTGTTGCAAGAGTGTGTTGCAGGTGAATGTCTGAAGAGGAAGATGTCCCTGTGGGTTTTGGAATTGTTAGCTATTATGGGTGTGAAGATTAAAGGAAGTTTGTTCTTGAAGTCTGTGAAATCAGTTGAATCAGTNAGTGCTGCTTGAATAATTTTTTTGACTTTATTGCTATTACCTACCTAAATAGCAAATATTCTGCTGAACACTACTATTGCCTTCCTTCTCTGCTCAGTCATGCACTCCTGCCTCTATGGCACTGTTACCTTAGACTTTATTTTCATCATCATGAAACAGCCTGCAGTCCTGTGGTTTAAAAGCCACTAGTCATGTAGTGAATGGCAGGTGTAGTTTGGTAAAGGTGTAATCTTAGTCTCTCCCACTAGTCAAAAAAAAGCTATTGGGAATAGATATTTTAGGAGATATAGTTTGAATGCCTCTAATTCTGCTGCCCTGGATGAGCAGTGTTTGTCCTAGTGAAGCTGTACAGGATTCTCTTGGGAGACATCTGACAGAAAGCCAAGAATGAGCTGTAGTCCAATACAACAGACTGGCTCAGTGCTGCAGAGTAACTGTATACTTTTATAGACATGTATTTTTAACAAGTGACTACCTCTAGCCTGTATTTGTGAGGCAATCAGAAGACTACAGTGAACTTACGGGTTTTCCATATCCTTTTCTTTTTTTTCATTTAATTCTATAGGAAATCCTACATTAGGGATTCTGTAAAAGAGTTTACAGTAATGTATGTCTTCCCTTTCCTGTAAACTGTGGAGACACTTTTACTTTTTCCAGTAGTACACATTGCACATATTTGAAAACCAGCTGCTTTGAAAGCAGCTTTTCTTTTTTTAAAGCAATGCTCATAATTAAGTGTATCTAAAACTGAGCATTTGTTCATAACACTTACTTAAATATACAGACATGCAATTTGTAGCTTTCCCCCTTTATATAGATCTTAATTAAATACTTAGAGGGACTTTCTCCTTTTAGATGCATGTCTTTTTACCTTGCCTTTATTTTTGGCTTTTAAGAGCCCCAGAAAAGTGGAGGAACATGCAGGACTCTATAAAGCAAGCTTAAATAGTTGTACTTAGCTGATCCTTTTTGCTGGGCAGTGCTGCATACAAGAAGTCTGCCTGACTTCACACCTTTCTCTTCCTCTGAGCCTTTCAGGTAGTTTCAATGACGCTGGTCAAAAATGTATCCATTTTTTCCCCCACATGGTTGACGGCCTGTTTTTGGAATCCCAGAGACGAGTTCGCCTTTAGGGAGTTTTTTTGGGAAAACGGGTTGCATTTCTCCTGATTGAGCCATACATAATCTGTGGGCCGTGATTCTGATTTAAACATCGGAATAGACAATGTACAGATTCACTCGATTTGTATTTAAATGGGGAAGGTGAGTGCCCCAGTTTCATAGGTTGTATCCCAGGAGGGAGGCATCATAGCTGGGCATGGCAGTTCCCAGGGATGTGCAGACCATGTCAGCGCTCCACAACTGTGCTGTTGTGCTCTGAAACAGCTGTTTGGTGCAGGTGGAGTGAGAGGGCAGCTGGAGGTGGGTCAGGAATTGAGGCAGATGAAGACTTTCCCACTCCCCACCATTGCCCTGCCTTTCTCCCTGCCTGCTGGGTAAACCTGTGCTTCTTTGGGACTGAGCCATCAGGAATAATGAAAGAAAATCTGCTGTGTTTTATAGATGGATCTTCCCTTGCTTAATTTGAGAGTGGACTATTAAATGTCATAAAGGAAAATAGGTTGCTCTTATGTTAGCTTGTCTTTTGAGTGGCTTGAGCACATTACAATCACTAATTATACTTTACAATGTGGCTGCTGTAGTCCTAGCTGTATCCCCTGAAAGAGCACTTGCCTGAGGCCACACAAACAGGTTGTGAGCCTCCTTATTTTGACTCACGCATGTACTCTGACTGCTAGAACATGAAGCTTATTGCTGAGCACAAAGTATTGCCCGTCAATAACTAGGTGCTATAGATAAAACGAGTTAAATTGACATGTGATGAAGTTACATGGGGGAGAGGTTTGGTCTAGAATCTGGCAACTGGCAGGGTGCAGGAACCATCTGTTGCCTATGGTACCAAGTAATCATTTTCATTAGTTACTTCTGAATCTCAGTTACTCAACGCAATTTGGAAACAGAAGTTCTGCCAGGCTATTACAAGCACTTTAGGTATCTTCCTTGTAAGTGTTGATTAGAAAAGCTTTTCCCCCTGTTCCACCCAGACTTATTTTTGTACTCTTGACAGGTGTGGGGTGGGAGACTAGAGTGCTCCGTCTACTCAGGAATGAGTGCTCTCACTAGTGAATTTTTTTTCCCACCCACATGTTTTAGCTATATCCTAGGCAGAGCGTCTCCTTAGGTGTGGAGAGGAGTGTTACTGTTTGTTCTTTTCCTTGTTTGCCTTACCAATGGGCAGAAGAAAAATTATTGTTGCTCCTGGTGAGAGGGTTTGTGCTGTTTAATTTAGAAACTGGGGCTAATCCTGCAGCGATTCTCATTGGCTTCCAGTTTGCCGCCAGCTAGCAAAAGCTGTATGTGGAACAAGGAGATGAAAATTGGTGCCAAAGAGGAGCGAGACCCATCACTGCCTCATCACCCATCTCTAGAGCTATGCAGAACTTCCCAGACACATGCTGAGCTGAGTGCAGGGCTTGGTATGAAGGCAAAAAAGTGGGTGCTGTTACCAAGAACTACTCATAATGTTTTTGTCAAAATAATGGCTTTTCAGAATGTGAAAACAATGTTAGCAGAAAGGATGTATTATTCAGAACGTTCAGATTTTTTTTGTTGAGGGAGGGAAATACATTTAAAATTGATTTGAAATGAAAAGTTATGCAGTTGCTAGGAATGAAGCTATTTATATAGCAGTCTCAGTTTTCCCACTTTTTCTTTTCTATATTCCTTTCCCAGAAGAAATAAAAATAAAGTGCAAATAATGACTGGGAGATACTATATCCAAAGCCAGGTAAGTCAGAATGTTTGATTTTTTAATTAAAAATAGAAAATTTAATTAAAGCACCTCAATATAATAAATATTCTTTTCATTTTCACTAGTGGCCTTCATCACAAGCAATTATCCATTGTCAGCTCTGTTGCCAGCCATACAGAGATTTGTTTTTATTACGGCAAAGCACAGAATATGTCCCATGCAGATATACACAGCTATTCCCTGAGCCACTATCACATCTGTAACCTGAGAGATTCTGGCCTGGGGAGCTGCAGGAATTCAAGTATTTTCCTTGCACTCTCTTTTTTACTTTTTTTTCTTTCCTATTTTTAAAATATGTGAGTTTGAATCCTGACTTGAGCAGGTCGAGTTGGGATTTTGAATTCGCAGACCAGTCACTCAGAATGTCAATTGTCTTCCAGGGCACTGCACTGTGAGTCCCAAGGCTGGAAGCTCTTTAAAATACCATCTGACTTTTAAAGGAATATTTGCAAGAGAATGTATATCTTTTAAGTATTTCTGAATCTACCAAGTGTGATTGATGTATCAGTATGTAATGTTTAAATAAAGAGACATGTCTTCTCCAGTGGTGTTAAAATGCTCCATTAGAAAATTTGAAATAATTCCTAAAGGCATTAATTTCTTCCATGCAGCTAGTTAGCTTTTTTCCCCCTGAGTTCACGTGAGGTATTAAGCTGGCTGACAGACTTTGCTTCCTGGGTCTGTGGCCCTGGCACACTGCTGTGTTTGGGGTTTTAATACAGGGAGGGAATAGAAGAGTGTTGTGCAGTGCCCCCAGTCTGTTTCTCAGCTGTTGAGGGGTTATTCTCTGCTATACTATTTTCTTGTGTTTTTATCCAGGTCCATTTTAAAATGTATCAGTCAACTGTGCTCTTCCCCAACCTTCCTGCAGTCATGCCCAAGAACTTCTGACATCCCAGGACTGTCCAGCCTCTGGACTTTTTGTTTTAGCTAATGTCTGTCTCTTTCTCACCCCATGTATATTCCTTTTACACTTTGCTACATGTGCACATTCCCTGCCTCTTTGGCTTCTTGTGTTTTACTTACTCCAGAAAATGTCTTTACCTCATCATTAAGTGGTCCCACTGAAATAAGCAGATGAATCCTTTATACTTGAATTTTATAGAAATCCTTTTGTTTTGCACATCTTAATGTTTGTTTCTACATTTCAGAGCAGCAAGTTTCTGAGGAAAAGACGTAACTAGAGAGAAAACTTGTAGGGCAAAATGGTGTGAAGCACAAAAATACAATCCAAGAAGATGGAGATGAATTAAAAAACAATAATAATGAAAACCCTGTCCTGTGTGTAACTTGTCCCACTTTCTGGGCTCTTGGGCTCACAGGGCTCTTAAACCTAAAATTGTCTGATCACCAGGCTTCCTTTCAACACATATTCTGCCAAAAACATTGTATTTCTGCTTTGGTGGTCCCTAGGGCTTGGGAGCCTAGGTAGCCTTTACCAGAGCTATTTCAGTCCTTAGTTGTGAGGCCATTGCTGTGGCAGAATGACAGGTTTGTTATTCCAGCCTTGCCTGCAGGCAGTCTGGGTTAGGTGGAGGATTGCTTGGTGCACACTGAAAGATCACCATGTAGTGCTGCAGGCACAGGCCAAGCTGAATGACTCCTTGAAAGTACAGTGTGCTTAGTGTATTTCTTACCTGTCCCGTAATCCCTGGTCAATTTAGTTGTGCAAAGCTACAAGTCATTTCCTTGATCATCTGGAAAGTTTTCAATATCTCCAGCCATTTGAGGTATTATCCTTTTCCAGTCAAGACACTGACGCTTAAAGATTTTTGTGAGCAGCCTGTCCTTTCCACTTCCATTTCACCAGCATTCTAGAACTGAAAAACCTATGTATGCATAACTTCTCATCATGTCCCCCCAGTTATGCTTAGGTAGAAATGGTGTGGAGTGAAATTTGGCAAGAATATATATCAGAATATATCAGAATGAAAGCAACAGATAGCTGGAAGAATGCATTGATTTCCCATGGCAGGGGATTCCCAGTCTGCTATTGTGTTTACCCATAAAAAGCAACATGTTTCTGGAGCTAGTGGTAAGGGAGGAATGTGGTTCAGAAAGCAAAGACCTAATTTTGCAGTGGCTGTAGATTTCAGGGCACTTACCAGGATGCCAATGTCTGCTCCCTGTGTTTGTCAGCACCAGTCACTGTGAGAGCTGCGTGAGAGCCCATGCTTCAGTTCCAATATTTAACTGGGCTTCCTGAAAGGCATTTGTTATGTAAACTGAACCTCGGCTGTTTAAGGAGCTTAGGAGCTGACCTGAGAGTTGCCTGTGCTCTGGACAGCTTCTCACACCTGTTTGCTAGGTTTAGGTGTTTGTATTTACTTTGTGGGAAGCTGAGTATAAATTTTGGTATGATCTTCTGAAGTTGCAATAAAACAGAGAGTGCTAACATGTTATGTAATGGGAAAATCCACTGTAAATTTCAAGATGTCCATGGGGCCTCTATTTCCTTTTTAAGTGAGTGGTGCTTATCTTCCTGTGAGCCAGCAGACTATAGGGAATTATCTAAATTTATTATTGTCCATACTAATGACAGGGAAGTGTGGCCAGGTGCAGTGTCCCCCTCTATACATGTTTTGCTTTTAGTACAATAACAAACTTGATTGCATCTGCTTCCCCTCTTTGTAATATACTATCTCAACATTTAAAAACATGCAAATTTCTCTGACTTACTGGAAATCAGATTCAGGAGTGTAAAATATGTTGAACAAAGTGGGAATTGACTATAATCTGTAAGAGAAGAAAAAATGAGTTTAAACTTTGTTATTATCATACTCTTTCTGATAGTCTTTTAAGCTTTTTTCCTTTTTTTTTCTTAAGTGCTAGCTCAAGTACAGAAAAACACAATTATTAATGTGTATGTGTGCAGTGCCTAGTAGCTCTGTTCTTGACTGTGTTGTGCTAGATTCTGTCAGAGAGAACAGTTCTTGCTCGTGAAGAACTTAAAAATGCATATGAAAGGAAGAAGCAGGTGGATGGATAGACAGGAAGAGCAAGATATTATTGCTTGGTGTGCCAGCCATTAGTTTCTTGTTGCTTTTTGTTCTGTGTTCCTTTTCCTAAAGTAGCTGACAAAGCAGTGCACCAGTGACTTTTTTCCTCTTTCTTCAAAGTTGGCAGTCCCCAAACTTGAAATTTGTCTGTCCTCTGAGGAGCAACTAATACTAGACTGCCTCTGCAGTATCAAATACATTTTGGAGGAAAAGCAAACCCATTCTACACAGTTAGTCATAAGAAAATCTTCTTGGAAGCAGCCTCATTTTCAGGCATTGGTGACACACTGAAATTTCAGTTTTCAGTAACGATAAGCACATTTTTGAAAGACTTGATTTTTAGTAAAAGAAAATAGTGATACTGTGTATGTGTCAAATACAGGCTCTGGAAGAAGTTTTGCCTTGATAGTAATGCTAGTACTGTGAATTCACCAAATTCCCTGCTAACATTCCCTTCTGTGATGTGTGCAGCTACTGACTTTGCATTTGCTGTATTAGGATCTGGTAGAATAAAGAATACTACAGATCTGTCCAGGCTTCTTGGTGGCAGAAAGAAGAGGATGTGCCTACAGAGACAGACCAACTACAGAAGGAGTAAAATAGATGATAATGATTCAGAGCTCTCCAACTGTTGAATTTCGAAGTCTATATAAAGGCAGGTATTCTTTGTTCTCTTTTAAGGATGGTGGAATTGAGGGAAGGCCAGTGTTCCCAGTGCAGCTGCCATGGAAATTACAATAAAGGCTGTTGAGTTCTGCAGAAATCGCTCTCCTGGCTAGTACCAGCTCAGAGCTGGGGGAGTCTGGTTTCTCCTGCGTGGCAGTACAGAGCAATAACTGCTCAGCTGCTGCCAACACTTCCTTTTAGCTAGTCCTTGTTAGTGGAGAGTTTGTGGTAATGGGAGTAATTAACACACTGGGAGTCATTTCTGTGTCCTGGAAGGGAACAGAAAGCCATCAGAGCAGCCCGAGACATGATTGCTCTGCAGGGTTATTTTCTCTCTCTCTTTCTTTCTTTTCCATTGTGCTTGGGTTTTGATTTTTCTTCTTTGTGTTAAGAAAGCTGGAGAGCTAAAATGGTCTGTAAATTGCAGTCATGCTGGGCCTGGGCTAGGTAGGCTAGTTAAAGGTCACTCTCCTGGACTAGATGGCCTCCTCTTGTGGGGTGGGGAGAGTGTTTAAGTAGGGTTAGCACGTCCCTTATGGCTTTTTTAACCCTTTTTCTTCTAGTGTAGGTTTGAAGAGCTCTGGTTCTGAGTTAAGTTTGTTTAAATAAGCCCAACAGTTAAAGACACTGAAGGGTGATTATGATAAGATGTTAACCCTTCCAGCAGTCAGATGACTTCCCAGCCTGAGAGGTCTAAAGTGAGGCTGTGGTGCCACAGTCCCATTCTGCTTGCTGAACAAAGCACTTTACTAGTTTGCTTATGTTCCTTCTGAGGCTGCTGATGGCATCTCAGCTGCGTATCTTGCCCGTGCAGGTGAGCTCAGCTGCCCCTTAGATAGGTGCCTAATTTGGGTATTGCACAGTGTTTCTGGAGGTGAGCTCCAAGGTTATACTTGTCAAAAACAGTCATCCTTGCCCTTGCTGAGTGAGAACTGGGAACGGGGATAAGAAGAGCAGTGGGCTTAAACTGATTGCAAATCACATGCCCACGTACCAGGAAACCAACCAACCAACCACCTACCTACAGAGTACAACTGATGGTTTATGAATGTATATGTGTGTATCCTAATCCACAGGGAAGCAAAGACAAACTAATTCTAGCTTTGTAGTCTAGGGGTTTATTTACTTTCTTTTAAGAAGACACTCTTGAATTGCAACCCAAGACCCTCTTTTCTTGCTTTTTGCTTGATACACTTTTTTTGCTATTGTCTCCTAGGGAGCTCTGTGCTGAGTTTAGATAAGAAGTAAATAACTCCATATCTTCTCTCAAGAAGGAAAAACTAAGTCTGCAAGATATATAAGTGGTGAGAGGAACCAGTGAACATAGGAGAATACATCTTCTTGGGTTTGGAGTGGGGCAAAGGCATGTGTGGTTCTCACAGTGATGTTAGAGACTTGCTTGAGTATTATATCCCTGGAAACCATCCAAAAGAGGACAAGTGCTCTGTGTCACCCACACTCCCTAATTTTAAGATACTGGCCTTCATGTGCACATCTCTCCACATCCAAGATAAAGCCCTAAATCTCACTGTTTCCTCTTCTTCTCTCTGCAGCCAGTTGGCCAGTAAGGCAAAATGCATTCCATGAAGTTCGGCCAACTTCAGCAGGACCTAAAAGTGTTCAGCTCATTGCAAGGCAAAGCCCTCATTTTCAATTGCACTTCCAGCCTCTTCAGTAAGCAGAGCCCATCTTACCTTATCCCTGACCCCTCTGAGTAGTGTAGTGCCACCAAGCCTTCCTTGGTAAGAGAATCATAGAATTGTATGAAGACAGAAGCTGTTCACCTCTATCTTCATCCTAGATCTTTCAGCTCAGCTCTCCTGGCGCCACCCAGAGTCCTCTCCATCTCAACAAGGGGATGATTCAGTGTCCAGGTTTATTGCTGAGATGCAGATGCTGCTAGAGGAACTAAAAACTAAATCGCTGTGGTTTTCTCTAGTCTCTTGAATTTCAAACCCTCCATGTCCCTTCTCAGTTCTCTGTAAACATCTCACCATTCATCCTTGCTGAGGATGCTGTGTGATGGGAGGATTTCTGTGTTCCTTTTTTTTTCCCCCCCACAGTGACAGTAGCAACTCACAGTTTTCACATCTGCATTTTTCATTGAAAGGGTTATTTTTTTTATTACTCTTTCTCCCTTTTGTTTCTAGCCACAATTCAGGTGGGGATAGACCAGGGAGAAAGATTTCTGAATAAGAGATAGGAGGCTCTGGGGAGACGCACACTCAAAGCATTAGCCAAAAGGAGCCTGTTGTGCACTAGAGAACTGGATGAGTGAAGACAAACTGAATAAATACTATTAATTCCCCATTTCTCTGCTGCTAGCAAGCTTGAGTGTTAATATCCATTGTTGGGTGTGAATTTTACTGGATGATTTTGAGCAGCATATGTCATAGAGCTGTAATGATCTGATTGTTGTGTTTTGGGTGAATTGCAGGAACACATTTGGATGCAGAGCCAGATTAGGGTCCTGTTTGCCACTTCCTAAAACTCCTGTGCTTCATCAGGGCTTGGGGAATAAAGGAAGCCATTGGATTTTGCTTGTTTTATGGTGAAGGCAAGGAAAAAAGTGAGTTCACGTGGGGTATTCATCCATGGATCTTTGGTGACCAATGTATATTTTTAGTTCCACACAAAGTGTGGTGTAATGAATAGCTTCAGTTNTCCTGAAGTGGAATAACCGGACTTACACAGGCTTGCACTAGCCTGCAGTGGCAGGGGCTTGCAAGGGAAGCCAGTCTGTCTTTGGCTTCAGCTAACTCTCTTCTTCTTTTTTGCATTAGAAATTGCAGAAAATTACACTTTCAAATACCAGTAAATCCATCGCCAAGCAATTAGCAGCCAGAGAGGGAGGTAGTGGAGGAGGGAGGGCAGGGAGTGACAAACCCATCTCCTGCAACCTTTGTGTGCAGTTTGGTAAATAAGCTGCAGAGCAGCACTGTGCCCAGCTTCTCCCCCTCTTTTCTAAGCAGGTGTGTTAGGAGACGTTTGCAAAGATATTAACCCTGCATAGAGAGTGTGCCAGTCAGTAATTACGGAAAATAGTTGGCAATTAGATAACGTCACTCACTCTCCACATACAGCTGATAAGCAGTTGAGAGCCACTCCAAAGCAAGGGCGAGATCCCCTCCATGGGCTGCTGAGCAGATGGCTCTGACCTGGCATTAATAGGCTGCTTTCAAGTTTGGGAAAGTGTGCTGTGATTGGGTAGCACTTATCCATGGCATGGTGGCAGAGTTGTTTCCCTTCCCTGGCTGGGGAACTTGTGCAGCTCTATCAGTCCTATGAGTGGGACATTTCAATAATCACTTGTATTGTTGAAACACACCCACTTGTGGTTTGTTTCCCACAGTGGGTTTTGCGTGCGTGAGTTTGCTGAGCCGTCTGTTCAGTGTGCAGGTTCCTCACTGTTGCAGCTCTCAGGCGGGCCAGGGAGGCGGTGAAAGCTGTTGGAAGTGCAGTGGAGATAACTTGCTTGCCGGTGTCCATTATGAAGTCTTTTTTTTGGAAAAATGTGATCATGCTGTGACAAAGTTTGAGATTTCTCAGAGATTAAATATATAAGAAAATACTCTGGGATTCTATAGTTATTGTCCCAAACTAATGTATTGCTATGGTAGCAGTGTACTGTATGAGGCTGCTACGGTAGTATTTATGCTAAAAATAAAATGGTGAGGGCAGAAAATTATTGATTTGTGTTTCTTGGAGGATCATTGTGGGAATGGGTAAGGCACAGAATCGGTGTGTCAGGATTTACTTTCTCAGGGTTGGGATTCAGATCCTGCCTGCTGCTGTAAAGGGCACTGGGTCTTCTGAGTTTTTCTTGAAGACCCTGCTACTGTGGTGAGATTTGCTCTCACAGACCTAACTGTGTGAGACACAAAACTGGAATAATGGGAAGTGCTGTGAGTCAGGACTGACGTGTGCTGACAGAACTCTGGAGGAGCCACAGATGGCCCCAACCTGCTAGTGGCAGGGTGTGGGCAGCCTTCCCAAAATCTGAGCTGCAGTGTCTAAAAGGCAATGAAGCACCCAGCAGTGACACCTATATTTCATATTTTTTGTGTCATCTTCCTCTTCTGAAACAGAGCTGGCACTGCCTTCTTTCAAAACAGCTAGAAAGGGATTACCTTGGCTTCTCTCAATCAGAACAGATAGGGATTGCCTTGGCTTCCCTCAGTCAACAATACTATTCCTGTTTAACCATTTCTGCCTGGTTTCCCTTCTTAACTGTGCCTTTTGCCCTCTCCTAATGAACCTGTATCGTTACAGAAATCTGTGCCCAGAGGTAGCCTACTCCCTTTGCTGTAGCTTTGAAATATGCCAAGCATTGAAATGGCCCATGGAGACCTAGATTTCACAGGGTTTCAGCAGGCTGGGGTTGGAAGAGATTGGCAGGCTTTTTGGAGAGACGTTGGAACGGTACACGGACATACATCTCATCTGTGGTTATCTATCATGTTAGACACCTGCTGCTGTGATTTACAGCATCTTTCACTGGTTATAAAAGGGTTGTTCTTCTAAAACAGGAAGAGAAGTGTAGTAAGACTGAGAGCTGGTTTTGATGCAGATGGTGCAATCCACCCTGCCCAGAAGAACTGAAAGCTGGGGCGAGAGCTCTGCTGCATTGGGGTTTCTGTGAGGTGCCCTGCTGGCAAGGGAGGCCCTTGCCTCCCTTCTCAGTTCAGGCTGATTATAGAGCTGCCTGATGAAGCAGTGAATTTTGCTATGGTGGTAGTAAATGTTCCAGGGAACTGTGAGCCTGTGAGCTGCTGGAAGCACATCGCTGGCTAATTTACACACATTATGATATTCCTATTCCCATCTCATTAGTAATTCCAGACTTGGGTCATCGCTTTCTCTCTTACCTTCCTCTCAGTCTATTCTCCTTCTCCATAAATCATGGACTATTTTAGTGGATCCACTAGGGATTACAGAGAAGAAAGGTAAATGGACAAGAGCCACATAATTTCTTTTCCCACCTGATGTTTCAGGGCTCCCCAAAGCCCCCCATGAACTGAGCCAATATCTTGGTTATTGGGAAGGCAAACAATTTGAACATTTGGATCTCTGATTTTTTTTTTTTCCATTTTATGCCTCTCCAAACACCTTCTTTTTCTTCCTTTCATTCTCCCTGCCAAGCTGTTAACAATTAAAAGGAATTATCTTCCCTCTAGTTTTAACTTGATTTTATTTATGTTTATAAGAAACTCCACTCAGACAGCTGCAGGGAACAGGCCTGGTTTCCACTGGTCACTGAAAGCTCATGACTTGTGGGTTTTATTTTGAATTGACCTCTTTTATTTTCTAAGTGACTTGTTTTTCATGCTAGCTAAGTTTATCAGACTGACAGCTCTGGAGACTTACGGCTTCTGCAGGTCTCTAAGGCAGGTGAGGCTGCGACTAGGTGAATTCACCCCTCTATTTTGTAGTGGTTCTCCTCCAGCTCAACCTCTGCCCTTACCAACTGAAACTTTTCAGCTCTGCCTGTTTCTGTGGGCCTTCTCCTTCAGAGCAAGATGGACAGTGGGGTTGAAAGGCATCTGCTCTGAGCAACAGCAGCCCCAGTGACTCTTATTGTCCACAGCACTAAATATTTTTCCCAAGCAAATACTGCCTCACAATATTTGTGTTCCAGTTTGTGAAAGCTGTGTTCATGCTGGCTTATGTGAGGTCTTGATTCTTATCACCTCAGTTCCTGTTTTGTATCTATGCTAATGTTAGCCATTTCCAGAACTGTTCTTGCGCCCTACCCATCTTTGTGAACAAACACTTCTGTTAATAGAAAATTTACTTTCCTTTTAGGTAGACTTTTCAAAGAATGAGCCTAGCTTTGTGCTGTCTTTACTTGTCACTTAAAACATCCTCCTACACCTGGCATACAGTCACCCACATGCAAATAAGCAGAAGTGAGTTAAATCCCAGTGTTAACAGATGTAACTCACTGAAGGCAGTTAGAATTCTTTACTGTTAGTTAGGGGTGAATTTGCCCTTTTTGCCAAACCACTAGACCAGGATAAATGATTAAGTGTTTAGACAGTTCTTAGCATCTAAACTACAAGTTTGCTATCATCTAAGCTGCAGGTTGCCATATATGATTTGCATAGCACATGTTTCCAGGTTGCAGAGGTCCCTGTTAGAGTCTCTGAAGTGTGCGAGACACATAAAGTAAAAGCATCTATTTCATGACAGGCTGACAGCAGGGTTGTCTTCTCTAATGCTTGCTAGGTGTGCTAGGAAGCATAATGTAAGTAACGGAATGGGAAGTTTGGATAACGTCTTCTTTTTCCCTGTATCAACTTTTAAACTCTAAGGAACTCTGGTCTTTTCCCTAAGCATTTTTATAGAGAGGTAATTGTTACTGGGAAAGCTCCAGCACCATTCTTCCGTTAAGTCAATGAGATTGCATCCATCAAAGGAGTTAAATAATTTGGTGTATTTTTACATTGCTTAGCATTGTCATGAATGCAGATCTCTTGGTGAGTTCTCTATTTGGTCCTCTTGGTTTTGAGGACATAGATGTCCTTGTTGCTTTGGAGAACTGTACAGCCAATCGCAAGCATGAAGAAGTGAGTATCAAGAAATGTAAATGAGTTATTGGATAAAATGTTAATAGGCTTCATGGTAAAGATATGTTGAGTAATAGGACTAACTTTTCCCTTTTTTCTGTCTTGACCCCACAGGTCCTACAAGTTCCGTGAGTGCCAAGCAGTAAATTATGGGCTGGGTATCTACCAGTGCATCATGAAGATTGAATTGAGTTTTGCCCTCTTGAGGTTCACATACTCTATGAATTCGCTCTCTCTTCTATCTCACTGCCAGCTCTGTCAGTATTGTCATCACTTCTAGAAAACAAGAATTTTAGGCTTGGACTTTGGCTCTGCCTTTCCTTCCTCCTGAAACAGCAGTGTCACCTTTGTGTTCTACCAAAACAAATCACTGTGGGTTATTTTGCCCTTCACAAAAGTACACCGTCTGGGAAGTCACTTAATATACCCTGTATCTCTGAGATAAAAGCCTCTGGATCCTAAAGGAAAATTGAGATCTTCCCTTGACGAGGAGACATATCCTCTTGTTCACGTGAACTTGCTCACTTTCCACTTATTCTCCCACTCTATATCATTCTTTCTGCTCTCATCCTCTTCCCTTTGGATTTAACATTCAGTGTTGACTGCTGGAGTTCTCCTCCCAGTAGTGTGGCTTCTGTTTTTCTCCTAGGGAAGAGCAGGTTGAAACAATGAGCTTCACTCTGCATTCTGTCTACTTCACCTTGAAGGTGAGTTTGCTTCTGGGCTCCTTGCTGGGTCTCTGCTTGGGTCTGGAGTTCATGGGCATCCCCAACCAGTGGGCCCGCTACCTCCGCTGGGATGCAAGCACGAGGAGTGAACTCAGCTTCCAGTTCAAGACCAATGTCTCTGCTGGGCTGCTTCTCTATTTTGATGATGGTGGTGTCTGTGACTTCCTCTGTCTGTCCCTTGTTGATGGGCGCATCCAGCTCCAGTTCAGTGTGGACTGTGCAGAGACGACAGTTATCACAGACAAGCAGGTAAATGATAGCAATTGGCACTTCCTGATGGTCAGCCGCAATCACCTTCGGACAGTGCTAGTGCTGGATGGAGAAGCCAAGCCGGGTGAGGTGCGTCCGCAACGCCAGTATATGAATATTGTCAGTGACCTTTTTATTGGTGGAGTCCCACTGGACATTCGTCCTGCTGCCTTGACTCTTGATGGTGTTCTGGGTGAGCCTCCATTTCAAGGATTTATCCTGGATCTGAAATACGGCAACTCTGAGCCACAGCTCCTGGGCAGTCAAGGGGTCCGACTGGAAATGGAAGGACTTTGCTCGGAAAACCCCTGTGAAAATGGTGGCACTTGCTTCCTTCTGGATGGCAAGCCCCACTGTGACTGCTCAGCCACTGGATATGCTGGCAAGCTATGTTCTGAAGGTAAGAGAATACTCCCCTGCTTCCCATTGATCTCTACATAATCCAAAGAGTTAATTTGTTATTTAGCAGGGCTATGACAGATCTCTTATTCCAGCTGGTGGTTGTCAGAGTAATTAAAGTTTCACCATTCCTATTCCAGCTGGAAATAATGAAATGGGAGTAGATAGAGAGCATGAGCCATTACAAGAAGCACCTTTCTGAAAGGATGCTACAATTGTAGTATGGACAGCTTTTCATGATCATCATTAATGTAATCAGCAACTTATTAAAAGGGGTAGAGAACATGAAGTGGTAAATGCAGATTACCCTAGGTTAGTGTTGTTAAAAGCAATGGCTGGCTGAGGGAATTCTACTACCCCATGTCCCTGAAAACTGAGTGAAGTGTCAGCAAACAGGAACCATGCATTTATGGCTAACATAACTGACTGACAGGATATTGCATACATCATTTGATGTTGGCTGTTGTTAGTCTGTGGAAGCCCCACACTTCCCTTGAGTTGCTTGCATACTAATCACTGAATGGCACCTTGATTGTTTTAGCATCCTTGATTAAATTGCTTTTTAAATTGATCTTAGTGTTGCAAAGAGAAGAGGTATTTGTATGTTTCTGCATTGTTTCATACTCTCTTTTAGAATTTGAGTCTGAAAGTTTTAAGTCATGCAAACCAAATGATGAAGTATATTTTAGGATTTTTCCCTTGGTCTTTAGCAATGTGATGGTAATTAACTCTGTATGTGCAGAAGACTTAAGTAAGTCAACTGAAAATCTCAGTGTGAGTTTGAGAATCTCATCACAGCATTTTTTATGACATTTGCTTTAAACACAACAGTTTGAGCTTAAGCCAAAGATGAAACCTGGACAAGAAGTGTCCAATCTCAAGGGAAAAAAAGAAAACAACTTGAAATTTTTTCAAAATGCAAATACTTGCAATAATATATTTTCATAACTAGCATTTTTTCACTTATTTTGTCAATGAAACTAGATTAACTGGAGTTTAGCATCTAAAATGTGAGAAATGCTGAAAATAGTCCTTATCCTCTTGATATCTAAACAAAAAGCTCTACAGCTTACATTTACAGTATAGATGGAGGAGCAAATATGTTTTTATAGGAAGAGAAGGTTTGAAAAATAAACATAGCATCCATATGTGCATTCATTTTAAGGTGATTTTAATGATAGCAGAAAATTTGGCTTTATATCCAAACAGTACAATAACAGTACGAGACCATTAGACAGGAGGTGTGAGCCCGTGAAGTGCTGAACATCCAAATTCTTTCTCACCTTTTGCTCCAAACTGGTTCAATCCACATTAGTAATGAGCCAGAAATATTTTCTGTGCTTGAACCATGAGTTACATGGGGCTGGAGAGACTGCTGGGTGTGACCATGTAGTTCAGTAGCTGGGCCCCCCGGCCTGATCCTCATATGCTTGCAGAGCAAACACACCTCATGTCTAAATGCCAGTTATGGTGATGGAAGACTGCAAGAGCAACACAGGTTTGTGGACCCTGAAGCATAAAGATATAAGGCTCTTTCTGCTGCTGGGTTAATGAATCCAGACTCCACACAGAGCTGCTCAAGACATCAACAGCATATGGTTTTCAGTGAACATCTTGAGAAAAGACTGCAAGTGTGAAGGAATTCCATGTACCTGTGGGGCAATTGTGAGAGCTCTACCCAGGACTTAGGGGGTGGACTTTTTGCATTTCCTGAGTGGGTGGAACAATCTGAAATCCATCTTCTAATGAATCCAGGGATATTTCTGTTATAGACACCATGGATTAAGCAGTGCTATTGTTACCTTTTGAAGCTGTGAGTCATCATTGTTGTTTGTTTCCTATAGTGATTCATCAGTTTCCAGCCGAACCTTCTATTAAGGGTGAGCAAAGAAGTTTGTCACTATGTGCTTTCTTAAGCAAACATTTTTAACTCGTTGTTAGCTGGGGTCTCTTCACTCTCAGAGAAGATGCTGTGCAGAGAACTTTTGCAATGGATCCAATATAGAGATTTCCGCAGTCATTACCTTGTTGGTTCTTCTTGTTTTCTCATGTATTACTAAATGGTGTATATTTGGTTTACATTTGAATTTTATAATCAGTCTTGTTTTCTGCATCCTTTATGCTGTAGCAATGGAGATATCTCTGTGTTAAATGCTGTCACTGAAAAATGTTACACTGTCTGTGCAGATTGTGAGAAGAGGAAAACAAAAGAAAAACTGTTTAGTAAGTGGAAACAAGCAAAGAAAAGTGGCAAGAAAACAAAACAGAACTAAAGTATAGCTACCTTTTTATCTGATTTTGAAAAATGTATCAAACTTTAAAGATGTATTTCGATTCTGTGAGTATGGTAAAACCTCCACTGATAAACAGTAGGATATGGCAGGAATGGCAGAACTAGATACAGGCTCTTCCTGCCTGTGGCTTTATTGGCCATAAAACAACTTGTATTTTCTTTGTTTTCCTTCCCCCTCCCACAAGAGATTGAGATATTTGTTGTCAGAACTGTTCCCTTTTGTTTTGTTTCCTTACCCTGCCTCTGGATATTTGCAAAAGTAACATGGTTATTTTATTCCCAGTCTCATTTTTGAAAAAGACATGCTCTTTCAACTGGATCTCAACAACTCCTTTTTTTGTGGGTATCCTTAACTCCATTACAGTATTTACTAGTCTGTAGTCTCTGTGTGTATTTTCATTTTGTCACCAGAGCTGGCTCTTTTACTGGGAACTGATGTGATCTGATCAATAACAAGTTCTGTTTGAACAGCTAAATGTAATGTGTACCTTTTTAATAATGAGTTCTCTTGACAGTGTCCAGGCCATTACTTGGCTATTGACTGACAGCTACGTCTGCGGATGGTAAAACCACAACAAACTTACTTATTCTGTGGCCAGAGATATAAGAAATAAATAGAGAATGGAACCTGCTGATTCTGTACTGTGACAGGATGAAGCTCCATTTACAGTATCAGGGCTACTGTAGCTCCAAGTGCAGTTCCAGTCATAGTGAATGCCAACAGGGCACAACCATTCCATACTGAGACAAGACTAGGAATCCTGTCCAGAGTGTGCCTCCACTGTTCAGAAAAAAAAATGCTGGTACTTCGTGTGCACCTGAAGTTAGCAGGATTGTGTATGTTTTGGCAGCCACATGCCTAGATAGGTAGCTGAGCAGGAACAATTTTTGTGTCTGACTTTATACAGTGGGAGTGCAAGTGCGTGCGCACTTCGGAAGGGTCGGCTGTTTTGAATAAAATGTGAGACTATTTTTATTGCAGTTGGAGTAAACTGGTTCATTGAACCTGACAGCTCTGTAGAGTACAAAGGATGGCTGATTTGAGTAGCAATTAGTTTGTATGTTTCTGGGCAATGGTGGCATTAGACGTGAAAGCTGAAGTCAGAGACATCTTTCCCTCTAATAAACCTCATCAGTCTCTTTGGGATCAGGCTGCTGCCAAGAGAATAAGGTTTCTCTAGAATTTGAGCAGCACAAATACATTCATATTGCTGGAAAAAAACTTCAACAAAGCCTTCCCCATGCAAATTTTGTAAACTGAGCTGCTGTAGAAGCCAGATGAGCATGTTCCTATCTGGTCATTCAGGATCATGCTGTCAGTCTGCAAGAAATTTTCTCTTCCTCCGACACTGCTGTATTTTGGCTCAAGACTTCACCTCTCTTCCAAGACTTCTTCTGGACTTTGTGGGGAAAGGTGAACAGAAGATGTGCTTAGAAATTACACTAAGTGCTTGTAGTTGCAGAACCAAGACGTTGATGTGATCACCAACTTCACAAAGCACCATGCTGAAGCCTTTGTCTTGCCTGCAGGGGCTGTTTCTAAACGAAGCCTGAATAAGGGCTTGATTGCACCTCTTCCCTTGATTACAGAGCAAGATTTCCTGGGGATGCTGCCTGCTGAATGACAGAGGAGCCCGTTGCTCTGTAATTATCACACTTTTAACTGCAGCGGGAGCAGATTTTCCTATAGCCCCTCAGCTTCGTTTAAAGTGACAATTTACTGTACGATTTATCCTCCTCCTGCCCCTTCAGAGCAGCCCAGTCTTGGCTGTATCTGAAGGGACTGCCTAACCTCACTTGCAGTCACTGTATCTCCCTGCCAACCACCCCAATCTTTGTGATACCAGGGGCTAGTTTGTCACTTTGCCACGAGCCTGATGGTTGCACTTAATTTGCATATACATTTACATACATTTTGTAATCAGAAACAAATGAACATGACCATAATATTTGTTTCCACTTGCATATTCCTTGATACATGAATATAAATCTGTTGCTGTTGGATTCATCAGCAATAAACAGTTGCGGACCCTTCATTTGGTCTTGTGCTCTGCTGTTGTAGAGGAGTGCAGGTAGTTCTGGGACACATTCTGGAGGGGCCCAGACCTTCACTTACCAGTGCAAAACTCTAGAATTGATGGTCTCCAAAGTCTGTGGAGTAAATATTGCAAGGGGCAAATCTGCTGTTTTATGTCACTTCTTATGTCGCAGCACTGGGCACTGCGCAGAAAGCTGGTAAGGGCTCTGCTCATGACTTAATTTTGCAGCAATTTATTTTCCCCCCTCTCTTTCTCTTGCTCATTCTTCCTGGTTTAAGTTCCTTTGGTTGTATTGAAAATTATAATCTTTTTTCCAGTCTGGTTGTAATTTTTTTTGATGTATTGCCAGATGAGCACCAGAGAAAGATGATGTGTTAAGATATTAATTGATGTTTATGAAGTGCTTTGAAACTCCAAAGTGCAGTTTAAGCACCATTTGTTATTCTTAATGATAAATATTAAAACTGAGCAGGAGCCACAGAATTTGAATTTAGATCCTACATGCCCTTTCACAGAAGATGCCTAGGACCTATGTCCCATCACTAAGGATAGCCTGCCTGCAACTCCAGAGCTAGCTGAATGTGTTTCGTGGTCTCCCCTGCTTTCAATGCAGGGAGCTGCAGGGATATTATAGGACCCTGTGTGGCAAGTGCCATTGATTCAAATAGTCTAGCTGCAATACATGCTGACAGCTATATTCTTCTTGTTTCACTCTCCTGTATTATAGATGACCATGAGGCTACAATCCTTTCCTGCTTGATTGCAGATCAGCTGCAGACCTCGGGCAAGAGAAAAGTTAAGTCTCCAGTTAGGCAAGGCTTGGACATCTCCACTGATAAAATGAAGCAGGTGATTGATCGGTACAAAGGAGATTGATATTTGGTGTGAGATGGAACTGGTAAAGAGTGAGAATAATTTGTGGGCTAGGCGAAGGTAGAACTCAGGTTAGAAAACCAGGATCAAAATGTCACTTTACAAAAGAGTGAGCCGTAGCTCATATAGACTGTTTACAGCAGCTGTTCTCTATTGGTTTTACCTGCCTGATAGTATAAGAGAACAGTTCTTGGTTACTGCAAAGAGTAGATCTGAATGGGCTGTGAGCTTCTGGAGGACTAAATCTAGCTGGAATCTGGATACCAGCTTTCTCTGTCAGCCCACAGAACAGCCTTCTGGCTCCTGCTCTGGCCCACAGTGTGCACACTAGGAAGTAAACTGGAATTTTTTGACATTACTAAAGAAAGATTGAAATTAAATGAACCAATAATAATTATGAAAGCGAGTAGAGTCATAAATTTCTCTTTCCAACTTATGATTAGGAGATAATTTGATTTCAGAAGGAAAGTTTATTTTCTTTTGGTTTTGTCCTAAAAAAAAAATGGGGGAGGTAAGAGTTGATTTATTATTACTGTACTGGCTTCTGCTGAGCTAGGCAGCTTGCCATGGAGGTCAATCAGCAGTAAATATAACCCCAAGCAAGACAGCACATGGTGTAGCCGTTGCTTTCATCCTTATTTCAGTACGAAGGTGCACAGGGCATTTGCCACAGGGTAATTTTTGTTATGTTTTGGTGGAAAATGGAGGGCAGTAATCCTCCCAGATACCTTGAGGATGCTGGAAATGGCACCACAAAGCTCCAGGGAAAGAACTGGAGAAGAAGCACATCTGTCCAGCACAATCTGCTACTACTAAGAGAAGATGAGCCTCTGCACGTCCATCTCAGCACTGAGTCTTCCCTGGTGCAGGAGAAGATGGTAATCCATGTGATGGATGGTAGAGGGGCCACCTGTCCTGGGCCAACTTCTGATTTCACTTTATCGCTTGTTTCATTGCTGACCCGCTTTTAACTTGATGGACAGAAAAGCTTCTTTCTCTGCCTATAAAAAGCAAAGCAGCTGCCATGTTATTGCTGACCAAAGCAGCAATGTGACTTCTGGGTGTATGTGTGTGTCTCTCCCACAATCCTTCATTGCAGACAGACCCAATGCCATTGTACTCCTACCCTACAGAGAAAAGCATTTGCCCTTCTTCCATCTGTGAACAGGTCCAGGAGCTGGCAACTGGGTGCAAAACAGCCCAAGGGCTGAGAGAAGTATATGTGAGGAGGTCGGGAGGACTGTGAATGTCATGGTCTACTTGATGCAGGACTGGTTTGTATTTGAATGTGTTTGCTCTGAAATGGGGCTGGGACCTGAGTACACTAGATTCATATTCTGTGTTGCTGGCACCATTGCCAGTAATGCTGTGTCAGCTCTCCAGGCCCTGTCTGCATGTACACTTTTTCACCTTATTATTCTGTAGACACCACAGTATAACATGTTAAGGAAGTGGAGTGGGGCAGCAGAACTTGAATGGTCTGGTTATAAGAGTGTTAGTGCCTAAGAGGCTAATTTCCATTTCTGCCACAGGCTTTCTGCATCTCCAGAGTGATTTGCTGGCAGACTAAAGGACTCAAGACTGAATCAATTGACCTTTCTTTGCAGGGGATATGTACCTGGTTACCCTCTGTGTCTCAGTTTCCATATCTGAAATATGTAGCCCGTGGGGCTTCCTGTACCTCCAGGTATTAAGAATCCCATATGCTTCTGTATGACAGTGATAGAGATGTATAAATATCTTAGCATGACAAGTAAATGATTATAATTCATGAACACCCAGTAGGATGACCTGGTTTGATTATCAGTTTTTTTAGCTAGGCTTGCAGTTAGAAATTAAGGTGGGTTTCCTTGTTAAGTGTCCATCTTTGAGGAGTGTTCCTCATCTTTCTTTTCAACAGAAATCTCCCAGTTTCCTACTGCTGCATGCAGTGTCACACTTTGCGTATTCAGACCCTTCCCAAGCCAGGCTGCAGTTGTGCTGGTAAAGACAGAGCCTGAGTGGCAGTGTAGCCTCTTCCCTGTGGGTGACATGGAGCAGATGCTGCACTGCAGGGTGCTGATAAGAGCAATGGGAGAAAGAGAGCTTTTGCCTTTTTTTTTTTTTTTGTATCTGACCTATGTGCTCCATTGACTTCCTCCGAATGTCCTCTGCCATGAACCTCAGATGCTGATCAGATGCTTTTCCTTGTACAGTGACCCACCTCTGCCTACCTGTCTGCATGGGTACTCTCCCTGCTGTGGCTGCCCATTTCAGCCTGCCCCTTTCACCCTCCATGCTTGAGACTTGCCCTGACCTTGTGCTGTCAGGAAAGCAAAGAGAGCATAAAGGGATACCCGAGCAGAATGGCAGAGTTTGCACTTCCTCTGCTGCTGTATGAATCATTGCATAAAAAGCAGGACAACAAAGAAAGCCCATTGCATTGTTTCTGTGTGTTTGATTAGTGCACAGATGGCAAGAGGTTTGTAGTTCTAAGACACTGAAAGGGTAGGTAAAAATCTTCTTTCTTTTCCTGTTAACTCTCATCAAAGCAACTCTAACTGCTCATTACATAGATCAGATATATTTGTAGCTGGCCTGCAGTTTGCAGTGTAGGCCAAGGAGGAAAGGTATACTTGGCTTTTGACATTTTGCTGTGAGGTGTGATCTTCTTACTTAAGGAATTTGACCACTTGAGTAACCTGAGTGAAGATAATGGACTGGGTTTGGCTCTGAGTATTTGACAAGAGACCTTTATCAGAAAGGAAGACGCAGTTCCTTGGTAGATGTAGAAATTTGAGCTGTATGTTAAACCCAGGCTTCAATCTGTAATGCTGTTGTCAGGCCCCATAGTTTGCTTGGCTGCTACATTTATTCAGAAGCCTTTCTTGGACTCTGTAGTCTCTTGGGTGGATTTTCATTTCTTTGTGGTTTGTTGCCTTAGTACTTGAGAAAAATGACACTGTCTGAGTTTTCTAAACCTCTGGTGTGTCCCTGCAGGCATGCTTTTGATTTTCTGGTCTTTCCCACTGCTTCCATCTTACAAGCCTGGCTTTCAGGGTCGGAGTGCCTCTCAGTACCTCTCCCTTCAAGGTAATATAGGAGAAATCCTTGGAACTAAAGGCACGTTTGTCCACTGAGGCTGGTCAAAAACAAGAGCTGAGGCAGAGATGGCTAGCAGCAGAGAGAGTAGTTTGTGTTGTGATATACAAATTTCATAGTTCAGTGGTGTTTGCAGCTAAACTCCTTAAGCTCCTTTCTGTATGTTGCTGAAATGGCTTATATTCCCCCTAGTTTTTATTTTTTCTTAACTGGGGAAGAAGGGTATGGAATAATTCCTTAATAAATTGCTGATAAAAAAAAAATAAGGGAAAAAAGAAAAAGGTGAGTTTTGTGAAGAAGAAAGGAGGCTAAATTGTTTGTCCAAGACCACTTTTAGGGAAGATAAGGACTTTTAAGGAAGATAACAGATTGATGAACATAAAAAGTTATGAATGGATATACTGCCATTGTGAAGCAGTAATATTATTATGTCTCTCAGGATAACCAGAAGTATGTTTATATTACTGTCAAAGATGGGGTGCAATTCATACAGGCATATCTAGCTGAAAATTTGACAAATTAGGTATTGGTAGCTGTGTGATGACAGCAGTTTGGAAGGTAGTCATATGATGATATTGTTATGACTATAAGTTTATTATTGTGTAGAGGACCCCCTGACTAAACATTGGATACTGTGGAAAATGGAAAAATCTTTCTTCAGAGTTCCTCTAGTGGGCACTGTGTTGTTTGAGATCTGGAGGGTTTTTTTCTACATTGAAAAAAAATAAAATAGGGCTCCAGTGATCAAATTGTCATTTAGCTTGCTGGCTGTGTTCTCCTAAATTCTCTATTTTCCTTCATTGCTTAAGCTGAAATGCTCAGCTGTGCCTCAAGTGCAACAATGAACACATCTACAACAAATTCCAAAGCTTGATGGTTTTAAACAGATATGAGACCTATATACCTATATACATTGCCTCTACTTTGCATCTTACACAGAAATATTTCTGTAAGGCAGTCTGGTGTTTGCCTGCCCTATCCTGTGGCATGTTCAAACAAAAAGATCTGTGGTTACATTTTGACCAACTAAGACAGACGAGAATCAGACAGATTGGAAATGTTTTATTTGTGAGAAATGGGGGTTTCATTCATATGAAAATATTTAGGAAAAAACCCTGAAAGTGATTTGGTTGACAATCTGCAGAAAACAAGTGATGTATTTTTATTTTGTAGAATTTCTGATTTCTGACTGTTTAAAATGTAGTATATATCTATTGCACATGTAATTGTAGCTTATTTTATAACTTACTGACATGATTTTCCTAATATGGACCTACTACTGATGAACTGCAATATATCACAAAAATATTTCAGTGCCTTAAGGAAGTGGCATGTACTCCCTCGCACAACAAATGGCACTGAACTCAACCCCACCATGCTCCAGCTGTGGGAACTGTTAGGAAGTGGAGGCAACAGAAGACCTAAGCATAGGTTAGACTTGACCAGAGAGGAGAACACATTTCTGGCTTGAAGTCAGCCAGCAGAGCCTGGAGCACAGATAGAGTGAAGACCAGATTGGTGTGCCTTGAAAGCTCCCAGGAGAGAAGAGTGATGTGCAGCACTGTTATCGCATCAGTTCATTGAAAGTGACAGATCTATAGCTACTGTTGTTTGTCAAGAGGTCTACTAAAGGAAAGGCCCAAGGACTAATTTGAGTGGACGGGACTTGAGCGAGCTCTTCCCCGTTTGACTTCTCAGATGTGCCAGTATCATTGAACAGTGCAGTCTCTCAACAGTGACAGTGAAGGCAGCAAAGCTGACTATATTAACAAAGAACCACAGCTGCTGATTTGAGAGGCTAGGATTGTCAGCAGTTTGGTCTTTAGCTTTTTAGTGTGTTGGATTGAAGCTAAGTAGTTTGGAACGTAGCTGAACCTAAGGACTGAGCAGCAGGCATTCCCAAAGAAGAGCATAACAAATACCTCTCTGTACAAGAAATGCTCTTCGAAATGCAGCCAGCCCAAGCTGAGATTTGGGCTGGATGAGCAAGGCTCTGCCTGTGAAAATCACTTGGCATCTGCAGTAGTATGGCATGACAGCCATTCTTGAGCTCTGGGATGTTTTCCCTGTTATTGCTGCTACTAGTGTGGGGATTCCCAGTTTGCCCGAGGCAAAAGATAGCTAAACCAAAGTACTAAATAACAGATCCTCTGTCTTGGGAGAACAATTGGCTGTGATTTCAGACCTCATTTGTCAATGGTGTTTAATTATAGCCCTGCTACAGTGGAGGTCACTCCTGTATTGTAAGTCTATTTAATGCCCCCTCTGGTCTTAAAAATCTATGAATCTATATCCCACTATTTTACGGCATTTGTAACAGTTGCCACTAGTCTTCTTCCAGAACTGAAATTGCTCAAGTTTCCTCGTGGTTACTTAACAAAATGTTTTTGGAAAGCTGACTAAAACAATTAAAGCCCCTTTTCAGTAGTGGAAGTGAACCAAAATGTAGGTTACATCTGGCTGATCCTCACAGTTGCCCAGCTGTTTTCTCCCTGTGCACGGCTCTGCTACAGTGGTGCTATGTGAACTGTTTGAACTTGCAGATACAGATGTGTCAGTCATAAGCTGTTCTGTAGTAAATACATCAAATGTACAGATCATTGTATAAAATGTTTTCTTGCACATCTGGTCCTGTAAATAGTATTCAATTTAAAATTAATGTCATACACCAAGCGCTCTTTAGTCAGGCAAAGCCTTCATTCATACTGATGAAAGATGTGCTTATCTAAGAACTAAATCCAAATCTACTTGGATTTGTTGATCTTGTTTGTTAAAAAAAATTACTTTTAAGTTGTATTTTGAAAAGTGATTCATGCACCTTGGAGCCTTGTGACTGGTCTGGAATTCAAAATAGTAGTTTTGATAATTTTGCCTTCATACTGTGTTTATTTCTGTCGTTTTTCATCTCTAAAGATTTGACCAGAGGAGCATATTCCTCTATGAGATTCTTTCCTTTCTTGTATTTGCCTTTAATAATTTTAATTATCTGATACTGAACTGAAACCAAGACCATTCAAATGTTCTTCTTTTAAAACTGAATGAAAAAGGAAAATTAATTACAAAAATCCTGCTTTAATGTGATGTTAAAGTTGTGAATTTCAGAATTAAATGGTAGTACCTGCTACAATCAAAATGCCGCATGGCATCCATTCAGATGTGCTTCAGGCATCCTGCACTTGAATTGTGTGCAAGGCAGGAAAACAAAAGAGCTAAAACGCTGTCACGTTAATAATAAATTGTGCATACATGTGGCACATTTCATCAGAGTATTCCTAAGTATCTCACAACTACTGATAAATCAGTCAGCCTTCACATCACTCTACCGCACTGTGAAATGCATGTTATCTCCATTTTACTGATGGAAAAAACTGAGAGGCAAACAGAATGTGAATTATTGAAGGGTATCAAGTCAGAAGCTGCCTGAGGTGGAATTGGATTCCAGAATGCTAAATCCCAAGTATTAAACAATATAGTAGTTTATCTAGTTTTATCCAAGAGCACTCGAAAAGCCACAAAATACTGTGGTTTACATTGAATGTGTAGCTGAAAATGGGCCTTTGGATTTTAGGGGTTCTTGTAAAAACATCAATTGATTGAAATTCAAAGAAGTAACTCTTTATTCATTCTGGTGGAATGGATTGTCCATATCTAAGAAGTTCTGCCCTTTGGGGCTGTTTTCACATAACTTTGTCAGCTGAAACAATCTTGAACCAGCTTGTTTCCCACTTCTTGCCGGTGTGCCACACTACTTGGGCTATGCTTCATGAACTCCTGTTTAGTGTTTTTTTATAGTTAATAATGAGGAAAAATAGACTTGTAGCAATAAAAGTTTTAGCTGGTTTTGCCCATTTGTGGTTTATGTGTGCTTTGATACAACTTTTCAAAACAGGATCTAATTTCTTTAAATGTTTCCAGTAGAGAAAGGTTTATGATTTCTCCTAAATATAAAAATGAAACATTGATTTCAAATATTTGAGTACTTTACTGAACATCCCCTTGGAAGGAAGGTGAGTAGAGAAAATGTACTGGGGTCTTACATTTCTCCTTCCTTCTGAATTTCTGCAAAACTGCAGTGGTGATGCTCTCATATAATCTTCTCTTCCTGTCCAGCTTTCATTGTGCATTAAACAGTGAGTTGTACTGGAAACTTTGCTCTAAAATGGAGTGGCTCCAACAAACCACTAAAGGCATGACTCTTGTGCTGGACTCCCAGCTGAGGGATAGAACTGACTGTATAGAAGGAAGGTTGTTCATATGTGACGGAAATAGTAGAGTTTTCAATTTGACTTCTTCTGTTTGTTTGGTTCTTTTTGTAGAATTATTTATGTTGAAAAAGACCCCTAAGATCATTGAGTCCAACCATTAACCTACCACTAAGTGCTACATCTAAATACTTTTTAAATACCTCTAAGGGATGGTGACTCAACCACTTCCCTGGGCAGCCTATTCCAGTGCTTGGCAACCCTTTCCATAAAGAAATTTTTCCTAATATCTGACCTGAAGGTCCCCTGGTGTAGCTTGAGGTTATGCCCTCTCATCCTGTCACTAGTTGCCTGGGAGAAGAGACTAACCCCCACATCATTACAGCGTTCTTTCAGGACATTTTAGAGAGTGGTAAGCTCACCCTGAGCCTTCTCTTCTCCAGGCTAAAAGACTTCAGCTCCCTCAGCTGCTCCTCGTAGGACTTACTCTCCAGACCGTTCACTAGCTCCACTGCCCTTCTCTGCTCCTCCATTTCAATGTCTTTCCTGTCATGAGGGGCCCAAAATTCAGTACTCGTGGCATGGCTTCACCAGAGCCAGATACAGGGGAACAATCACCTAGACGTGGTGGCCGCACTATTGCTGGTACAGACCAGGATGCCACTGCGTTTCTTGGCCACATGGATACACACTGGCTCATGTTCAACTGGCTCTTGACCAGCTCCCCCAGGTTCTTTTCTGCTAGGCTGCTTTCCAGCTGCTCTGCCCCCAGTCTGTAGCACTGAGAGGGGGTTATTGTGGCCAAAGTGAAGGACTGGCACTTGGCCTTTTTGAACCTCATGCCGTTGGCCTCAGTGCATCTCTCCAGTCTGTTCAGATCCCACTGTAGAGCTTTCCCACCCTCCAGCAGATCAACATTCTGCTCAACTTGGAGGACCTCAACTGAGGACTGGCCACCAGTTGGATTGTAGCTCCATTCACTACCACTCTTTGGGCTTGGCCATCCAGATGGGCTATACCCAGTAATGGGTACACCCTCTCAACCCATGAGTAGAGAGAAGATCACAGGGAAAGCTGATTCCTGAAAAGACCTGTTCTTTTTATCTTTACTCTCTTTGAGCAGCTAAAAAAAAAAAGTTTTAGAAAAGTTCTTTCTTCTGTGTTTGTTGCCCAAAAGTCTCTTCTTTAGATACTGAAAATGGTTCCAGAATGTCCCATTTTTAATGTTGCACTTGAAAACAAATTTACCTGGCAAAGAACAGTTACCCAAGTGAGCAGCAAGTTCAGCGTGGAATGAAGATGGTGTCAGATGGGGCGTGATGACCTTGCGCTTATACTGGAAACAATAACATAATGAGAAGACATGAGTAGAGACTGTTTAAACCAAAAGTGCTCTCTTATTTAACATTTAACATTTAACATGCTGTCCTCCAGCAAATACTCTCTTTTACTGCATAACATAGAGGATTATGAGTAGAACTCCTCCACTCAGGGGAAACTAACACTTCTGACCTGGCATTTATTACAGAAGCTGTTTAAATTAAATTATTAGAAACTGTAAGCTTTACATATTAATTATTTTAGTGCAGAATTTAATTGTTGGTGTTATGAAGAGGCGCATCACTGGAATTCTTTTGTGTCTGTAATAAAACTCATCATCAGAACTAGGCCAGAAGGAAACAGATTTAAACTAACAGGCAATCCCAAGATCAGGAGTGACATTTGTTGGTAGCACTGTCAAAGTGGATCCCAAGATACTCACAGAAAAGCGAGTGGCCAGTCTAGACTGAGGTATATTTGTAGAGCTATTAGCTCCATGATAGATGATTGGAGAGTGGTCCACACACCTGTAACTATGTGGATCTTTTCCTTAAATCATTCTGGCAGTCTTTCAGAAGCCAAACCACATCTAAATATCAACATTCCAGCTGTTACTTTCTCAGAGCAGAAGAATGAGTTGATATTTGTAGCTGTTTATGGTTCTGCTGCCTTTCATTCCTTTTCGTCCAGCCTAATTTCCCCATCCAGGCTTGACCCTGGCTCTGTTTGGCTTATCACTCTACTGGAAGAAGTGAGGAACTTTGGTATTGATCCTCGTTTCTCCTGCCCCCAACCCTAAAGTGGTATATGGATGAGACTGATTTCAGACAGGGGAGATGGAGTGAGAGAGATGACAGATGATGTGAGGAGAAAGCAGAGCTGTCAAGTTGATCATGGCTGGCAGTGGAAGAGCCTCCTGGTTGTGACTGGCCAGGCCAGCTTTTGCATACTGGCACTGGGAGGCAAAGTTTTCTTTCTGAGGCAAAGCTGTGGGAGCTTGGGGGTTGGGCTTTGCAACTGGAGAAAAAGCAAGTGAGTCAGCAAGAGAGAACCCAGTTGTGCTGTGTGTTTGTAGTGGGAAGGCTGTCTGAGCATGGAAAAATGATCAGCCTTCAAGGCAGTCAGTTGGAAGATAAAGCTGTACTTCCATATTTGCATCCTAGTATTTGTCTTCAGCTAAGTGAGATGTCCACATCTTTGAGGATCTCTTCCATGAGCATCTGCTTTGAGGGCTCTAAATCTCCCTCCTTTTGATGTTTGATTCCCTTGCTGGAATTAGCCACCTGATACTAGAGACACACTCCTCACACCTTCCTAGCCCTCATCAGATGGGTCTCAAGAACCTTTCCAGGTAAAAGAACAACATAGCAATTCATGAATCTCCTTCCCTGCGCTCCCTGCAATATTCTTTTTTCTCATTCCTCTGCTCTTGGCTTTGGGGAGTGAAGTCTTCTAGGTCTTCAGATTTCACTATAGATCCTCCTGGGCCTACACATTCCTCATATATGAAATTAGGGGAGTTACAAGAACTTTGAGTCTCCCTTTTCTTTAATGGGGTAATGTAAAGGTGTTGTGACCTTCTTTCATTTCCCTCCAAGCCTTATGACAGAGAACTAGACCATGGAACATGGCTAATACACTCAAACTAAACTAATATCTTAGAAAGTACTCATCCCTCTTATCTTCTAGACCGTTGCAATGAATTACTCCTGTCTATCTGTATGGACTCCTCCTGAACCCTCTGGGCTTCAAAGCTCTGTCAGCTCTGTATTTTCCAAGGTTATGTGATGGACACAACAGGCATCTCTTCTGAGCATGGGAGTCTCAAAAAGGAGCAGATGCCTGACAGTCATTCTCCACAAGAATGTGCAAATTGCAAGGCATAAGGAAAAAGCTCCATCTGCTGGAACAGTCTTTGAAGGTCCTGTTGGAGACAAGCTCTAGCCTCCTGCTCCCAAATGAGGTGGTTTCATTCAGTGCCTCCTACAGCAAACACGAAAGCAAAGACGTGGAAACTATAGCAGACAGAACACAGCCAGAGCTGATGTCATTCATGGGCTGACACAGTGGCAATAAAGGCTGTTGTGGTCATCACTGGTAGTGGAGCCAGGTCCTGTATTCTCTGAGGTGATTGCAGTGGTCCTGCCTCAGACTTTGTCAGGAATAGCCTAAAATTTGTCAGTATCCAGCAAACCAATGATAATCTATATGCCATGAGACTGTGCACTGCTGAGTGCTCTGGAATCAGTAAGAAGCTGGTGTACATTGCATTAGAGACAATGGAAAATGTCTTTGTCTATTGGTATGGAGAAAGACTGTGAAGAGTAATATCTAGTGAGAAAGCACTATTAAGACTCACAGTGTCTCACTTGAGACTTTATAGGTGTAATTCAGGACAGGACTGCATGTTCTGAAATACCAGAAGGCCCAACTTGTCCTTTTTTGCATCTTATCACCGAATTGCAGTGAATGCAAGTCTCAGATCAATAGATTTAACTTTCTTACCAACCTAAAGTTTATTGAGATATTGGAGGATAAGTGTTGACTTATTCCCTGATAATACAGCCCACACACATTACACACCGGCACATTTGCAGTGGTGATTAGGAGCACTTTCAGAGTTTAATGAATAAATCTTAGGAGGCACTCATCCTCTTTTGTAAGATCCATATGGCTGTAGCTATTTGACCAGTTTAATCTTTTCTATCTTTTTTCCTATTCTTTTTCAGGGTGTCACTCATAAGAAAGCAAGTGGATAGTGCTTTCCTTTTGAGTCATACAAGAGACTACATAGGAGTGAAGAAGTAGCTTTTGCTCATGCTCCATTTTGCCAAATAGTCAGGGAGGTTGTTTCCCTGTTCCAGGGCTGAACAAATCTAGCAGATGTATACATACTGTCTTCTGCCTGAGGTGTAGACTAGTGAAGTAAGGCTTTATTCTCTGACAACACCACAGTTCTTGCATATCATTACCCCATCTGTAGAGCATACCTTGAAGTGATCCTGTTGACCTAAGGCAAGGCCTGTTTGTTTTTTTTTTCACCTTTTTTTCACTCTTCATGTTATTGTGGAAGGTTCATCAAGCATTCAACATTTGGAGTGGAAGAGTGTTCCACTTTCCCCAGTACATACAAGCTACAACAGCTTCTCTTTCACCCATAATAAGCCACTAAGTTCATGAACATTATGACTGATAGGCAATATCCTCCTCTTGGATAGTTTCTTTTTGTCTAGAGATTAAACTGTATTACGCTTGTAAGAAGGAAGCAGTGCTTCTCAAATAGTGGTGTGCAGAACTGATGCTACTTGTTATATTTTACTTCTGACCTTCTGGAACATGGCCAAGGTCCATATATTCTGTCTAGGCACCATAAAGCAAGGGGATTGCATGTTTCTACCTCAACATCGTATGGCTAATCCTGCAGAAAAAGAATGTTCCTTATTGTTCTTCCTGCAGTGACAATGGTCATGACCGTCCCAGGGCAATATCACTGTAAGGCACAGATACCCACTTCAGCTATCTGCAGTGGTGAGTGTCGGGCTCTTGGAAGGAGATGAAGCTGCAGTTACGCCCTGGAATAGAAAGTTGTCACAGCTGGTCTGCATAGTCTTTCTGATTCTTTTACAGGGTTCTGTTGTGGCACATCTGATAAGCAAGATGTCCATAAAATGTTACATGATATATAAAGAGCCAGGAAGATGCACTCAATTGTTCTCTCACTGGAAAATCATCAGGATCTGGATGTAGTGTTAACCCTGTTGCTCTATGCCTCCAAGCTGGCAAGCTTCCTCACCAGATGTTTGATACCCAGCAACTGGTGGCAGCTGAAAAAAGTCCTTACAAAAGTTCTTCTGTACATTCTGTCAAAACAGATATTTCACAACAGACTTGTTTACAAGGGAAGATACCATGTGCTCCATCTGCTTCTCTATATACTGCCTGTGCTACATTTCTACTGGGTTAATTTTTCAGTTGTGTGATTTTCTATTACTTCCACATGTAATGACAGTACTTGGGTTGTCATACCTGTCTAGATGTCTGACTGTCCCCCATTCCCTCTTCTTCCATTTTATGTGGATGCATACCTGGCTATATCAGGTCTTTTTAAATGAACAAACTGTTTCGCATATCCAGGCACACTTTGCCAATTGTTGCATGGTCTTCTATCTTTGAAGGAGGTAAAAACCTGCATAGTGAAAGTCCTGAGCAACTTGCTCTAGTTTAACCCCAAGGGAGTCAGGTGGTCAGAATAGATGGTCACAAGATGACCCTTCAGACTTCAATTACTTTGTGGTTATGTGGTTCTGTGAACTCAAAGCTAGATGTTAGTGCCTGTTTCTGCATCATATTGTGAAGTGGCAATGGAGAATAATATTTTTTTTAAATCCAGTTAAACATTATGTCTTTGAAAACACAGCTAGGTCAGGTGTCAGTGCAGGAATACTGTCCTTCAGTCACTCCTTGAAGTAGATGAAGTTCTTTTCTCCTACAGTCCTGGAAGGCTACTGCTTTCCAGTTGTTTCCAATGAGATCCATACTGACATATTCTTGACAAAGAGAGAATTAGTAATAAGAGGGTATAGAAAAGAA
The DNA here is from genome assembly GCA_013396655.1 of Campylorhamphus procurvoides. NCBI lineage: Eukaryota > Metazoa > Chordata > Aves > Passeriformes > Dendrocolaptidae > Campylorhamphus > Campylorhamphus procurvoides. Next base: position 514,661 of record WBMV01005287.1, on the reverse strand, counting down.
GTTACTGTTCCTCTTCCAAATCGCTCAGCAGCAGTGCTTATGTCCATCACTGAAATCCAAAGATGAACTGCATCTCTTCTCCCTAATTGTTATTGTTTTCTTTCAGGGCTGTGTCTTCCTAGTGAGGAAGGTTGCTATTAGCTCTTCGAGTGTGAGACGGATTACTCACCTGGCAGTGAATGAGACTCTGTAAAATGTAATCAGAATAAGCTGAATGGCTTTCCCTGGTTCATGCTGCAGTTACAGACTGTGGAATAAGAGAGGGCTGTGGCTCTCTTTGACTTCATCAGACATGGAGGTACAAACACTGAAACAGCGTGACATATGCTAACACCTTCCTTTTTCATGCTTTTGGTGCATGAACACACAGAGCTGGATCCTGGTTGGTGAATAATAACAGTTCCTGGATGAAAGGTACTGGCTTTCACTCATATAACAAGCATCTGTTGGAAATTTTCTGCAAAGGGATTGCACTTAGAAATAAGAGAATAAATTGTGTTCTTTCTGTGCTTAAAATCCAGATAAGCTATCAGTTAGTGCAGTGTGTTTGGCAGTCTTCTTGGTGGGAAGAAGTGGTTGTGCTTTCTTGGCTTATACAGTGCTCAACACATTTGTGTACTCTGAAAGCCAATTATTATGATGCTGGATTTTCTGGATTCAGAAATCAGCCAGGAAATGAATTGAGAGGTCTGCTCATCCTCTGTTTTCACTTAGATCATGGAAAGAATGCTAGCTGGGAATAACTTTGAATCTTTGTTGACATACAGTGGATTTGAACTGGCTACTTGGAGGTGAAAAGCTTCATACTATTCACCAGTGTCTTTTGTATAACATATCTGAGATAATGAGCATGGAAGCTGTTTATTGCACACGCTGTTTTTCACAGATTAAGAAAGATTAGAGATTTTAAAACATTTTTAATACCAAAAAGATGTACACCTTTTCCTACACCTTGTTTTCTGTTTTTCTGGGTATGAGCTTATGTGTATTATGTTAACACATTAATTGAAAGCAAATTAAAAACAAACCAATTTTTTTTTCTGCATGCAAGAGCTGGTAATTTTAGAGGCCTGATCCTAGTCCATTCAATGAAGAGAGACATCTGCTGAATTCAGTGGGTATGAGGTCCTGTGATTATGCACTTGGGTCTGCATCTGCCTGGATCCTGCTGGAGGTCTACATTTAGACAATCACACAAGAAAATTTAGTGTTTTGAAAGATGCAGAATGCAGCTGTTTCCCGTCATTATGTTTCACATTTACTGAAGTCAGCAGTTACTCTTTTCCAAGCAGTGCCTTTCAACAACAAACAAGGCAAGTGCTTCCAATAGAACCTCCTGATGACTTCTGTTTAATTGAAATATATATTGCAGTAGCAAATACAGCAATAACGTGGAATATAAAACCCACTAACACATACTCTAAAAAGATGTGTAAGTGTAGGAAGGAGAGGAAAAGAAGGTGCATTTCTTCTGATTACTCATGCTGTATTTAGGATGATTATTGTAAGTTGGAGGAGCATGCACTACATATTTTTATGTGTAATAAATAGAGTTCTCACTTTTCAGGCACACTGGAACTCCATTCAAATTGGATTTTGAGTGAATTAATCAATAATTAGTTGAGACATACCAAATCCAGAGGCATGCTAAGTGCATTGTAGGTACCAAATTAATCTCAAGGTAATGGTTTTTATTTTCAAATCAGTAGACAATTCAGGAAGATGAGTGTTCAGAACAGGAGACTGTCAGTGGTTCCTTGACCAAAGAGACTTACTGATGCACAAATCTCAGCACCTGATGGCACCAGGTGGCTAACCAGCACTATGCCAGCCTTTTCTAAGGAATCTTTCCGTTATAGTTGGGGAGTGGGTGAGTGAGAGAGATATAGTCTGCAGGGATTTTTCTGGATGTAAGTAAGAAGGCTCAACAAGAAATGGTGTAATAAAATAGACACTGTAGTAAGATATAATAAAAGGAATACAGTTAGTGAGGAACTCTTATATCACTTCAGAGGCTGGGAACCCTGCTTTCATGCTTTGTCAAATGGACCTTAGATAACATCCTTGGATAGATTTCCCTCCTCCTTCCCATGCTGTAGTGCCTTTTACTTTGTGTAGCAAAAAAAAAAAATATTGTTTTTCTTGAGGATTTAGGGTGTTATTTCTGTCATACCGCCCACCAGCACACAGCACAGGCTGGCACAGAGCACTCCAGCAGGTTCCCATGTAGTGGCTGCTACTGCTATTGTATGGGCTTCAAGAAAAAGGCTCAACAGAACAGACACGGTCCGGTCAAGATCACTAAAGATCACCTCAAATATAGTGTTTTGTGCAAGGCTGCTGATACAGAACTGAGTTCCATATTAATTCAATCTGAATACTGTAATAAACCTAGATTTGATTTTGTATTAGCTATAATTAGTATTCAGAAAGAAAGTCAGAGTTTTATCCCATGCGCCCCCTCTTTTTTTTTTTCATGAAGAGATTTATATCCTCAGGAATCTTAGGGGGGTGTAACATTATTTAAGCTGGATTGAGTGGTGAAATAGTAATAATTCTACTTAGACCTTCCAACAAAGAGGTACCATGATAATGATGACAGAATAACTGGGCTATTGGGTGGAGCCTACTAGAGGTCCCTTTTAATGCAGAAAATGCCACCTCAATTTTTCTGGGTCTTGGGATGCTGCGATGCAGCACAAAGTGTGTTTACATATGGCACTAATAAATCCCAGGTGAAACCAGATAAAGGAGTGTTTCTTGCCTTCCAAAGTCTGCAAGAGTTTCTTTGTCTTCAGAGCTCAGGTGGTGGCCTCTGAGCCCGGTGGTACAGGATGTCCTCCCTGCTGTGGGCTGACACTCCCTCCTGCTGTGACCAGGGAAGGGCTCAGATGTCACAGAGCTCAACCAGTGGCACACCATCTCCCTGTCTTATGTGAGATTGAGTTGGCAGCAGAAGTGGGGATAGAGAGCCTTGTTCTTTCTAGCTTTGCCCCTTTTCTGCAACCTCTGACACTCAGAGCAGGCTGGGCAGGAATAAGCATGCTGACAATGAGAGTCAGGTGGGTTTGGAGACCTCCTTCTTCTCCCTCCACTCCTGCCTGTCTAGGCTAGTCACAGCATTCTGTGTCTCCAGCTCTATTTCTTCAGATTACTCTGAGGGGAATATTAATATCCTCTAATAACTCTGTCAGATGTATCGAGGGATTTGTTTTATTAATTCCAAGACTGGGTACAGCAAATAGATTATAGCTTGGGCCATTTCATAGGCTTAATGAGCCCTTTCTCTGCTTACTTATCACTTTCCCCCCAAAAATCTTCTTGTGTTAAGTCCCTCTTCTGTTCTTTGAATATTGAATATCCTCACTGCTCTATATGTCATAGGAAATATGCCCAAAGTTCATTTGCATCCATTATTTTTTGGATGACAGGAGAGAAATAGAGGCAGCACAATTTGCCAAGGATCTGGTGGTAGTAAATGACAGCTGTCATGGTGATGTTTTGAGAACAGGACAAAGCTGAAAATACTCAGCATGTGTGCAGGTTCTTCCTCAACAGGTGGAGAGGTACTCTCTGTGGCATATGGTAGGTAGTGCCTGGATTTCTAGTCTCTCTGTCTGCTTTGAAGGTGATGCAGCCAAAGGTGAAACACCACAGGCCTGTTTCAGTACTTTGAGCAGATTGCAGACCACCTGCAATGGAATTAATTTTAGCTTCTTGGGTCATATGGTGAGTTCACCTTTTAGCATAAGCTATAAGACCACTCAAGAATAGGCTAATTTTCATGGTGGTCAGCTTGGGAAAGTCATCAGCATCATCAAGCTCCTGGCTGTCTTTATGCCCTGATAACCTAGCATTACTGCCTTTGTTGGATCCTAGAGATCTGAGAAGAAGCAGCTATGTTGGTGAATCCAGGGAAGGCATTCTTGGCAGGGAGGACATTTCATTTAGGAACATTCATCTGCTTGCCATCCCTTCCTGATGCCTGAATTCATTAAAATAAGAAGACCATTGGAGAAAAACTGACTCCTGTATTCCCTATACAAGAATAACTCTTGCTATGATGATACAGCCACTGAAGTGTCATGAGTTGATTTAGTTCTTGTTAAAGTCAAGAGAAAATTTGGCTCATAATGGAAAACTAGTCTCAATTGTAATTAAAACATGCGGAAGCAACTGTTCATGGGAACATAACTTTCTTGCAAGTAGTTTATGAAAGGGTTTGCATAGTGTGAGACTTTCTCACTTTGAAAGGAAATCTGAATGAGGATAGGAGTTTTCAGCCATAAGTGTGTGCTTGGGAGCAGATACAGAGATGCCTGGGTAATATTAGAGAAGTATGAAAAAGCAGGCAGAAGTATAAACAATGTATGCTTTTAGAAGCTCACAGGCTCTTGTTTCATCGAAGCTGGGACGGAAAGAAAAATCATCTTTCTCTCTTTATCACTGAAGATGACCTAATAAAATTAAAAATCAACTTTCTATGTAACCCTGCCACAGCTCTTAATATATGAATACCTTATAAATAGTGGTCCCAAATATTGTAGCTAAAGGCAGGAAAGTAATTTAGTCACTTTTTTTTCCTGCTGTGAGTGGCCACTTAAGTGGAAAAACCCTTGGGACTTCCAGTATGTAGTATGATGAACCATATGACAGCTTTTGTTGTTTGTATGCAACATTGAATGACAAACCATAGTGTTTGTGGAGGAGACTGTGTCCTGTATGTGTGTAACTTGGGCACATACTAGCAAGTGCATCCATGTTATTCCATGACATGCTTTGTTCATCCTCTGGACACCGGAGCTATGGCTTGGTCTTGGCCCAAGCATTGCAAGTAAATTCTAGGGCAGATAAATGCACTTTATAGGAGTTGCAGGCAACATACTGCTAAACAGAAAGAGAAGAGAGGGTCTAGATCTGTACCAGGCTCTGGTGAGGAGCAAGGATCTCCAGAAGAGTAGAGTGCACTTAGGCTGATTGGTTAAAACACAGCCTACATTTCTTATTCATAAACCTGTCAGTCCATGTTTCTGGTGAGAATAATAGCTTTGTTCTCATTGGAGTTTTGGCCAGATTGATAGTACCGTATGCCCCTAGGGGAGGAAAAAGCTTCAGATGGGTTTAGACCTGTGCTAAATATACTAGTTATACAAATGGCCTGGTACAACTAACTCAAGGTTAAAGTTCAAAACCGGTCTTGCTGTAGATAGCTTAAATGTTTTTTCACTGTATGTACAGAATGGCTGCCATAAGCAGCGGGTCTTGATGGACCAGCACTCTTCATTTTAGATAACAAATGGCTAAAGCAGGAGCTGAAGTAGACAGTTATAATCAAGAATGCTGTGGTGATGCTGAATAGAAAATGTTTATTCAATGTATTTTAGAAAGCAACATGTTGGGGATGCCCAATGTGATACATTCAGCTGCAGGTTTTAAATAAACAAATGAAACCAGTTCTACATCACATCAGTTCTAGTTCTAGAAGAGACCTAACAAATTCAAGGAGGAAAAAATCCGTTGAAGGGTGATAAGGATTTTGATCATGATGCAAGCTGTTAATAATGGTACTGTGAATTTTCTCAGTTCCTTTGACTCTTCCCCAAGTACCTGCACACGGCTGCAGTCAGAGACTTGGCCTTGGTGTCTGCCCTACTCCATTACTGAAACTGCTAGGTTATGACACCTGGCAGATGTTACTGATAGGATTGTCCAGGTAGAGTGTGTTTTGAATAATAAAACCATAGAAAATGGGATTGAAAAAGGTCACAAGGGACAACTGGTCTTTCCAAGATAAGATGAGGTGAATCTGAAAAATTAGTGAGAAATACTTGTCTAGTCTTTTCTTAATAGTCTTCAATGCTGTTGAACTCTCAGTAGCCAAGCTAGTCCAGAGCCATACTACCCTGTTGCTACCAAATTTTTCTATTGTTAAACCAAAAACTCACTTTCATCATTGTAAGTTTCTTCTCATTCTGTCTATGATGATACAAAGGGCACTCTGGTTTTTCTGCTTGCATCTGCCCTTCAGAAGTTATACAGTTATCTATCTTTGTGTGCCCCACAAGACTGAGAACATAACTAGCTGAATGTAGATGTATGGGAGTGTTGGGCAAAATAGTAGGTAGGAAATCCTCTATTTCCTCCAGTGCCCAGGCCCCTAGGATGAAACATAAAGAAGTTTCATCCTGGAGTGCTCAAGCACTGTATCTAGGCAGCTTAAGTGGAGATCAACAGATTATTTGGAGGGCACTGAGTAATTAAATTCTGGTTAGATTTTTGCTAGTAGTGGGCTACAGATCTATTGACTTTTTCCCCAGCAATGTAGCCAGGGCCTTGAGGAATGTATATAAGCATATTTGTTGAACTGTGGGGGAGAGGATAGTACTTTCAGTGAAAGCTGTGAAATCAGCAAGCAACTTTATCTAAGAATAGTAATACAGAGTTAATTAGAGGGATTATTAGGAATTCATTTCTCTAAGATTTTTCTTGGTTTGTTTTTTTGTTGTTGTTTTTTTTTTTTAATACTCATGCTGGAGCTACATAACTCTGCATTGGTTGCTGAAAGCAACAGGCATACTTGATCCATCTATACTATGTTGATATGAAAGCACTTTTCTAAATGGCCAGGCAACTGTTGTGAAACCATAGTGGTTTACAAATGTCTCCCCAGCTAGCTCTGGTGCACACTCTGCCTGAGTATCTTGGTTGCCTGAAAGGAGAAAACTTGGCCCCTTAAGGTAAAGAGTCCATTTTCTTTAGTAGATAAAGAAACCACTCAAATGTTTTATGCTTTAAAGGGTGGTCAGTTGACTTCCCACTTGACCCTGTGGAGAGGGCAGGTTGCTCACAATATTAATACACACAGTATGGAAAAGAGCATTGTAGGTCTCAAATCAGTGTTAATCATTGAGATAAGATTTGAAATCAAATCCCTTCTCCTCCTTTAAATCATGAGTGCTTTAAAATCACATGGCACTTTTAGTACAATCAGCCAAGTTTCATTCTGCCTCTTTAAGTAGTTCTTGCTGTTCTAACTCTGACATGCTAAACTGCTGTATGGCGTTCCCATAAGCTGTTAAACATCTGCCTCTTTCACTTCAGAGCTGGCTGCTTTTCAGTACTGGATGAATGATTCCTATATTCACAGCTAATAAGTGCTTTGGGATCCCAAGTATTAGCTGTGCAAAGGCACAGTAGCACAAATGTCTACAATTCTATGCAACACATCAAGTGAATACTGTTCCCGAGAGACTGGCAGCCTGAGAGATCCCATAGGACAAAGGACACAGAGAAATGTAATTGATTGTAATGAACTTGTTTGTGTATGTGTCACCACTTATCTCTGCTGAATAAAATCAGAAGTGTTCAACACTCCATTAACACAAATTACAGGGTCCTATTCTTCTGGAGTGAGACAATAAGGCCTACACCTGCTAGTACTGTGAAGTTCTTCACAATCCCAGTGTGTAGCTCAGTGACAGACATCATAGGCTGGAGTGGTCTTGGATTTATTTCAGTATCCTAAACATTTAGCAAATTGAATAGAATTGGTCAAATTTACTTTTTTGGCAATTCCATTGGAATCAGTGAAAGGATACCAGGGATGGATTCTACTACCATTATAAGACAAAAGATGCTATATGTAAATATGAAGGATGAAATCATGATGCTCTTCAAGTAACTTTCCAGTCTTTTATGAATTCAGTGGAGCCAAGATTTTAACCTAGTTAACCATAAATACAAGAGTCTTCAAGGCATCTGTCTCCTGTGTGAGCATGGGCACTACAGGTACATGCTAACATTTAGAATTGATCTCATTACAGTACTCATCTTTGCCCAAGCAGATTTTTGCTGGAAGGTGTTTATACAATGGAAATGCTATTTATTTTTTGAGTTGCTATAACCCTCCCAGAGGGTTTTGAACCACTGTATACCAAAGAGAAAGATGAGGAGTCAGTAGGAGGTGGAGTAGGACCATATGCTTACTTTTACCTTAACAGACCAGATTAGGATGGAATAAGATCACTTGCCGAATCAGCATCTGGAATTAACACTTGGTTTGATGAATTATTAAATTAATGAAGAATTTGCTCATGGCAATTTAAGGCATTTCTAGCTGAGCCAAAATGCTGCTCTTCATATTGTTAAAATGTTGCATCAGAGCTCAGTTAAGAGGAAATCACCCAATTCTGCTTCACCAACATCTCTTACTACCACACTGCTGGAGTCCAGGCTGGCTCATCATATCTCTTTTGAATCGTTTCACAGGCTGCCATAACTGAATCAGTCTATGGTCCCTGAACAGTTTATATATATATAGATATGTATGTGTGTGTGTGTGTGTGTATGTATCAATCAGTAAGTCAAATTAAGTGACTGAATTCCCAATCAGTCATGCTTCTGTAAGTGAAATTTTACCTATACGCATTTTCTGTATTTGCAGAATGATGAGAGCCAAATCTTCTTTAGAAAAGCTTTTTTAGGTGTCAATAGCTGAATAAGCTTTAGAATACAGTAATTTTCCAGTCTAAAAGCTGAATCTCCTCTTATCTGGGAGTGGGTCTCCTACGATAAAAAATGCCTTTAAGCATTATGACTTTTGCCCTCCTCCTCTCCCCGGTTTCTGCCTGCTCCCTAGCCCTCTCCACATACTGGTGTTCAGAGAGAGAGTAACCAGAGTGCTGGAGGGGGATGCTAGAGAACTTTAGGGACTTAAAGTACAAGACAGTGCCATTCACTTCTAGGTGCTTATTTCCAGTTAGCCTGGGATGCTTCCACCTGCCGGCTTGTTTGTGATGTGTGAATTCAGTCAGAGGCTCACAGTTTAGCTGGCAGAAGACAGGTATTCACAACACATCGCAGCAAAGGACAAGACTGAATGGACCACAGAGACGGAAATGAAAGTAGGTCTCTTCAGGTCAAGGTGATGTGTACTGTTAGGGCTGGTATGCATAGAAAGTCTGTGCTATCCTTGTCTTTCAGCTGGAGTCAAGTGCATTCTCGTGAAACCTCCCCTTTTTGCTAAACTTTTTGTTGAAAAGGTTAGAGTGAAAAATATCTGGACTGTTTCCTGTACCGGCATGGAAATGATCTGAAGTATAATAATGTTTGCTCTGTTCCTCCTGCTTCCCTTCCTCCTCCTCCTTCCCTTCCACCCCATCCAGATGGCTGGGGCTGCACCAGACAAAGGCAGCGGCCCTGCTGATCCCTCTTTCAACGCAGCTATTAGCATCAAAGAACAAAAGCAAACAGCACCGGCTTGCGGCTCAGCCCTTTACAAAGGAGCAATAAATGGACTCCTGTGTATAGGATAAAGCAAGCTCGGCTTTGTCTTTTGTTAAGAGACAGACCTTTCTGTGTTTGAACTGCTCTGAGCTGAAAAAAGTGGAGAAACCCTCACCTACACAGCAGTAAGTCCCATGGCCACTGGATTTTTTTGTTAGCTGGGAGTTCTGCATGCTCCCCATTTAACTGGAATGCTGTACCTCCTCAGTCCCTGTGTCAGGGAGGAGGTCCGTGTGGGAGGAGGAACGTACTGCTGATGGAAGAGAATAGGGACTTGTATTAAACAGTCCTTTTGTAAACAAACCAGAAAAACATGAAGAGAATTTGAGAGAACATCTCAGATGACAGGGTGTGAAGGACAGTCAATTCAGCTCCCCAGATCTGATCACTCTGTCTGTATGCCATCTCTGTCTTCTACCTTTCTTGAGGCATTAGGTTTCTTTTAATTATGGAGCCACCAGCCATAAGGTACTGGTGGGTCCCTTTTGTCGATAAATTCAACCACAGTTTTAATTATGCACCACAGTGGAGTGGCATACCACACTGCAGAGGTGTTAGGTCTTTCTCATGAGGACTTAAGTTAGGTATGAGGAAAATGTTCTTCACCCAGTGTGTGGTTGGGCACTGGAATAGGTTCCCCAGGGAAGTGGTCACAGTACCAAGCCTTTCAGAGTTCAAGTAGCTTTTGGACAATGCTTTCAGACATACGGTTTGATCCTTGGGCCTATCCTTTGCAGGGCCGAGAGTTGGGCTCAGTGATCCCTGTGGGCCCCTTCCAACTCAGAATATTCTGTGACTTGCATGGCAGTTTCAATTGTATGCCAAAGTGGTATTTATTATAGGGTATTTTGTGAGGACTGACTGGCTATATGCTATTTTTTTTTGTCTTCACAAAAAAAGCAGTGCTTTCTCCTCTTGTTTTAAAATAAAAACGAGGTAGTTTCACCATTTGAAAATCAGCATTTGCCAGTAGGTACCACATGGGGGGGTGTCTGCAATACAAGAAACTCCTTTTTTATTTAATATAGGAAGTAACACTAATGACCTGGACTACCATGTGGGTAAATACTGAAAAAATGTTGCAGAGGTGCAAACAGTGACTTTTGTCGTGCAACTACCTTATACAGAAGCTGTGTCAGGTGGAAACTTTCCAAAAAAGATGCAGGAAAAATAAAGTTAAGAGTAAAATCCATTAGGATGGGGAATGCCTGCTCTTAGGGACAAAAAATAGGGACAAAAAACAGGAACAAAAAATATAAGTAAAAATACAGGTAAAAAGAAACTACATTTTAGAGATGCTTATGTTAGCTCTTAGCACTTTATTGTTCCCCTTCTTTAACAGCTTCATGACCTGTTTAATTCTCACGCAGTTAAATAAGTATTGTTTCAAGCAGTGTATCAGTTACAGCCCACTGCCTCTTCTCTTACTTGCTTAATGTGTTTATCCCTTGTTCACTCTTGGTTAGCTCTTTTCTTTGCCCTTTCTATCTGCTGATGCTTTTTATTCCCTAAACATCCCACAGATTTCCTCCTGGAGCACACATACACTGGTGAGGCTGCCTGCTGTTCCAGGCTCCTTGAGGTAGCCTGGGCTGCATCTGTGCCCACTACATTGTCAGGCATGCAGGAAGGCTGATAAGACAACATGGGTCTAGAGCTTTTTACTTGCTTAGAATAAGTTTTTGGGAAGATGCTGGATTATCAAAAACATTTGCAGTACCTTGTGGTGCTCACTTCTATCTCTTCTGAGATGTGTGATCATCTCTATCTGCCACTGATCCTTCCTTCTGCACCTGCTCTCACCTCCTTTTGCTTTCCCTGCATTGCTGCCTGACCCTCCTTTTCTTTTCCTACCTAGAAGTAATTACTTTAAGGTAAACTCTCAGTGCTAAGTATCCTTCCAGGCTTGCATGTTAAGACACCAGTTCTTAGTTACAATTATTACAATTGTTAAAAGAGGAAAAGCAACAAATAACCCTCATCAGATATGACAGATGTGTTTAGTAGAAACTATGGAAATTAAATGAGTCAATGTAACAGTCCCTCCCCTCTTTGTGCATTGTTTTATTTGGGTTGTTACCTCCTTAGGGAAGGACAGCTTGATATATATATATATGTGATGTACCGCAGTAACTTTTCCTCAAATAATTTTGGAGCCATTACAAAGTGATAAGCAAAAAGCAACAGGAAATGATAACAAAAAGCAGAGTGAACAGGAATCGCCACTGAAATGCAAGTGTCTCAGGAAGACAAGTGGCACCAGTTTCACAACAACACAGTGGGTTTGGATAGGAAAGGGAAATACTGATGGAAATTGATGGGGACATTTTGGGTACGAGAATACATTCTTAGACCTTAGTGTGGAGCAAATGCACCCAGTATGTCATGCTCCCAGACTTGTGGCAGAAATGGTCTGGGATCTGTAGTCCAAAGCATTAATGTATTGCTTTGAAGTCTTCCTGGAAAGATGATACCTCTAACATCACAACTCCAGGGGAGAATGCTAGCAAGTTACAGGTTTTTATTTTTGTTTGGTTTGTTTGCTTGCTTTTGTGGGCTGCCTTAGAAAAAAACATATTAATCTAATCCCATGAGATTTTGGTTCCTCCCTCCTGGTGTTATGGTAAGTGTAGCTATTCAGAGCAAGACTAAATTTGGGATGCTAAAAACGTTATGAGAAACGTTTTTTTTTATTGTACATTCTCTGGGATTGGTGGGTGCTGCCCAAAACAGACACTACATTCAAAGATGTGCCTTGTCAGTAATCAATACTATGACTTACATAGTCTTGCTCCTCCCTTTTTAAAGGACTTACTTATTTTTGAAATTTATGTGATTGGTTCTGAAAAGGGATCTTATGTCACAGGAGAAAAAGTACTGAATGACATTTCTTCTGAATTTACCATCTTGTGAAAAGACAACACGTGGGATGTGCAAGCCCCTGGCACACTCCTTCCCCTACCTCTGCTGCTGTCTGCAATGAAGGATGTTCTTTGGGGAATGATGAGCAGGAGGAATGAAAAGGAATCGTCTCTCTTCTAAACTCTGAGATTATGTTGAGTGTCTTACAGCTAGTCATAAATTCACATGGCCCCTTGTAAAAGGGGAGCAGGTTCTTTCCTATTTTTCTGAAAACTTGCTGGAATTTATGTGCTATAGAAGCCTCCTGCAGGCAGGTTGGGTTTTGTTTCTCTCTTTTGCATTTGTGTGCGAAAAATAGTAGAATATTTTAACCAATATTCTTACAGAAACTGACGTGGCTTGGTTCTATCTGATTCCAGGAACTCTCTCTCCGGACAGATATGATGATGGATTTCCTTATACATGCACAGCGGAGAGGGAGCCAGTGTCTCCTCCCTTGCATGGTGGCGTGCTTGACTGCAGATGGGTGGCCTTCAAAGAAACCTAATTACTTCTGGTTTTGCATGAAATTGATTTCCATGCAAGAATGATGAGTTGCTCTGTGCATCTCTAATGGCTTTTTTTCTCTTCTCTCTCTCTCTCTTTCTTTTCTCCCTTCTGCTTGCCATGAAAACACCTCGGCAGATGTCAATCATATTCCAGGTAAGTGTTGCTTTTGCTGAGCAGAAAGGCTGCCCTTTAAGGAGTGGCAGTGGGAAGTTACAGGGACAGAAATCTCATCCCACTTCCTGAGAGCATACAAAACAAATCTTCCTACTGGATGTCACGAGGTCTGTATTGAACTGTCTTTGCTGAAAGGAGGGCTTTGTGGTAGCAAAGGTCACAAACTTCCCTCTTCAGAGACTACACTGTGCTGGTCAGTTAAAGGGATGTTTTCCAAATGAAAATGACATTCAAAATGGTTGTTTTTATTGCTAATTACCTGGCATTGAACACTGCCATTATATACAGTATATTTCTGATACATCTGTGTGTAGTCTGGCATGCAAATCTAGTTCACTCATTTTCTTTCTCCTACTGCGGTCTACTCCATTTGCTACTCCCACTAATAACCTGTTGAGTTTCAGTTCCACTAAAAAAAGGAGTTTTTGTTGGTTTATTTTACATTTTTAAAACCTAGTGAGAATCTTTTTGGCTGAATGTGAACATGTGATCTTGTTTAAGTATCGAAATTTTATTTCCACCAGGGCACAAATTATTCATTTAAAAGATAAAAAAGAATGTGTGTTTTATGTGCTTGTTGAGTTCTTCCACACTGATATGTGTTACCACAGAGAACACCAAACCTCCCTCCTCAGACTGCTGTCCTGTTGAAAGGCTCAGAGTCCCCCAGCTTCAGCTACAAGGGTTAGGTGAACTAGACCAGTTAGTAGTCCACATCCTGCTGCAAATGAAGCTTAAGAAATTAATTTTTTCCTCACACACCGGCAGCTCCACCTGGTTTATCATTATTGAAATGGAAATGAGAGCGCAAGGAAGCAGCTGACATTGCCCAGGCTGGAATGGGATGATTGGGAAGTCAAAGCTCTTTTCCTTCTCATCTATCTGCATAACTTTTGCTAAACCTAACCTGCATCTGGACTTTCTCCATTCAGTTTTCTTCCTTTCTACACTTGAATAATCAGATTTTGTGCAACATTTCAGGGATACACAGTGAGGGCCAGTCACTTGGGTAATTTTCTGACATATTTAGCCTTTTGGCTCTCTTGTAAGCCCCCTTTTTGTTCTACTGAGGGCCCTTTGCATTCTGTGTGCATGTCAGCTGGCAACAGTGAGGATGGAGGTGGCCAAATGGCAAATATTGCCTGGCATGCCTTGGAAAGAAAGGCTCTTTCAAGTGTAACACTGAATCTCTTCAGTTACCTATGGGACTGAAACTGTACCATCTCTGCCTCAATCTGAGGTGTCCAGGAACTCCTGTTTCCTTTTATCTTGGCAGAATCTGACAGGACATGCACCAACGGCTTGGAGTCTTGAGTCTCTCCACCACATCCAGAAGATGTTGATGTCTGTGGCAGAGTAGGATGGTTGAATTGGGAAGGCATGGCCTTGCTATGCTCTACCAGTAGGACTCAGGATATTATGCCAAGAATGAGTGTTGCCTCAAACAACATCAGGGATGTCTCACGGCATGCAGGAGATGATAGCATCACTAGTAGGGGCCCAAGGAGAGGTGGCAGATCCAATACAGGACCATACTGCTGTTACTGTGGTCACTCTCCTTCTGCTCCCTGACTGCTCTTCTGTCCTACTGCCCTGTTATTTTCATAATTTTTATACCTGGATGTGCATTTTTCATTCTCTCCATTGCTTATACACGTGTTCTTGTCCTCAGGAGTGCTGTGTGGTTTCTCATGTGGATTTCTAGTCACACGTGAATGCTTTTTTCCGTGTGCTCTCTCACTCCTCCCAATGTTTTCAGTCTGACAATTACCCACACTTCATTATAGGACAGTTCATTATGGGTACTCTTTACTCCTAGGCAATCTCATCCCTCTTCTTAGCTCACCCTGGGGAGTACACTGGCACTGCTGTATGAGTAGGCTGTGACTTAGACCTCCAGGAGGGGTTTGGGTCTACACTTCCCCTCTGCCAAGCTGTGCAGAGACTTTCTACATTTGCCTGTCCAGCTATCTGTATTGTGAGGACAGAGCCCCAGGCCCCTGTCAGAATGCTTACATTAACCATCCACTGTTTGAAAGACAAATTAGGGATTTTATGAGCTAATGGTAACTACCACAGGCAGCAGAAGGGCTGTAAAGAGCCCACTGATTAACTACATATTCATTATTGTTGAATAGAATAGTTAGAACTAATTCCCCAGCAAGAGGAGGTAGCTGTGAATAGGCTGGGGCTGGCAGCAGTGGGCACTGCTGGGTGCAGTTTCTGCAAGATGCAAAGAAGTTGGTCTTGTTAAAAGTAAGCAGTAATGTGTAGCATGAGCCTTTCCTGGCTATGAGGTCTCTGCTTGTGAGGAAGAGCACTCCAGCAACAGGGGCTCATGTATACTACGCTCATTTCAAGACCCAACTTGATTCCATCTGACTTCTTTCACAAATGAAAGTTCATCAGATGTTAGCCCACCTGTCCTGCAAATTTATGTCCCCAGTTGTAAAATAACACCGCCACACTGTGAGCAGTTTTCTGGAGTTTGGATTGTTGCTGTCTGCACTCAGCTGAGTCACTGACTCACTGTATCTTGTAGAGGAGTATTAATTTCTCCTTTCAGTACTTCAGTTTTCCCTTTGGGTTATAGCTACAGCCTCACCTGACCTTCACAACATGTTTAGAGTGCTTGGGCTGAACATTATGGAGGTTAAGAGCCTTTATACTGAGGTTAAGTGCCTTGGCTGGGAAGTGGTGTGCAGCACAGAGCAGAATGGATGCCTCTGTCACCTCTGCACAATATCTGCTCCTTTCTTTGAGCCTTCTATTCTTTACCAGTGGTGTAGGTAGGTTCTGAAAGATAAACAGTTGGGAAAAGATCAGTAGATAAAGGAGTAAGTTACATGCTCCTGTCTCACTTATGTTTTTTTGTTTTTTGTTTGGTGTTTTTTTGGGATGTTTTTTAGTGGAAGAATATATGCAGGGGAAAGAACTAAGTACTAAGACTAAGGTCCTTGATATTATAGCGGCTGTTACTGATACCTAGGGGATATCAAAGTTTAAACAGTGCTTTTCCTATTCATACCACATTTATTCCCATTGTGGGAGAGATCTTTAGATGTTTATGGGAAGGACACTAAGAGATTAAGTCCTGGGCATTTTGCTGTCATGATTTTACTGCTGACTAGAGTTTGCATATAAGTGAATGGGCATAACCCAATAGACATTACCTAGATAGTTCCCTGAGGAAAAATTAGTCCTTGTTTGCCTGAACAACTCCTTCATAAAGATACAGAGATCCTTGAAAGCACAAGCATACTAGGACATTTTTGATCCAGGACTTCAATCTTTCAAACTCCATCTTTAAATGTTTCTTTCCCTTCTTCATCTCACAGCTGCTGTTTTAGTTGGTCTCCTTAACTCCATGTCATAGGATCATTTAAGAGTACCTGTATGCTGGCTTCTGCCTTCTTAAAGAAAAACTCTGCTTTTCAGGCATGAAAACGATGGGTTTCAGCCCATCAGAAGTTTCCAATTTGCAGAAGGTACTAGGTCAGAGTAGCAATCTGTCTATGCTGTATCTTCAGTGCCACTCATGAGGTGTTTGAAACCAGTGTGTACAGGCTTAAGTTTTTCTTCATAGATGTTACCATTATTTTCATTCTTGCATGCCCTTTGCACGAGTATTGTCCCCTGATTGGATTTCCTTCACTGAAATGTGAGTGTTTTTCAGTTCCATGCACACCTCTTTTCAGTTCCATAACACCTATTCTTAACATTAGAGCCGTAGTGATCACTGGGATCAGAGCAAGAACTCCTGTCCCAGAAGTGTCTTTTTATGAAAGTAGATGCTTTGGAGGATGATGAAGACTAGGTTAGAATAGGTCTAACTATGTTAGAATAGGTCTGTCCTGATACTTTTGTGCGTTCTGGTAGTTACCAATTTAAGGACTTTCTGATCTGATATTGCATCCAGATCGTGGTGTTCTACAGTCATTGATGAGCGTATTTTCTCTGGAAGTGTTGACTCTGTTTTTCTTAATTCACTTATATTTTTTAACTCCACTGTATCCTGTGATGACAACTCCCATTGTTTAACCATTGAAATGTGGAAAGTACTTTATTTCAGCAGTTTTTACACCTGTTACTTAAGAATTTCATTCAGTGACTCCTATTCCTTGTGTTTCCCACAAATTGGTAATAAGATATTTCCTGTTCACCAGCTCTGTCTTAACTGGGATTTTACCACGATCACATATATTGCTAGAGAAGTCTTTTCTTAGCTGAAGAATTCTATACCATGCCTAACAGTTTTTTCCCCAACTTGTCCACCTCCCTGATCAGGTGCTCTGATTTGCAATGATACATATCTCCTTATGGATCGGACATAAAATGCATTCAGCCTCAGATCTTGCTACCTGCACACTTTCTCCTGTATGTGTGGCTCTCTTTGTGAGCACTTGTGTGTTTGCTTTTATGCTTCCAAACACCATCATGTTTGTAGCACTCCCTGTGTGAGTACTTCTAGGAGTATGCCACATGCAGTTTCTGCCCCTGTTTCTGTCAGGGGTGAAAGGGTATACTATGGTTCGATCACTTATACTTCCATGGACATTGGGGTGAGCAACTGTCTTTTTGGCTTCTACCTCATTCCTTTGATCACTCAGGGTAGAAGCCACTCACCCTGACTCACTGCCCCCGATAATGACAAAACCTATCCTGGAATTACATAGCAGAGGAAGGAAAGGGAATGGAAAAGAGGAGCTAGCACAGCTGTTGTGTGTAATTGGATTGGAAGTGGGCCTGCACTACAATAACAAAACTGCACTCCCGGCTGGCCTCACTGGAGTGAGAGCAGCCCCTTGGCTGTCGTGCGTGTCATGGTTGAGTCAAAGAAAACTGACCGCTCCCCAGCCTGTGCTACTTCTTTGCCCAGTTTGAAAAAAAAAAGGCACCATGTGTGCCAGCAACCAAGGAACCAGGTCACCCTCTTGGCAAAGCTGACCTGTCTGGCAGGTGAGAAGTCTGAACTAGGCTGCAAAATGATTTTTCCTCTTTATCCGTTCTTTATATCTCTCAATACAAGGGGTTTCCTTCTTCCTGAGTGCTATCCTTTGATGAGAGCGGCCTTTTTTTTTTGATATCTGGGGATTCTTAGGGAATTTTCCTTGCACTTTGGGTTTTAGAAAGCCTCAAGATAGCTGTTTTATGAGGGATCACATGGAATACAAGGTGCTTGTCAGCTTTCTTCCTAAACTAGAAAAGGGAACTGCTGATGGAGCTGGAGTATGAGGCTCAGATTAAAGAAAGGCCTATTTCTTAAGGAATTGCTATTTTTAGGAAATTTGGAAAGGAGATGAAAACAACAGACTACGTTTCCCATCAGAGCTCTTCTCTGTAGTGGATGTAATTTTATTTCTGGAGGAATTCCTGGTTTGAATGACTTCTTTCTTCAGCTTTGCCATAAAGGATTTTTGTGTATATGCTGGAGCAGAGGGCCTGATGTCCTATCTCAGACATACATTGCAGCTGGCCCTGTTAATGTCTGAATGGGTCATGGAGCCTGATACCCAGAAAACGGATCGTCTATGGGCAAGCTTGCCCCAGGGGAGATCTGGGTTGCTGCTGCTGCCTGGCAGT
This sequence comes from Campylorhamphus procurvoides, assembly GCA_013396655.1. Lineage (NCBI taxonomy): Eukaryota > Metazoa > Chordata > Aves > Passeriformes > Dendrocolaptidae > Campylorhamphus > Campylorhamphus procurvoides. Next base: position 496,208 of record WBMV01005287.1, on the reverse strand, counting down.
CTCTTTTCCCATTCATTAAGAGCTTTTGGGCTAATCATCTGGCAGTGTCATTAAATGGGAAATACTGAGGCTGTCCAACTTCACAGAGCAATTGAGCAGTGCACGCACACCCCCGCACACGTGCACACCCCCAGAGCATGGGCCAGCAGCGCTGGACAAGCTATAATTAACGAGATGAAGAAGTCCATCCTCCTTGTGTTACTGTAATCACTCGTGCAATCAGATGTGTTGTGTGCTATCCCCACCTTTTGTTTTGTGGCTTTGTTTTCCATTTTAAGTGCTAAGTATCAAAAGGGGGGGGGGGAAGCGGGATTCAGACTGCCTCTAAGGTTTTTCTCATTTCTCCTCCACACTGGAAATTCCCCCTAGCAAATCCTTAAAGATGAGGACTGCTGTTTAACTACATTGCTCTTTCATATCATTGAATTCTGAAGCTACTTTTAAAAATGTCCTTCTGGCTTCATAAGAATCCAGTGTTGGCCCTTGATACTTTGTACAATTAGGGCTTAATTTTACTATTTTGATATTGAAAGCAGATGGTTCACAGGTTTTTTTTTTTTTTAAACAGTAGTTCTTTGAAATGTTACTTGAGATAATAACCTTTAAGAAAATAATACTGATTTACTAGTAGGTTAAAGAAATACAAAAAAATCCTCCCAGACCTAAATAGGAAAAACCAGTTGTGGCAGGCATAAATCATGGACAGAGAGCAGAGTTTATGACTGTCTGCCCTCAGACATGGACATGCCCTCATCAATGGACTTATAATTTTAATAACAAACTGATGTTCCGAAGAAGCAGGCTGCTTTTTCTTCACATTACTGCTAAATGTCTGAAGAAGCTGGGGCTCCAGAGGCTGAGCACAAGCAGATGCTTATCATCATCTAAGAAACCTGTTGAGAGTCTTCTGAAGCTATGTGGTTGTCCTTAGTGTCTCGTATATTTGAAGCTTGGGAGTAGAAAGTCACCAGACTCTTGACTTTGACATAACATTTCTCTACAGGCAGATAAGTCATTTATTCTGAGGTTTTCCTAAACCTTTTTCAGAGCACTTGCTACCCACCGTTTCTGTTGGGCAGCACTTGTGCCCAGCCAGAAAATTATTATAAGGAAGACTAGATAAGTTTAGAAAAAGCATGCAACTCCTTGGCCACTGCTGCTCATGCAGGTTTGTGTCAACATTTTCCTAGTTCTACACTGTCTAGGTTTGCAGTTCTGAGGTTATAGTAAGGGTTTCTTGTTGAACAAATCTAAGATTTAAAGGAAGGCATGTTTCACCTAGATTTAGGTGGAAACTCAGATTTTCTTGCGGGATTCCTGTGAAATGGAATGACTATTGGCACAAACAATGGGAGAATATATAAATAATGTGCTTTGGGGCCTGATGAGTTCATTTAGCATCCTGAGCCTGCTGAAAACTTTGCTGGTCTTTATGACTGATGCCCAAATAGCATGGTGATACGTGTCCCCACTATTCTGGCAAAATCTGGTTCAGTTTGCAGCTTTGAACAATTCATACAACTCTTGTATTTGTTTGTTGGATGCCCTGTTAGTTTTTTATAGTCCAATAGCAAGTGCTACCCCATGTCAGCTTGAGATGACTTTGACTTATGATTTGAAAATTGTTTTAGTCTCTTGTCATGTCTTGAAACAGATGTAAAGGTGAGATAAGTATGTCAGTTCATGTTTTCTTTGTTGATTTTACTCTGACTAATTTGAGGCCTTTGTTGCACATGCTGCAAATGTCACAAATTTTATATCTCAATGGTTGAAGGTTTTGGCTAATGACATTTTGTTGGAGATAAACACACTCATTTTCACTCCTACTTTAAATTGCAGGGGAGGAAAATTTTCAGATGAGAAAAGTTGATATGTTATTTTGTAATGTTATATTATTATTCTATCTAATAATGAATCTGGAATTCTGTTGATGGACAATTTGTGATATAATATTGATTTTTTTGCTCTATCTCCAAGTCTACCCTCCTTTTTCTTCCTGTTTTAAAAAGGAAAAAGTAGCATTGAGGGGGGAGTACATAATTTTTCATTTATCTCCCTGTTTTCATTGTCCAGTTGAGACTGGAAAACCAAGAGGTACATACAATACTACAGTTCTGTTGTATTTCCAATTTATGAAGAAGCAGAAAGTGTCAGAACATTTCTCAAGGACACTTTCTTTCAAAGGCATTTGAACCAAGGCTAAACCACGGGCCACAATAGTGGGTATATGTGGGGGTTTCATTCACTCTTTAACTTAAGGCAAAAAGGGTGACGTGCCTGACAGAAGGCACACAGCATTGGCCTTCTGGGGATAAAGGACAGAAAGGGGTGTTGACATTCCTTAAATCTGGAGATTTTTTATAGCTCTTCTGTGGCTGGTGGAGAGAGAAGAGATCTTCTTATGATGTCATTCAGGGTGTTGATTTGAACCCTCCCTGGAGGTTTCTCTTTGTCCGTGTCCAAGTGGACAAAACACCTGCCATCCCCAGCAGCTGCATCAGTTGGTGCTGGGCCTCTTAGGCATCACTTTCCTTTCCCACAGTGTACAAGGGCTGAGGACCAATCTCTCTGCTTCAGATATGATGTCCCCTCACTGTTCAGCCAGCTTCAGCTGCATGTCATACTGACACCTTCTAGCCTTTTTTCTTTTTTTTTCTTTTTTTGCTATTGCTACAGGGTCTCTGTGCATTGTAGGCCTTAACAATTATACTTTTGTCTTCTTGCCTTTTACAGTGACTTTCAAATGTCCATTTGGTCAGACCTAAGATTTGCCTATCAGGAATTATAGGGTCAGTGGCCACAAGTAGACACAAATTCAAATCACTCTACTAGCAGAGCAAAACGATTCACTGAATTATATCTTGTAATTTAAACCAGAAGTGTCCTACAGTATCAAATCTGCTATGTTTATTTATAGCCAAAAGATCTAAAAAAATCTAAACCTATGTTGTGTTTCTGATTATTTTTCTAAATCCACAGTAATCTTCAAGAACATTAAGATATTTGCATTCCTTAGACTGTACAATTATTAATCCCCTTATCTGGCTTGGAGTTCTCTGTGGGTGAACATATTCTTAGGATGATCTGGATTTTAGATTTCTCCAGCCAGCGCAAAGGAAAAATATAAAAGAGAGAGAAATAAACAAATTCAAACTCAGCATGCTGCTTGTTGAAAATTCTCATTCTAATAAATTCATTTGACCTCTCTGCCTCTGTGAAATTAAAATGTCACAGCCCTGTTTGATTAAAAAACTGAGTTAAGATATGGGGTGTGTGTGATGTGTGTGCACGTATCAACCCCCCTGTCATACTAAGTGCTATCAGTAGTAGGAGATGTGGAGAAGTAATTGAGCTCAGGAAATTTGGCCAGGGAACCAAGTATGAAAGGGGGCACTTACTGCTTTAGTGAGAAGGACTTGATTTCTGTTATATCTGTGATATCTTGTGTCACAAAATTGACTAATGGGTCACTTCATGCTTAATGGCTTGGGCACAAATATATATTCAATAGTACCTAAAGACTATTTGTATAAATACAACTGTACAGTGAACATATTTGAAAATTGGGCCTAGAAATGGATTTTAATAAAAACAAACAATGTCTGTGCCAGAAAGAGTTATCAGAGAGTGGACCAGCCCAAGTAAATACTATAACCTTATCTACAAAGCTGATAGTGACTGTCACTGCTGAGGGGGGCTGTGCTGCTTTTTGGCTTTACCTTCAATTATGAAACCAAAGAGCACCTTTAGCTATAGAGCCATAAGGTGACACACTGCCCTGGGAAACTGAATGTGCAGATTTTTCCAGAAAGGGAATGGAGATATATTTAATTAGATTACTGGTAATTTTTTTTTAGTTCTTGCTAAGTCTGGTGTACTAGAGCCTAATTAGTAAGTGTGAGCAAGGTTGACAGACTCCTAAAAATACATGACAAAGCCACACATTCAAGAATGAGGATAGCTTTGTGTGTGTGTATGTGTATGCATGTAGCCCAGATGTTTCATCTAAAGCAGATGTGGTGTGATCATGGCCTCCCTTTTACTGACCACTGCAGCCTTGAATTTAAAGTCTTTAGCTGAGGAGAAGCTATTTCTGTATCTCTCCAGAGGTGCAAATGCTCCCTGCAGACTCTCATTGCAGACCTTGGCTTTCATAGCCCATTTAGCTATACTGGTGTGCAGTGCCTCTGGAGTTGCCCTCCAAGGGATATGCCAAACCTCGCAGTTCTGCAACAACCAGCAGGGTTTTTCTACCTGTGACAGATGCTTTCCAGCTCATTGTGGAAAGCAGCATCTGCAAATGTTTGTATCCTGTGTGCTGCAGCCATACTTGGTCTAGTTCAAGTATGTGAGCTCCAATCCTGAAAGGTATTGGACTGTGACCAGTGTGCATCGATATTGCTGCTTCTTTTTCAGTTTTGTTCTTTTTCTCTTACTTCCTTTCTCTCTCTCTTTCTCTCTCTCTCTCTCAAAGGCCTCTCACACCTGATGATGGGTGAACAAGGTAAGTCCTTTGACTTTGTTTCAGTCACTGATCATGAAAGACCTTTGTCTCTGCTGCTTTTCTGAGGTGGGCTTTGCATAACAAAAGCAACTAAGCCTACTGAGTGCCAGTCAAGCCGTTTGCATTTTTGCCTCTGTCCCATGAGCCAAGGCTGCTTGTCAGACTGGGACTCAGGTGCTCAGGAGGGAGCATGAAATGATTCCATGGATAGTAAAGAGGTATGCTACCCCCTTCCATGCAGCCCGCCAACTATTTTATCTTGCCATTTATTTCTTCTTGTGCCAGCTGTAATGACTCCCACTTCTGCCTACTAAATGTAGACCTCAATGTTGGTCTTTATTTTTAAGACTGCAATTATTACAAAAGGTATGTTAATAGCCCTCATGGCATGATCCTAACTCATTATGAATCCTGAGGAAAATTGCATATAACGATCTGTAGTCCTGCATCTGCAATTTTAAATACTCAAATATGCACAAAGCAAAATGGTTTAGAAGAGCAACAGGGCCAACCCCAGGCTGGGCTATAAGTGGGATCTAGGCCCAGATCAGAGATTACATTTTAATATTTCAGCCTGCACTGAGTTACAGATCTCTTGGCATGACATGATGGGATCATTAATCCCATTTTGCACTACATGGGTATGGAGTAAGAAGCTGGTGAGGACAGGTGAGGTGAGGTGTAATTCTGTTTTCCTCTAACAGTGCCAGTGTCTTGCTGACCTGGGTACACAGGCATTAGCAGCACTGCTGATGCCTTCTAGTCTTGTGAATGCAGGAGTGAAACGACTGAAGACTTAGTGCAAGGTGTGTGCATGTGGTGCACTAGAAAGACCAGACCAACTGTTTGTCTGTAGGGAGAAAATGTGAGTTGTGACTCTAAAGCCTGATGAGGCTTTCCTAGACTATATGTACACAAAAGTTTGTTGGTTTTTTTTAACGCTGTTAAGTAAACATGCATCTGAGGTTAGACAGTCCAAAGAGTTAGTAAGATAGAACATAGTGCCTGTGAAGGCTCAAGAGTACTTAAGTGCTTGAATAAAAGAGATGTAGTTCTATGTATCTCAGCGAAATGTAGAGAGGCTTAGGACATAATCAGCTTTTATTCTGTTTTTCAAGTCTGCTCTGAGCTCATGAAAGGTTAGGAAACAATCAGAAGTGAAGTCGGGGCTCACTTATCATTTTCTATACTGCTTAACATCCCTATGTTGTTGGAAGGGTAGGAAAATGGGCTCTTTATGGGTGCATGTCAAGGCCACAGTGTTTGGCATGTGGAGCATCTGGCTAAACTTTGGGAAGCACTGAGCTCCTTTTCTATCACTGCTAACTGCTGAGCTGGGATCATGGCTCAGAGGTCAGGCTTGTTGAAGGAGCATCCAAGAGAGAGGTCCCTTCCGCGTATCCTAGTTGCTCAGGATGCAGTTGAGCATGGCAAGCTGTTAACAGAGGAAGGCATGTTGGAAGTGATCAGGACAGTGAATTTTGATGGCCACTTTCTTTCTCAGTAACACTGAGCATTTCTTAATAGTAGTCTGTGATTTAGTACTGGATTATATAAAAGTTGCACTTGGCCATTTAAATGAAAAGTTGCAACCCAGCTGGCTCACGAAGACTTGCATGACCTATTCAGGCCTGTATGATCGTCAGCACTTTCTATACTCCCTCATCTGGCAAAAAAATGTGAAAACTCGGCTTTTAGCAACGCCAGTCACCATTTTTTACCCATCAGGGAACAGTGGCTTCTCTTTATTTGTTAAATTCATAGATATTGCCTTTTGATAAATATTTGCTCTCTATAAAAATATGATGGATATAAAATATGTAAATGTATATGTGTGAATAAATATGCAATGTCAACATTATATACAAATAAATTAGCTCTGGTAGGTGAGATGTGTTTAGCAAATATATTACCATGAGATTTGATTTTTTTCCTGTTCTATTCTGTTGTTTCCCTTGCTGTTTTGAATTTGACGTGAATTGAGGCATATCACTGGTGTGCTATTGCATGAGCAGTTTGCATTTCTCAGTAGAAAATCAAATTAAAGCAAAGGGCTTAACCAAGCAGTGCTGGTTGTACTGCCCGTAGTTTAAGCTTTGCTTTGTGCTTTAGTTGTGTGTCTGTCGTTTTTCCCCTAACACTGTTTTGTTTGGTTTGGCTGCTATATAAATATGCTCATTTCCTTGTTTTTCTAAGTATGGCCAGTGACATATTTTTCTGGTTTTTATGCTTCTGCCTTCTTTTCTCTTTTGCCTCCTCCACGATGGATACCCTTCTTGCTCCTCCTCTTAACTGGACGCACACCTTCCTGTCTGTAGGTAGAAGTAAAGGTAGAGACTGCATTCTTTCTAAGCCTTCATTGCTTGTAAAATGTTTGGTGATGGACAAATTGTATTTTTATGAATGTGTTTTGTATTGGGACCTAATGCTTTTATTTTTAAGTCTCTTAACAATCTTTACTTTTGTATTGAATTATGGAGGAAATATTTATTAAGATGAATGCTTTGAGACCATCTTAAGAGACGTTATTTTCTCCCTGGTCACAATAAGTATGGGCGGAGCAGTGTTGGCTGTCTGTAGCTGCTGATACTGGAGTGCAAAAGGACCATCAGTTGAGTCAAAGACAGAGCCAGAGGCCAGTGAGGTGATACTGCTGATTCTTGCACTGAAGTGATGCCACTAATGCTGACTTTGGCATTGGTGCTGGTGGAAGCAGAACATGGGCTTGTCCAGTACCCTTCAACAATGGAGTTCTTTTGAACTATCATTTCTGCCCCAGCTCTGCTTCTCCTTTCTGTTAGTTGCAAAGGTGTTTTTCAAAGAGAAATTGAGTTGCAAAAAGCTGCAGAGGAAACAGGAGTGATCAGCACTGCTAAACAGAGAGGCTTTACAGCTCAGTACATTACAGGGCATGCAAGGCTGTTCTGGGGCTTGAACTTGCTCTTCAGCAGCTCACACCTATCTTAGGCATGCAGAAGGCAGTCATCCATCCCTAATTAAAACTGCCAAAAAGGCCAAACGCTTCAAACCTGCTGTGGGTCTCCGGCTGGACAGGAAGGAGGGGTGAAGATTAATTGATAAATTATAAGCATGGCTTGAGAAAAAATCTTCTTTTTTTTTGGGTCCTGTTTTCCAATGAGATAGAAAGATTAAAAGGTTTTGCTGTGCTGAGGCTTACTCTGTTTCAACAAATACACTGCTGAAAAATTAATCTATTGATCAGCATGATTTGAACATGTTGGAAGATGTGGGTTGTGTCCATGGCAATAAGACACTGGGGAATGAAATGACTAATCGTGCTAACTATGAATTTGGGAAGATATGAGAGCTCAGAGGGTTGGTTTGTAATAACTTTCCTTTGAGGCACAAACAGTCTCTGCTCAGTAATTACTACTCCTGTAATGCTTGAATTCTGGGGAGCACAATGGCATATGAAACACCTTAATTTGTATGATTCCTCTTTCTGATGGGTACCTTCTTCTAACAATTTTGTATTGTTGCATTCTCTGTAATAGGGTGCATAATGTAATCAATATTTGTTTTGTTTTGAGGTTGGAAAAATACTCCAATGACTAATTTCATAGTTTTTCTATTCTATTTTGCCCAAAGTTGGGCAGTGGAGGATAACACCTAAGCTGTATTCAGAGCAACAGGTGAATATCAGAACATAATAATCATATATATACACTGTAAAAAATATGAGAAGTTAATGCTCTAACCACATCATACAAAATTTTACTATGCCTCAACACAGCTGCTAATAATTCAGTTAGCTGATGTATGGCTTAGTATGATTTAAGGGTCCATGTAGATCAGGGCAAATCTTGTGGTGTTGGCCCATGTTGCTCCCTTCTTTTCTTGGGTGACATTTGTGCTGCAGGCCAGCCTGTGTAGGACTAAGCTAAAAGTCTTTTCCAAGGCAAAACTCTTAAGTGAGCTGGTAGGCATGAGGATTATAATACATAGTCCACAATTAATTTATATGTACTGAAATTTAATTTATTGTGTCATTGAGTGAAAATATAATTTCACTTCCCAGCTATGTGTAGTTTTTTACTCTAGTTATATCATGGTTCTCATCAGAGAACCATCACTATGTGTGAAAAATGGCATTGCTTTCAGAGGACTCAAACTAATTTTGAACACACACATGGCCTTCAGCTCACAGAGAAGGTGATAGCAAATCACCTAATGATTGCATGGAAGCTTCATATTTTTTTGGCATTCTTGTAGTTTTTAGTGAAAACTGGCAACAACTCTGTCTCATGCCGCATAGAGGATATGATGCATTTGATTTAATTTCGGGTATGATGTATTTGATTTTGTAAAACCTCTTCCCAGTGTGTAGTACTACATGACCTTGTATTCATCATTTGAAACAAGTCTTTCATTAGGTGTTTTCACTGTAGTAAGCAGGCTTCGTCTGCCTCTGTCCTTTGTAAAATGTTCAAGAGATTTTATTTTTTCTTCAGAAGTTCTTGGAAAGTTCAATACAATAAAGTTTAGGTGTTCTGGGGTAATGGTTGGAGTAGCTGAGAAATGGAAAAGCATCTGGGTACCACTTGCATTTTAACAAACTGAGTGTATGTGCATTATTTTTGTTTTTATTTGATGCATGGAACTGGTCTTGGAGGTGAGGTAAATGTGCCATGAGGAGGGAGAACTTCTATTTAGTTTGGCATGAAATGTTGAATACAACTTCTCTTCAGGAGAGGTGCTGACAATTAAGGAACAATTATAGAAAGTTTATTTCCCTAACACTCCCCTGCAGTAAATGATACCAAAGGAAATCATAAATATCCAACTCTAATTTCCTATTTTACTAGAGTTAATGTGTAGTCATATTCGTCCATATAATTTGTTCTCTTGAAAGCCTTTGTTAAGGAAATGATTATTTGCCTTTTTGCTGCCTTTCACCATTGTCTTATGTATGCAGTGAATTTGTTTTATCATGTCTCTTGCTTTAGATCTGACTTTTATTGACATTCATGTCCCTGTTTAAAATTGTCAGTATTCCTAGTGGGAATCTGCCGGTTTTGGTGAATGAAGTCCTTTGTCTTCTTGAAGGCAATAGCAAAATTCACATTGAATCCAGTGGGCCAAGAACCCGAAGAACTGAAAAATCCTAAACATTGCCTCAGACACAGAATGACAGTGAGGTATGGCTGGTTTCTGGGTGTGCACAGGACACCTTTGTAGCACCTTTGCAGTCTGCAGACTGCTGATTCTTCTCTAAGGCCTGCAGCTCCTTCCATCAGTAGCTGTGCTTGATGTGAAAAACTACAAAGCTGTGTGCTCATTTTCAGTATAAAGAAGGTATTTTCTTCATTCTCACAGAGAAATGAAAGAGTATTTGCATGTTTCAGAGTTGGAACATTTTTAAATGCATGTTGTGTAGACCAAAGGCTACTGCCAATTTCCCTGTGTAATAATTAGCCTTGCTAGATCAGATTATCTCCCTTGGTCCCAACTGCTCTTAACCCAAGTAGGTTTTTGAAGTCTTGGAAGGTTTAGCATTACTTTCAGAGAGCAGTGTGAGGTTCTTATTTCTTGAAATTGTTCAATAATATTGACCTGAAGGTAATGGCACAGAAAAAATGAAATAGCATTTGTGGGCTTGAATTGAAGGAAATGACTAGACCTTACTGATCTGGAAAATAATTTCAAGTTCTTTTTCACCAATAATACTGTTAAGATTTGTATTGGCTTGTGTCAGTAATAGTGTGGCCAGCAGGACTAGAGAAAGGAGCATCCCTCTCTACTTGGCACTGGTGAGGCTGCACCACAAGTCCTGTGTCAAGTTCTGGGACACCTGCTACAAGAAAGACATCGAGGTGCTGGAGTGTGTCCAGAAAAGGACAACAAAGCTGGTGAGGGGTCTGGGGCACAAGTCTTATGAGAAACATCTGAGGGAGCTGAGGTTGCTTAGTCTGGAGAAAGAGAGGCTCAAGGGAGAACTTATCACTCTCTACAACTGCCTGAAAGGAGATTGTAACAAGGCAGAGGTCGGACTCCCAGGTAACAGGCATTAGGTTGCACAAGGGGAGGTTTATATTGGATATTTCTTTATGGAAAGGGCTGTCATCATCGGAACAGGCTTCCCAGGCAAGTGGTTGACTCACCAGTCCTAGAGAAGTTTAAAAGATGTGTAGATGTGGTGCTCATGAACGTGGTTTTGTGGTGTACTTGTCAGTGATGGGTTAATGGTTGGACTCGGTGATCTTAAAGTTCTTTCCCAGCCTAAACAGTTCTGTGGTTGTATGTGAATAAGTCCATCTGAATGGCCAAGATTGTATGCAAATGTTGAACTGAAACATCAATAAGAAATTCAATCATTTGTACTCTATAAATGTCTAATTATACAAGGGGAAAACCAACACTGTGTTCATGTTGCCAGCCTTGACAGTGGTTTTTAAGCTCTGCTTTGCCCTGTAAAGTATCTTAACATTTGGGTTTTAAAAGTGAATATTTTATGGTTTTTGTTTCTACACTTCAAAGTACTAAGGACTCTAAAATATGTGTCCCAGTGGGTTTCTTTTCCTTTGGTGGGAAAAAAATCCTACATTATTGTAAGAATGGTGACTTTCAGTTTTAATTTTACTCTTAACAACTGTTTAAAAAAAATCACACATTTTATTTTACGGGTAGCAAATACTGAATCTGCAAAACCTCTTTGATAGAACCAAGGCCCCTTGAATGAAGATGTCATTCTTCTGAAACAATTTTTTTGTAAGTAAATTTTTGCTGCAGGTTTCGTATTTTATTTAGGGCAGAAAGAACTACTTTAATGTAATTCATAGAAGTCTATTTGAAATGATTGATAGTTGACGAATTTCAAATGTAAGATACTGGGGGCATTTCTGCAAGGCATTCATCCTATTTCTTTATATTCCAGAGTTGATGACATTTTCTGAACTTTGGGGAATGAAGTCACTTAAATGTTCAATATTAAGTAATGCAAAGAAATAGGTGTCTTACTCTTCTTTTTATACCTCTTTGTTATATATTTATGGAGGCAAATGTATGAGACATTAAATAGGATATTTCTGGAAAATTATTTTTTGTGCATATGAGCATGTGTGTTTACAATGTTCATGCATAAGATATTTAATAATGTCTTAAGTATTTTGTAGTTTATAGGTAAGTAATTTTTTCTTACATGTTTTCTTTCTGCCTTATTTTAAAACTGTGCCTTCCTGAAGTGTGCATAAACAGCTGATTATTTTTTTCATTTTTATTTCGTTTTTATTAAGAATGATTCCTGTGAGAGTTAAAGACATTGTGGTTGTGTTGTGTGTAAATAGGAGCTAAAATATTGTTATCCCAGGCTGTATTGTAGTCTTCTCTTTTCAATGAGGCTCGGGTTTCACTCTGGCCAAAGAGAGTATTTAATTGATAGCATTGAAAGGCTTTTTTTTCCCCTTCCTATGTTTTCATCATTTGAGGCATTCAGTGTTGTGTAGAGATGCAGAGGCAGCAAAACAGGACACGTGCTTTGTAAAAAGCAGGCTAATAGCACTTGTGACGGACATCTGATTTTTAAAGTGCTGTATCTTTCATTAAAATTTACATGTAAAGGAAGGGCAAGCACAGTGACATGAAAGCTAATGCAAGTCGCACATCTTGACATAATAACAATCACAAGAAACTGGAGATCCCAGATGGCAGCTTGGCCTTTGCCATCCTTTTAATAAGCTACTAACTGCTAATTATTGCACTGTTACGGGCAAGTTAATTTACTGTTGACTCTTAAAGAGACATTGTGCCTTTTTCTGGCATTTAGGTTTTTCAGTTTAGATTTGGGAGTGTTTTTTCCCTGCAGATTGGAGTTCTTCCAGTGGGCAGCAACAAAGAGGCAAAGAAGCAGAGAGGGAAATGGAACATAATAAGCAACATTTTCTTTGATAATAGCAGAATACAGGGTTGTTGGTTTTGGGGCTTTTCTAGGGCACGGTTTAGAGCTGAGAAGAACACCAGCATGTGTATTAGATCTAGGATTTAGGTTTTGCATTTAACAGAGTTAAATGCAGAGTTAGTATTATTGTTAAAAATAAATAGAACATATTTCCCTTAAATAATTGAAGCTTGAGATTCTGAAAATAAGTTACTCTAGAAATAGAAAATCAAAATTACAGGTTAATTTATTTTGCCAGAGATGATTTAAAGGCAAAATTTCAGCTCACAAATTTGAAAGCTAAAATGTCCACTGTATTTTTTGAAAAATTACTCATTTTAATGTTACTTACCTGATTGTTATAATACAAGGAAGGAGTGTTATCTGTAAAATATAATTTTTTTGAAAGTGATCTTTTTCTTCTTACAGTTGAAAGGGACATTCAGTAATGAGACCAGTCAGAGAAGTTTTGATCTAAGAACCTATTTAAGAATGAAGGAACAGCTGCAGTTTAAATAGACTCTAATTCTCACAGTTAATGCTGTTTTGTGAGCGCATGATTCTCTGTGATAACGTTTGGGAGGAGTGTGGTGGTAATAGGTTATTTCCTGTGCTTTATGGTAATGTAACAAAGTGGTGATAATGCCATCAGGAACTGAAATAGACCCTGTTACAGACATCAGACAGCCCTGCAAAAATAGGAAACCCTGTGAAAGAGGGGAGTTTCCTATTTTAAGGCTCATTGTGGCCTTCTCTGGACTAAAGTGATTATGTTATGGTATTAAACAGTTCAGAAAATATGTGCCATGTGTACTGGATCTTATACATTAAGAATAAGAGCTTAGAAGCAGCAGCATTATTTGCAGCACTTTACCAGAAAATAAATATTTTGACTAGAGATTAGTGAATTACATGCCATGCAAATGGTTGTAAAACTATTACTGTGAAGAAGGTCGTGCTTCTTCAAATCATTGGATATAATGCATCCAGTATCATATGTGTCAGTTATTAAGTCATGTCTAATGGTGTGTGATTTCCTCCACATCAGTATTCTGGGTTTTGATTTTGGCAGTGCACATCTTCCTGTGACACCCAGCCCCTTTCATTTATTGGGTTGTACTCATCGCTTTCATGGAGCTAGAGCTCCTTCTCATGCTGGTTTTCATTTCCACATTTGTTTCAAGAGCCTTGATAGTTTTGAGTGCACGTATCCAAATAGAAATCAGTACTGATAGGCTATGAAATAAGGAAAGATAATAGAAAATACCACTGCAGAGAGCAAGGAATCAGGTGTGAACACAGCACTCACAGGCTGTAGCGTATTCATTTATTTTGGAAGCCTTTTTGTTTTGAAATTTATGTTACAGACTATCTATCCTGCCAGTTGCTGTGCTGAGTCTACTGTATTCCCTACACTGCTGGAGCAGGCCGTAGAAATTAACAGCGTTTTGCACATGGGAATGTATTGTGTACCTGCAGGGATAAAATCCTAAAATTTTGTTTTAGAAGGATTTTTGTGAGATGCTGATCTTGTACTGAATATACTTTTTGTACTGAGAGGTTGGATGTAATGGTATTTAGAGCCGTATTTTTCACTGCTCAGAAAGGATTTTATTGTGGTATACCTGATACTGAAGCAGAGGAAATGCACTGATATAAAGGAAATAGTGCAGGGAAGAATCTGGCTCTGAAATTGTTCCAACATTAACCTGAGGGATTCTGGATCATTCTCACTAAATTATGGCCTTAGCTCTTTTATTAAGGTCTGCAAAGGATTTAGTAGAAATGCTTTTTTACCAGCACTGCTTTGTGGGGAAAGGCTTTAAACAGAACTGGTACTTTTAGAATTTGTGTACACAGTTGTCACCATTAAAAAAGTCAGTAGCATTTGCCAAGCAGTACCACACAGTGGTGCTTGAGATATCACCTCCTCTCCTACAGTAGAGCAAGAAGATGGTATGTAGTATTTGTAGGTAAGTGTTTACGATTTGATTCTGTCAATTGCATGCATTTTAATCGAGCTTTTCTCTCAAATCACAGTTTGACTGGGGATCTGCTTATGGATCAGATTATTTCTAAAGGAAAACATGATTCCTTTTAACTGGCTAAATTCTTCTTACTGAAGACTAAAAAAAAATTCTGTATTTGTTCTAAAATAATAAAGCTTTGTGATTGTTCATTTTTAGTAGTGGTAACAAAAATGTATAATTTTTTAAAATAATTGTATTTTAAAGGGAGCTGTGGTCTTATTACGTACAGTGAATCATATTAAGTTAGTGTTATGAAGCACACACCTTATTCCCCTAATTACTGCTATATTAATAATGACCAGGTTGGTGATGAATGTTCTGACCACCAGCTGGGATCAGATAATTACATTTGATTATGTAAAGAGTTAGTTGCTATAAGCCTTGAAATATTAAAACTTGGCTAGAATAAATATCACTGAAGAACCTTTGTCTTTTACATGTGTATTCAGCTGCCAGTTCTCTGAGCAATTCTTGGTTCACTCGATAATGTTGGGAATCAAACTGTGAACAGTTATTTTCCAGCCCTGTGAATGTTGATAAAAGGATCTTGCATAGCTGCTGGCTTGTCCTGTGAGGGGAGAGCACATTGCTGCATCACAGCGCAGGGATTACAGGCTCTCTTTTAGCTCTGCATTAAAGATGTTGCAATCTTTTGTAAACCCAGGGCAGCATCGCCATGCATTTGCATTTCCCAGCTCTGACAAAGGGCACGTGCGTTTAAGGCACCAGTGCCTTGCAGGACTGGCCAACCCCATCATCCAAATAATATATTTATCTGACTATTTTTAGGTTTATTTTGGATAATCTTACTCTGCAGGCGGTGCCAATGAAGTCTGCAGCATGTGGGGCAAGTTGCTCTCTACATGTTTTTTATCTTTCAGTTTACCAAATTATTTTTTCTCCAGAATTTGTTCAGTTCCTAAATACCTATTGATTTGTCTTTTCCCTGTTGCCGAAGTGCTGAAAAGACACATAACTTTTGCTACTTGTGTCATGAAATACTGTTATAAAGAACACTTTCTGGCATTGATCATCTGCAGTGTGAACAGAATAGCATTTTTGCCACAAAAAGACCATTTATGCCACAGTGTGGAAAAAATCTTTGCCTAAAGTTGGAAAAATCAGCATGTACAGATTGTAAGGCTCTCGTTAGAAATGACTTGCTATACTTTAGGTGCTCAATTCCAGGCTCAGCATTTCAATTTCTCAGTCAATTTTGTATTACTGGATATGATAGTAGAGACATCATTAATAATTTTTCTTTACTGCATTCTTGTACTTTATTCTTTCTCTCTATTGACTCCATCTTTAAAACAGATGTATTTTAAATGAAATCTGCTATACTGCACTGTCCATCCATAATGCAACAAATGTATAATGTGGTGGATGTGCTTATGGTATTGTTGGCCAGAAGTATGACTTTTTTCTCTTAGTGCTAATTTCCCAAATACTGATTTTTCTCTCTCTCTGGTGTGTTTTTTTGGTTTGTTTGGGTTTTTGTTTGTTTGTTTCCTTTTTGTTTGTTGTTTTTGATTGTTTTTTTTTCTTTTTGAGGGGGAGAGAGAAGTGGAGATATAATCTCAGATTTTCTTGAGTTTTGTCTTCTAAGGCATTTTAATTTAAACCAGTGCAGTTCTCTTGCTAATTTTCTCCTTCAGGTGCTTGCTATCAATCTGCTGGGTTAAACTTTGTGCTATTCCATCAGGCAAGTTTGGTAAATGTTGATCAGTGCATGAAATCAGCTCTTAAATGGTTGCAAAATTGCCTTCCTTCAGACTGTTTTGATCACAAGGGCTTTCAAGTGTCAAAGTCATTTGGAGAACTAGATAGATAAAATGCATGAGCACTAAGCTTTTTCCAGGATAGAGTAAATAAATGTGTTTTCCACTGCCTTTGATAGTGATTTGTTAAAAAGGAAAAAAAAAAGAAAGGCAATGATATTAAATATTTACAAGAGTGATTTAGTTGTGTAATCTTGTGCTATGCATCCCTGTTTAACAGTGAAATCAGCTACTGCTGAAGTAAATGCCATTAAACTGGTAGTACTGTGAAGGTCACTGCCTATACAATGTCAAAGCAATTTATAGAGAATAATGATTTTTGTCAGCTTTCCAATGTACAAATGTCCCTCCTTTTTGTCTCCTTTTCCAAAAATAACAGAAAATAAATTTATTTCAGAAATCACTTTGTCTCTGACTCTTTTCCCATCTGACTGATTTTGGATCCTGAAACCTCTTTGCAAGTTTT
The DNA here is from genome assembly GCA_013396655.1 of Campylorhamphus procurvoides. Lineage (NCBI taxonomy): Eukaryota > Metazoa > Chordata > Aves > Passeriformes > Dendrocolaptidae > Campylorhamphus > Campylorhamphus procurvoides. The sequence continues at coordinate 479,533 of WBMV01005287.1, read as the reverse complement.
CATATTGATGTGCTCAGTGGATAGACACTGATTTTCTTCTTTCTGGCATTGAACTCGTTACAGCTCTATTTTCTGGGATTTCCACTTGGCCATTTCTCAGCATTTCATTTTAAGAGATACTGAATTATGACCTCTACTCATGAGTGATTGCTTTTCCTCCCCTGTACTATTTCCAGCCATATCTGTCTGTGAATCTCCTGAAAAATTTTTTGTTTTGTATGCTGATTGTTTGTCATCAGTGCACATGTAGCATGTTGACAGCCCACCAACCCCCTGAACTGGTAAGTGTATTATAAATACTTGGAGTAGGTTCCTGAAAAGCATCATGCTTAGTGGAGAGGCCTCAGAAGTGAGAGGTGTGTCCTTGCGTCTGCAGCTGGCCTTCCCCACAAATTGTCTGGGCCTTTGTGCCTCTGTGTCAGTGGAGTGGGGACAAAAGCCCTTCACCACTGCACAAGGAGGCTGCTGCATTGACACTTAGAGAGTGTCCTGAAAACAGTGCACAATGAATACAAAGCATTATCATTCAGCTTCTCATCCATCCACTAAGAAGGTTAATTATTTGTTTTCCTTGTTTTACAGTTGAATAAGCAGAAGCACAGAGAGATGGAGAGAGCTGGAGGAGAACAGGCAATAAATGCCAGAGTTCTCTTGTCCATTCCTGTTTCTGTAAGCACCAGTGCAATCTATTTTGTAAACCACCAAATAACTTGCTTGTTCTACCAAAGGCTCTTGCAATTACATTCCACTTACTAAAGCAATACTCTAAGAAGATCAAAACTGTATTTATCTATTGGTAACCTCATACATGACCACAGAAATAGCATTTGTATTTTACAAAGGAAACAACGTGTATTCTCTGTAAAGAAAATCTAATGAATGAAAAACCTATAATAATGCAAAGGTGCCTTAAGTGTGGTCTGTAAGGATTTTGTTGGGGAAGTACATATGAGCACACAGAGACAATGTGGGTTTCTTCTCAAAGGCATGAATTTTAAGGGCAAGTATAAAAGAAAGAGGGCATTCAAATAGTCAAAGAGTGGAAATGTTTATTCAGTTATGAGGAAGAAAAATGGATGTACAACATCAGCAGTGGAAAGAGGAAAGGGGAGCAGGAAAGGTAGTAGAAACATGCACACTCTTTGCTGGGAGGAGTGTCCCAGATAAAGCGGTGAGCAAGGAATCTACCATAAACACTGATCTTCTGGACAGAATGAGGTGGGAAGATATCCCTACATTATATTTTGCTGCTAGGTATTGGTAGCTTATTTTTGTTCTTTGATTTTTGTGACATCTCATTCCACAATGCAATAGAAGAAGACCAAAGTCTTTGTTTACTGGCAGCTTTTCATGGCCTTCCCCTCCAGGCCCATTAGCAGACCTTTCATATGTTGTGAAAGAGGCTAGTTCAGCAGGGTGTCTGGAAAGGATGTGTATGTGCATGGTTAAAACAGGCCTTGTGACTTCCTCTGGTGTGTTTTATCTGGTTCTTTGTCTCTTTTTATGCAAGTCTGTGATTACCATTGAGTTCTTCCCAGAATGCTGGCAGTTATCTCATAGGTGAAAGGATTAAGAAAGAGCTGCGAGAATTATACTGGGATTAAATAAGACTGCCTTTGGAGTGTGTTTGTGGATGAGGGATTTTTTTTTTCACTAAGAAAAGAGAAAGAAGAGAGAAGCTAGCTCAGCCTCCAGGTCTCTCTAGGGAGGAAAGTAATACCCTTGAATATGGAAAAGTAGCATCTCCGCTTGGGAGGAGGTCATGCTGAGAAAGGAAAGATAATACTAAGGTGCAAGATTTAGAATCCTCAGTTCAGTTCCTGGTTGGTCTAATTTTGCTTCAGGCTGTTCTGATTGCCCACAGTGAACCTCAGCTTGTCCATGTGTGAAATGGAAGTGGCGATAACTTTTCTGTCTTCTGTTGCATGAAACTAAATTAATTACTCTGTAAGTGTGCTAGTTTTTTGGGTAGTGAGTACAAAAGAGGAAGACAGAGTTTTCTCATGCCCCATGCTGTGGTCACACATCCAACCATATGATGTCAGATGTGTTGGGTTGTTTCTGTCCCTCTATTACTTCTCCCTCTGTGTAATGAGTTGGGCAGAGATAATGCTGGTAAAAATGTGGGGCTCAGCCCTCTCTTGAGATGAGAAAAGAAACTGCTCTGTGGGACTGGCATGCTCAGACTCTGTAGGGGCAGACTGGGTCATGCTGCACCTTATCTACAAACTGGCCTAGAGACTGGCTTGAGCTCCTACATGGCCTGGCGGATGTCACCACTGGGAAGAGCCTGGATTTTGGACTGCAGCCCTGGGCAAAGAGTTTAGTTCACCTTTAGTCCTGTTCTTCATCTCTTCTGATTCTGACACCACTTGGGTTTACAGTGCACCACTGTGTGAAGATCCTGAGAGAAATTGTGCTTTAGTGCTGAGAAAGTAAATAATGTTGGAAAACAGGAGAGGGGTTATGGGATTGGGCCAAAAACTCCAGCAGGTGCTCTGCTGAATGTGGGTGTGGTGGGAACAGTGGCATGCAGGGTCCATGCTAATCTCCGTACTGATGATGAAGCTCAGGTGTTTCTCACTAAGATATAGCAGCTCTGCTTTCAAGTGAAATTGAGTTTTTACACTCAGAGCAATTTATTTTTCATAAAATAGTTTTGTTTGGCAGGGACCTTTAAATGTCATCTAGTCCAATCCCCTGCAAAGAAAAGGGACATCTTCAACCCCGATTGCTCAGGTTGCTCAGACCCTAATCCAACATGACCTTGAGTGTTTCCAGGCATGGGCATCCACCACCTCTCTGGGCAGGCAGTTCCAAGTGTTTTATTGCCTTCATTGTGAAAAATTTCTTCCTTAAATCTAGACTTCAGTTTAAAACCATTAGTTTAAAACTATTACTCCCTGTCCTATTACTACAGGCCTTTCTAAAATGCTTGTCCCTGAGACTAATTAGTTGCAGTTTGTACTATTCAAAGGAACAGACTGGAAGGTTGTTCTCTATTCCTACATGGGGTAGTTGAAGCCAGAGACAGGCAAGTTGATATTTGGGGTGCTGCCTTCCTACCTTGGGGCTGTATTTTGCCTCCGAACCTGCTGTTTGCTCTCTACTTTGCAGGTCCCAGCTTTTGGAGGTCACTGCTGGCTGTTCCCCAAGCAGCAGTTGTGGCAGCAGTGACTGACAGGCACCTAACATATTTCACCCTGGTGTGACATCTTCTTCAGAGGAGTAACCAGGACAGAAAGGTTTTTTGTCATACTCTTGCTACTGCTCTCACTTTGCATTTCACCACTATGTGTGCTGTCTCCATTCATTCAAGTCTTTTAGCTGTTCCCAGGGACTGCAATCACCACAGTGGCTATGGCTGTGTGGTCTTTACCCCTCTATGTTACATGAACCAAGAAAGAGCCAGTTAATGTTTGTTGTCATTGCTTTTGTGGTAAGTGTTAGATATATCCTGACTTACTAATTTTACTCTGGTTCTAAGTTGGAGTAGTTTTGCCTTTCTGTCAGTTAAGTGCACATCACTGGATCTTCCACAAGGAGAGTTTTTTGGGACAGCAGAACTAAAAACAAGATATGCTGGTAGAGCTGTGAATAGGAAGTACTGTGTAATCACTCAGAGCACTTAGTATTTCTCACTTAACAGAAGAAGACAGTGAAGGACAGAGACTACCTGATTTTCCACAGAGATAGGGTGAACTACTAAGGCTGGGAACAGAGCCTAGAGAGTCAGATTCCTGTTGGCACAGAGCTACAGAGCTGAGTGCGCTTTCAGCTGAACACACTAGGTACTGCAAGTCACATCAAAGCCACATTTAGAAGTGGGCTTAAGCACAGATATTATTCTTACACCGTATAGAATTTGCTTCTGTTGCATTTTCTTAGTCTTTCACAGGCAAATACTATTAATTAAAATGTCCCTACTGCGTTTGAGACACCAGCTTGTCACGAAATGGTGAGATTAACTTTTATTGTATATAGAGACTTCAGTCTGTCAGCATAGTGCTTTAAAGAAAGGGGAAAAACACTGGAAGAACAAGACTGATTAGTGAGTCTCTTATTACAAGATTATCTGTCTTTTTACTGAGCTGTGTATTTATTACATGGCCAGTCTCTAGTTACAGGCTAGCAATTGCCTAGGTTCAGGTGTTTACTTGGTGACTGCTGTGGTGCCACATAAACAGTTGTAAATAGAGCCAGTTATTCAATACACTCATAAAGAGGTTTGATTGTAGGTCCCCAGTCTTCCCAGGGTACAATGTCTGAGCCAAAGCAGGCTGCAGGCTGTCCTGCTATCTGACAGAGCTCTCTGCTTGTACCAGTGCTGGAAATGTTTAGAAGTGTAAATATGAATTTTCAACAGGGGCAAAACAAAAGGGTGTGGAGGCAGTTGGCATGTGGGGATGGGGCAAGGAGTGTCAAAGTCTACTCTTTTATTCATTCATGATACCCCTTGCTGTCAAGCGTTGATATGGTGGCTGTTCAGAGGAGGAAAGCAAAAATTCCTCTTGTTCTCTCACAAGGCCCTGGAGATTCGTATTTCCTCTTCCTAACACTTTCCCCTCACTTTGCTGGCATTACATAAAAGAAGGAGCTTTAAGTATACCTTTCCTATTATAATTTCAAGTGTGTGAGACCCTGAAGTCCACGAGATATCTTTGTGCTGTATAGGATGATAATTAAATATTTAAAAATTGGCCAAACCCACAGGCAGTGGGATGATGAGTCTTTTGTTCTGTGAGGCTCTCATACCTTTCTGGATTTTTCAAGTAGTTGTGGTACATTGTGTGTATGCTTTAACTGTGTTACAGTAGTATAGCTATCATAATATGGCCTCTAGTTCTTGTGTGCTCATGTTTCTTCTGGTCCTTTGTACTATGCTTAGGAGAATAAAAAGCTATGGCAGCTTTTCAACAGTTTGATTCTGTGCCTGGCTTAATTCTAGTCTTTCACCAAACAATTGCATGAATTAACTTTCAAATTATTTCTTAAAAACTTATCAACTACTAATAAAATAATGGAAGCAATATTAAGAAAAATGAATTTGTGACTATACAGAGCAACAGAACTATAAGCAATTATCAGCAAAATTTAATAAACAAAACTCATAGAAGACATTTGATTACTTTTGGACTCAGTTACAAAATTAATGGATGAAAGGAAGACAGTGGTTGTGATACATCTAGACTTCAATGTGTTATTTGACAAAAAGCCCTATATAATCTTACTGAAAAAAACCCCACAATTAAAATTTGGCTTTAACATGAAGAGTTTTCTAAAATAAATTAGTAATTAAAAATGCAACAGCATTTTCATGAACTGAGAAGACAAGACAAATTGGAAGTTACTGTCATTTCTGTTTAGTGCTTTTCTTAGTGATAACAGAGGGGAAGAAATGACATGTTAAGGAAATGTGTAGACTTGACTAGAATGGGAAGAATTGCAATCATCAGTGTGGATAGAAAACAGCATAAATGTTGCATAAGTGCTGTGACATCCTTTCTAAAGCAGTAGGTGGATAATTCATCTGTAAAAAGATCTGATAAGCTGCACCTAGACTAAACTTTTAAGGACCTTAAATACTGTAAGGTGGAGATGTGTCAAACAATTTGTAAGAAATTTGAAAGGGCTTGATGATTAAGATCATGCATGACTTGATTATGAGGGAACAGTGAAAGGCCTAGTGTGTATGCTAGGTCTTCATGCTGAGAAAGTGGCAAGTCGTGAAAGCTATCTCCAAACACATATAGAGCATAAATGCACAAAAGAAAAAAGAATTATCCTGGGGTTGTCTCAGAGAAATTACCTGGAAAGAGTACTGCTTAATCATACAAGGGTATTCTAGGTCCGGTATCAAGAGGGAACATTTTAATAATGAGAACTTTAGCAATAGCTTACAGGGTGCTTTACTGAGTGAAGAAAATATGTGAACCATTGACTTTTGACAATTGTATTGAAAATAAACGATTCCTGGGACCCAGTCTTTCTCTTCCACACGTAGTGAATGTGAGGTGGCAACTTACAGGGGGATAACTTAGATCTTTTTCCTTCTCCAAAACACAAATGTACCACAGTATAGATATATAGATATCCTTCATTTTACAGAGATTCTTTATCTGCTCCATGCTGAAATCCTGTGTGTGTTGCTCTAGTTGATGTCTGCATCTCTGATGGAGCACTAATCTGTTGTTCTACCAGCTAGCAATAAAAAATAGTCTATCAAATGCAAACAAAATGCTTTCATAAAGGAAACTGGATGGTTTGCCATAACTACATTAGTGCTAATGCACTACTAGGCCTCTTTTTTCTTTTTCCATGGGTTAATTTTGTTCTTCAGTCTCCCCATCTCTTCTAGCTTAATTACCCTCCCCAGACTAGAGGCTGCTGCTGCCTTTTGGCTTCATTACCAGCTTTCATTTTCATTAAGAATCTTGTGCTAATGGACTGTTGTAAAACAGAGTCATCACTGGCAGGTGCTGCCAAACGACTCTCAGCATGATGGCATTTCTGTGCAGTGGAGCAAGCAGTCTGGACACTGGATTCATGGGGCATCCAAGGGCTTGCGATAGAAGGTGAAGAGAGAGAAGTTTGGTGGATGCTTTCCATTTGTCCTTTTCTTTCTTACCAAATGCAAGCTTCATGTCAGCTAAGTGATCAATATACGCTTAAACGGAGAGTGACAGCATGGTATTGCTTGCCTGGAAGAAATTCCTTCTATCAGTTCTTTTTTGTCCTTTCTCAAGGCACTGCTCCCTTACAGTAAAAAGTCTTTTTTTGTAGATGGACCCGTTTCCTAGAGTAGTTGAAGAACACATGATCTGACTGGCTGCAGGATATGCATTTTGGCTGAGTGTAAGAAGGTGTGCTTTCCTCTACTTTTTAACCTTTTGGCAGTCTTTGGGCTACTTTTGAAAAAGAATGGCTTTTCGTAGGCCAATGCAGTTTGCAGCTGTTACTGGAAGAGAGCAGTGTCCATACTGACATGCAATACACAGCCAAATGCAGTGTTCTTCTTTAAGCAGAACTTTGAGTGATTGTATGGCAGATGGAATTTTTCTTACTGCTTCCTCTGTCACACCATTTTCTCTTTCAAAGGATGAGCTCAGACAAGACTTTTCAGACCAAAGGAAAATGTGTGTCAGTGGTGGGCCCTGGATCATATGGCTCAAGGAGAGGACCTTCTGGAGTGTGCAGTGGGGCTTGAATAAGGTGATGAATTCAATAGGCAGGGGCTTTGCACTGCAACATGGCCTTGGGAGAATACTGGCAGGAGTAACCAAAGAGACAGATCTTAGACATGGTGGAAGGACAGACCTTTTTTCCAGGGATCCCGCTAGGACTGTGCACATTGTGCTGCAACCCAGAAGATTATGAAACTGCATGTTGAAAGTGGAAGGTGGGAGGGAGAAAAGGCCCCCAGCAAAGGCAAGGCAGGTAACTTAAAAGCTCTTTCCCCACCCCCACCCCCCAGTCTGCCTTATGTCCTTGCTTTCCATTTTCTCCACCTTAAAAGTAAATTTGTCTTCTGAGTATAAAGCACTTGTGGTCCTGCTCACCACATGCACAAACATGTGCCTTTACACATCAGGATCCCATAACAGAAGCAGACTTTTGGTAGTGAGTACAGTGTGTACATGCTGGCATGATTGCCTGAGTGCCATCACTGCAGGTGAAAATATTTGCCTGCAGCCTTTGCTGGTCTCGTATGACACTTGCGCTCTGCAGCACTGAATAATGCCAGAAACGTTCTGGACACCCAAGCTCCCGTGTGGAGATACAACTGCTGGACTTCCGTTCTGCTTTTAACCCTGTCTGACAGTATCTCTGTATTGTCATTTTCTAGGCTGAAGTGACCGCAGCTGGAGGCTCCTTTGGCATCTTTTATTTTGAGCAAATCTCATAGAAAATTTCAGTGTTTTAGACTAAGGGAAAATTGCTCCTGGTTTGAAGCAAGGATAATGTAAATAGGTATAAATCTCTCTCTCCTTTCCTCCAGTAATTCTGTCTAGGTCACATTGCAGAGCTTTTCCAGTACATGCTTAACTGTGACCCTGTGTTTCTTCTGTGTCTTTTTCTTGTACTTGCATAGTTGTTGTGTATGTCTGGAGGATTCCCCTTGTAAGTGATCAAAGTTAAACCTGTGCAGAGACTGGAGCTCAAATCACTTCAAAGTGGATTAGGCTAAATAATGAGAATACATCACTGGAGAGTAATCTCATAGTGAATAGCAGGCAGTTTGGGGCAGAACATAAGTTGCTGTAACCTGATAAGACACAAGGAAAGGTGTTAAAGAGCATTCTGGTGATGAGCATTATTTATTAATACTGTTGCTTGTATGTCTGTCCTTTTTCCATGTCTTTTATAGTTCTTATGTCAGACTCTGCAGTGCTAGGAAGAATTTTGTGCTAGGAATTTTCTCAGTACAGAAAAGACTATTCTCCTGATCCTGGCTTTTCTATTACATTTCTGCTGGAATAGTAGAAAAGTGAGTAGCCAATACTCCTTACTCTTCCACTGGCACTTCCAATCTGTGAGTCAGATTTCTTTGCCGATACAGACTGTGTTCCCATAATTACTATGTGGGCTAGGGAATGATTAGTGTCTTGTCTACCAAGGGAATGAGGTCCCGTAGGGAATTAGTAGCATAAGAAGGAATAAACCCCAGATATCCTTGACTATTTTGGGGCATTAATACCATACATACTCTAAACTTGAAATTTAAGTATTCCTCAAGAATGGGGCAGAGTTTGGTTTGATAAATTTAAAAACACCCTATGATAGGCAGAGCCATTATCTTCCTCCAGAAGGTGATTTACTTGCTGTTGTTGAGCTGTGACTCAGGCCTTTCCTTCTGAAGGGATAAATCATTCCTCATAGAGTAAATGTCACACAGAGATGTATCGGTGACTCTAGAAAAAGTTGCCCTTTAACAACTTCCTGGTAACATTTTCCTTGCAACACTTGGGTAAATGCAATGACAAAATAAAGGGAGCATCTATCCCCTTCTTCTGTCCCTCTCCATCACAGCCTGTCAGTCCCACCTTGGGGCTACTGCATCTTAAAGGGAATGACTCAGACCACTGGCAGAGCAGATAATGCGAAGCCAAAAGGAGACTGGGCAACATATAAATCTTGGGCCTTGGGACAGCAGCTGACCAGGACCTCACTGTGTAATCACAGAGGCCACACTCTGTGGTTGAGTGCGTCAAGACAACTGTCTTGGAGTTCAGGGGACTAAGGCTAATTAATGCCAAAGAAGAATTTTCTTGACAGATGAATGGAGTAAGAAGCAGGCAGTTCAGGGAAGGTGAGAAGGTCACAATTTGTAATCCCACAAGTACTGATGAATCTTATGTTTATGGCTGTGAGATGAGAAAATACCTTTTTACAAAAGAATAAATTATCTGTTGTTAATCAAAAGAAGTGTAGTTATCAGGTCAAGGGAGATGGTTCTCCCCTTCTACTCTGTTTCGCGACTCCTCCTGGAGTGCTGCATCCAGCTCTGGGGTCCCCAGCGCAGGAAAGGCATGGATCTGTTGGAGCAAGTCCTGAGGAAGCCACTGAAATGTTTAGAGGGATGGACCACCTATCTTATGAGGAAAGGCTAAGAGAAGTGTGATTGTTCAGCCTGGATAAGAGAAAACTTTGGGGTGACCTAATTGCAATCCTCTACGAGAAAGATGGAAAAAGACTATTTACAAGGGTGTGTAGTGACAGGACAAGGGGCAATGGCTTTAAACTGAGACTAGGTTTAGATTAGATATTAGGAAAAAAATTCTGTACTCTGAGGGTGGTGAGACACTGGAACAGGTTGCTCAGAGAACTTGTGGATGCTCTGTCCCTGGAAGGGTTCAAAGCCAGGTGGATGAGGCTTGGAGCAACCTGGTCTAGTGGAATGTGTCCCTGCCCATGGTGAGTAGGTTGAACTAGATGATCTTTAAGGTCTCTTCCAACCCAAGCCTTTCTATGATTGTATGAGTGCATGTACCACCCTCATCACTGTAATAATGCCTTTTTTTTTTTAATGGCAGAAAACTTATATGGAAGAATCTAGCCAGACCAGGGAATTGAAAATGGGATCTTTACATTTTCTCATGAAGGCCATCACTCTGAATATAGTTACCTTGGTTAGCAATGACTGATTACTCTTGCCTTCTGACAGCAAAATGAAGTGGTGGATTTTAGTCCTGCTGTGAACAGGAAGGGATAGGTGTTCTCATTATAAGTCCGTGACTCCTTCCCTGTGATTACTTCAGAGGGGCTCAGGCACTGCATGACTGACTATTTCTCCTTTAGTTTTTTAGATCTCTGAGAAGGCAAGAGTAGGCCTATTAAATATAGGCAAGTTCAAGCCTGAGGAAGCCACCTCAATTCTGTGCTCTGAAATCTGCAAACATAAGGAACCCAAAGGCATATCATTAAGAATAAGCACCTGTGGATAAGTTGTGTAAATATGTGGACAGGTGACAGATGTTGCTGCAGAACTCCAAAGTTAATCTGTACAGAGGCCTTGGTTTGTCTTTCAAGGTGCAGACCAAAACTGGATCACATGAATCTGTAGAGAGGTGTAAACGTACATAAGTTAAGGCCAAATATGGTGGAGGTATTAGCATGTTAACATGATTAATGAAATTGATCAGTAGTGGCATTTTGCAGGGAGAAAGGAGGAGAATTTAGAGCTGTGAGAAAATGCTGGTTAATTACTATTCAGAGTAGGGAGACTTTCTTGATTTACTGTCTGGAGAAACAAGGCTTCCCATGTTACCACACGGCCCTTCGGATAACAAGAGTGTTGTAATAGAAAGAAAAGTAGTTATACGAGTATATTGTCTGACTGTACTTCACTTTCCAAAAATGGAACAAATTTCTAGTTGTAATAAATCACACCTTTCCTATCAGCAAATGAAATTTGCTGCCAAAATGCTGCAGACATAGCAGCTGGGAAAATAGCTTGAATCCAGGTATGTTTTAAACAGCAGTATGCCCCAAAGTACCCCTCTTGAGCACTGCAAGACACACCCTACAAGAAATGGAAGAGTAGACCATGACACTCTCCCTACAGAATGTTCTCTTTTTGGATCTAAACAGTGACTTTTAGTTTTGTGCAGCTGTAGCGATTTGAGCCGAGTAACCTACAGAATTGAATATCACATTTTCTATTTTCAGAATTTCTCAAAGTTTTCATACTGGGGACTCATAGCGGAGGTCAATGAAAGAGGACAGTGGGCAATTTTTCTCAGGCACCTTGAATAATAACCCTTTCAGGTAGTGTGACTGCTGCAGCAAATTCCCAAGGTTCAAAATTTTGCTCATCTTTCAAACTCTTTGTGGTGTCCCAGATGAATTAGTGAGGCCTGTATCTTTCTGTTTCCTCTGCTGAGATAGCTTAGATCTTCCTTCTCTTCCTTCAGACCTGGAACTACTGGTGTAAGGGCATTTGTTTCCCTGTTCACCACTGGTTCTTGGAATACCCTTGAGTGTTTCAAATTCTTATTTCCTTTCATCCCTCTTTAGCAGTTGTATTTTGTTGCCCAAAACTTTTTTTCAAAGTAGAGGTGGTGGGAGAGAAAGTTTTCTTGCGTTCATAAAATTTTAGACACCATCTCCTCTTGTTCTCCTCGATAAGAATCCAGGAAAAAATGGAGTTATTTAGTAAGTTAGATACTAACCTAAGTTTGTAAAGAGAAATGTGACTCAGGAGTTAAGGATCTGTGAAAGTACCTCACCCGTTTTCCTGCTAGTGCACTACTGTTTTGTATGGCATAAAGTTAAAACAGTAGTGTTCTTAAGACATGCTTTCTGCCAGTGTAAGTATTACAAGAAGAAATGCCTGTCTCTGTGTGTGTGTGTGTGTGTGTGTGTGTGTTTGTGCATGCGCGCACGCATCTGTGCGGGCAGCTGGCCCATTTATGGCTTAGGTATTCATTGACAATTGCTGTCATTGTTGCTCATTTTATTAGCTTTTGCCAAGTAGTTCCACTTTTACTAAGGACAGCAGGGTTTATGGCAGCAATATTTTTCACTGTGTCAGAGATAAAATATCAGGCTAATAACAGACTCTCTGGTAATGTAAATTGCAAAGGGGAAGCAGTCTTTTTTTGAGGAAGTCCTGCTTGGAAGTGTTATATCTCCTGTTGGATAAGCAGCCTGTGGAATTTGGTACACTTCATGCTCTCTAGGAAGACAAATGATTTGTCTTAAATGATGGGGTGGAAGGGGGAAGAGATCTAATTTCAGCTACTATTTTTCTTGCTAGATAGTAACTCAGACTTTCTCATACCTAGGGCCTAAAAGCATCTAAGCACCCAGGATTCCACTGGTGTCCCAAAGAGTTTGAGTTTGAGGTTGGCCTCCTGATGAATGAGACCCTTGTAAACAAAAAGCTTTTCAAACAGATTTTTTCTTGTGGAAGGGGGAGGTAAGAAAGGGAAACAAAGGCAAAATTGTCCACTTCCTTTCCCTTTTTGTTATTTCTAGTTTGGGTTTTTTTCAAGACTAAGAAAACCTCCTCCCTTAGGTCTCATGCAGAGCATGCTCTCCCAAAAGGAAGTGAAGAAGGGAAAGGGATGGTAATATATTTGTTTTTCTGAGGGAAAAGGCACTGATTCTACCCTAAAGTTAGGCACGTTCCCCAGTGTTAGAGCTAGGATGCATAACAAAATCTCTTTTGAGGAGTGCAGGTCTAGGTTCATTTCTGATAGGACACCTGAGTATCACACTCAACCCTGTCTCAGTTGTTCCAAGGTCTTATAACTTGATTATTCTGAAAACCTCTCTAGGATAACACATACATCTTTGTGATAATACGTAGATACATAGTGTAGAGTATCTAGCATGTGCTTTGTGCGTATTCTGGGACACTTGGAGGAGCTGCTGTCAGTCATACCACTGTCAGGATCAAATGAGTGTAGAACCTGAAATCTAGTGTTGCATGAAAAACAGGGCCTGAACACATGAAAAATAAAGGGCAAAGTTTCTTATGGTAGTGGAGAAGTAATTACAAACTGATGGGCTGGGCACCTTCATTTAGAAGCATTGTCAAGTTTTGAGAGGGAGAAGGGAAAATCCATTCCAGAAGGCACTCTGAAGAGCAGTCTGTCTCATCTTTGCAGGAGCACAGGCTCTGACTTTTTAGAACATTAAAACAATTATGAAATTAGGTCAGATTCTACTAATTCAGCCCTGATCAGCTTCTCCACTTCTAGTAACAATTACATGCTTATCTCTTCCTTTCACATGCATTAAATTAATCACCCACAAGCTAAAATTAATACAGTGCTTAGGCTTAGACCCACCACATTTTCCTTGTAGCTTGAATCTGTTCACTATATGTGCAGAGGACTGAGATCATCTGTAGAAAAAGTCAGTATAATGTTTCTTAGAACAAATATAATACTATAGTACTCAATTGTCCCACTTCAGTGAGGGGTCACTAGAGGATAGAGGATGTTTTGGTACAATATTCAGCTAGGGAAATTGTGATGATGTATTTTTTGGCAGTGCTTATGTATTAAGCTAGGTCCTATCCATCTGCTCGGTAAGAGACAATCCTTGAACTAAAAACTGTAAAGCCACAGGGGAAATAGGTGTTAGAGGAGGAGAAAGACAGGTCATTAGGAGATAAAGAAAAGGAAGAAGGTACAACTTGTCTGTGCCAGTGTATATGCCAACTGCTTGTTGAACCTGTGTTTCAGGATCACTGAAAAAACATCTGCTGAAGTCAAATAGATTTGGAGGTAAATGTGTTTCAGGCCTAAGTTTTTCTAAGGCATAACTTTATGTTCTGGTAGAGGCAGACATATTGGCACGCACTTCACACTAAGTCATCCAAATGTGAGGATTTTCTTCAGGATGGTACCAAATAGGACTTGACACTTGATTCTCAGAAGTTGCATTTAACTTTTGTTAGTGCAGCACCACATCTGAATTAAGGTGACCACATTCTTTCTTGGCCAGAACTGGTTCACATTTAGCCAGCTCAGAAATGGTTGCCTGTTGATGATGAGGCAGATGTGTCCTCAGTTCCTGTTAGCTTTATCCATCCTTGTGAAGCTGCATACACTGTTTGAGAGACAGCTATGATGTCTTTTGAGTGTAGATGTCAGATCTGGACTTTCCAGAGTTACCGTACCAGATCTTTTAGTTTTTATATAGCTTTGGACATGTCTTACAACCGCTCTTTGGGGGGGTTTCTGTGTTTTTTTTTTTCTTTTTTTTACCAATGAGGTGGAACTAATAAATGCACTATGAGATGCTTTGAGGATCAACTTGCTTCCAAACCCCACTATGCACACCTATGAAGATCTGTACATAAAGAAGAATAGTTAGTAAATTGTTTTCTTGGTGAAACAGCTTGGTGCTTCAAAACTTTAAAACACCAACATGATTTGAAGCATTTTTTAAGTTTTAAATTACAGTATTTGTCAGCATTCTTTCTTATCCTTTTCCTAAAGAAGAGCCTGCACTAGACATTCAGAGGGTGAAATGTTGCAATTAAATTTAAATAAAAAAAATACTGTTTTGACGTCCAAGGCTGGAAGCTGTAGGTCAGATCACAGACCTTCTGCAGAGATAAGTGTGGAACTCAAAAGTTGATCCAAAAAAGCCCACGTCTAAAACTAGATCTTAAAGAGGCCCACCATTTTATTTACTGTGTCTTTACACTGCACACAGACTTCTGCCGTGTGTTTAAGTCAAGCTTGAATTTTCCTTGCCCCAGGACACAGCCTCTTCTTACTGTGAGTCTATCTAATTTAAAATGTTTTTGAGACGTCTTCAGGCTACCTGCACACCTATGCATCTCAGGAACAAACCTACTATAACCTGGAATGCTATAAAATTAACGACAAGGATAAAAATATGTGCTACAAAGAGGTGTTGAAGTGTCCTGCTTAGGAGTCTGGGTTAGGGAAGATTAACCAGCTTTGTCTACCTCTGTGATATTATTGTTTCAATTTTATGTGCCTTGTAACTACTGTAAAGGTGTAGTTTTGCTTAGTGCTTTTTCCTGATTGGAAAGAACGTTACCACATTCTTCAACATTGTGTGGCTATTTGTGCTTCTAGGCCAGGGAAGCAGTGACTTATTGCTGTTTGAATGAGAGGAAACTTGGCCTTTGAGTTTTCCAGAAAAAAGTGGCAGAAATGATGTTTTCCATGTGAAACATATATAGGCCTATTAGGAGTGCTTGCTGAAGTGCTGATTTGTAAGTGGTGGACTAAGTCATGTGTGAGGATAAGAGAAATTTAAAATGATAAATACAAGGTAGAGTCAGTCAGGGTTGGAGAGTGTCAGCTGAGTTTTGACACAAATCCATGTGTGTTAGCAGTACCCTGGCTGCCATTATTGGGCAAGAGCAAGGACTTTGCTGATGGGCAGGGCTGATGGATGGCCCCAGGGAGTACATGTAGCAGAAGTGATAGAGGGTGCACATTGAAAGCAATTGCAATTTGAATAAGTTATAAATGGAAGGAGGTAGGGGACTGAAAAGCAGCTTTATTAACCCCCTGAAGTTATGTTCACAGCAGTTTAAAAAAGTTTGTATTGCTGTGAATTACAATCATGGTGACAAATGTCAGTGCCCAGAGAGTTTGTGATCACAGCCTCTTTAGCAGTGCTTTACCAGAACAATTCAAAGCAGTCATCCACATATATTCAAAGTGAAAGGAATGACGAAGATGAAGCATAAAACCCTGTACAAGTACAAACCTTGTAATAAATTATGCCTCAGGTTTTCTAATGGTATTCTTTGGCTTTTCTGTCTCTTGAAACAAAACATTCCTGTTTCTATCTGTCCCATCTTATGCTATGATATGGTCATTTAATTCCAGTTAAGCTGAATGAACAGGGGTAAAAGGCTGGGGGGACAAGCTTACTCACAAAATACTCATCCAAATCATTGTTACACTTTCAGAGGGAGCAACAAGGGAGTCACCAACTGGTAAGTAAAACAGTAATGATGGCTTTGCACCACCTTTGTGCCTCCAGGTTTTGAAAAATCTTGGTGGCGGGGTGGCAAGACTGCCATGTGTAACTTTGATCTAGATGGTCTGTTGATTGTGATTTGACCCAGGAGCCAAGTCCTCTCTTTTCATCTGTGCCTTCTTTGGTGTATCACTTGCTACAGCTTGTGAGAGGGCATTGGAACAACACATGCATTATTTATGTCTCCCAGGTTCTGTGCTGGGGGAAGTCCACAGCAGGGCTACAGTAAAGACTATCAAAATATTCTGCAAAGTATATTTTTGACAAATTTCTTTAATGAAATTCAGTTTCTCTCAAGGGGAGGTGAGTGAACTGGAAAAGAATTCTATTAGCAGTTTAAATTTAAATGACTAATTTTTTTTTTACAAGTAGCCTGCAAAGCCACTTGATATATTTCAGTGATTAAAATATTTCTCTGGAGTTTTGACATTTCTCAAAATTTCAAACAATAAAATAAAGGCAGAAAAATCACTGTCTTGTTGACAAGGTCTGCTCTACAGCAGACAGCAAAACCTGCCCTTTTCTTTGTGAGGATCTTTGATCTTTGGGCAGATCCATGGTTTCATAGGATCATAGAATAGCCCGGGTTGGAAGGGACCTTGCAAGACCATCTAGTCTTTGTTAGACTTTTTCCTTCCCTAGGTTTACTCAGAATTAATGCCCACCACCAGTGCTAAATGTACCATGACTGGTGGTTAAATATTTCAAAGGAGGTCCTTTTCACTTTTATTCCTTACAAATCCAATGATACTTTTTCTGGAAGTCTTGGAGTTTTCACCCCAGAGTCTTAATTAATTTCCATCTCAGGTGATTCAATTGCTGTTCTGCATTTCCCCTACTGTTTCAATTGATAACAATTCAGTCTATACATCTGTCTTAATTAATCTGCATGTGCATAGGCAGCCTCTATGCTGTAACAAGTGCCTGCATGTCAGGGATGGGAATAGTGATTTAATAGTTTGTAAATAAGATACTTAGAGATGCCTGGCATGAGAATTGATAGGTAAACACAGTGCTGTGTAATTATTGTTTAGCAGCAAAAACCTTATTACGTTTATCTAAGTTTAGATTTAGGTAATCTCAAGACTTGCTTGTCTGTTTCCTGGTTTTCCTGAATCTCTTGTTCTGTCTTTGGCATCCTAAGTAATTATACTTGCAAAGAATGTGGTTGAAAACCTTTAGTGATACATTATTTGATCCATAAAATAGTATATTTACATTTATATGGAATCCAGGTTTTTTTTCCTTGCTTTCTAAAGGGAGAAACTAAGGAAGTAACTCCTTTATCTTCCTTTTTTTCCTTTCCCAATCAGCTCCCAGGAGTCACTGCACAAAGTGTACCTGAGGGAGACACTGATGCCTGTTTTCATACCAAGATAGGAAGATTTTCCTCTGTGTTATTATTTGTTAAGTAATAATTTCAGTCTTGGCATGGACAGACTATGTCTGAATTTATCCTTCTGTAAAAGAGATATGGCAATAGCTCCCGTATGGGGATATTTATATTTGTTACTATGTATTGTTTCCACAACACTGCAGGTGTTTAATCTGCTTTTCTTGCAATTAGGAAACACAATCAGTGACTTGAATAGTTGTCATTGAACCGACATACAGACAAATTGCTGATACGACTTACAGAAAGGATACCTTACTTGTTTTCAATGAGACAAAGCAGTATGTGTGTGTATAAAGCTACATTTTTACCATTTATAAAGAAATTGGTGTGCCTTTCTGGGGGATAGACTTGGACATGGCCCCCTGGCACTGTGCAGAACCAGATCTGCCGGCAGGACTGTAGGGCTCTCACAGCTCCTGTTTGTAGCCCTGCACTCGGAGGCCCTGGCTGCCACCCCATAGAGACACCCCTGCTGTGAGACATCCCTTGCATCACAGCACGGTGTGCGTGGCCTTATGTTTGTTATGTTAAATTAGAAAATATGGAGTAACACTGTTTGCTTGAAAATGGTTTGTAAGGTCTCCAGGATTCTTGAACACAGGTGCTACAGAGAGGAGAAAGGTTGTTCTTCCTGGTGGACTTGGTCTGGTGGTGTCACCCCCCTGAAGAAGCTGGCTCAGGTCCTGCAGCAGGAGGCAAGGAGGCATTGCAATTAAGCCAGCTTTATGTGTGGTCGACATGCAGAGGACAAACCACCAGCCAGTGCATTAACTGTGAGAACAAATTCATTCAGATAAAAAAAAAGTTAATGACCACTTTGAAACACTGGGAGCCTATGAGGGACCACCTGCCTGGAATGAGCATTTACCATATGGTGCCTTTGGTAGCTAATATTGATTCTCATTATTTTAAACGATTACAAACATTGCAGGTGTTTTGTAATAATCTCTATTGTCTAATTAGAACACTCTCAAAACTGGCTTGTTCTGCTTGCTAACGAATATTGATTTGAACAGCTGAGTTTGCTTTGTATGAGTGATGGGAATGTGCTAGGTGACACTTTGTAGTCTCTTTTGCTGAGGAATTAATCTAGAAAGAAGAGATTAGAGATGGGTGAGTAGGTGTCCTGATTCACCTAGAGGTGTGACCAGCTTTGCCAGGAGGACCTGCAACTTGCACCAGAAATTTCCATTGCATTGATATACTTCTGAAATTTGTGGTGGTGGTGGTGTGGATTCTTTTTATCTTGTTAATGGGGATTTGAGGATTGAACAAAAAAGATACAAAACAGTAGTGAAAATAATTACAGAAAAATTAAGGTATCATAGAAATATTTATATAGGAATGAGGTACTTCAGTTTGCACATTTCTGTTGTTGCTGGCACAGTATTATTATTTCTGTCATTGCTGATGCACAGTCATTCCTTGGAAAATACTGGAGAAACTTCACGACCAAAAAACCCTGGTGAAGGCTACTAGTAGGTAATGCAAGTGCCTTTGTCCCCCTTTCCTTTGTAGTTGATATAACTTCTGACAACATGGATTCAAAGAATCAACATGGACTAAGAGAAAGACTTAAAGTCTACTGGAGAAACTGAACTCCTTTTTTTTTTTTTATGTTGGTGAAATTTGAGATAGCTATTGGAGTAACCTGAAGAGACTCTTTTATCTGTTTTCCTTTATGTAAATTTGCTGTCTGTTAATGTGGGCAGTTTCCTTCCATAAGTAAGATCATGCCTGAATTTATAGCAGAGAATTCATGTATTGTGAGTCCTTTGACTTCTTGGCCTCTCTAGTTCATAAGGAGTTAGAATTGCAGCATTCTTACATCCTAAAAAGATTTCTGATAAAGGTGGATGTAGATGACTATTTGTGTTTGTGGGCTTTTGAAACTTCAGCATAAAAATTCAACCTTACATGTCAGGGAAGAGTAGATATGGAGGCATCTAAAAGATAATAGGGTAGGGACATCATTTGATGTTTCTTTCTCTACAGGTTTATACATTTCACTTATTATTATAGTATGAGAAAGCAGTGTAGACTGTTAAGTTGTCCCTTTTTGAAGTATTGGAATGTAGTGGACACATACTCTCCCCCACACCTTTGAGGGGCTCATTTTCACAGCTTGATAGGAACTTTCACCAAAAGATGATTAATATTCATATTTTTGGAGCTGCCAATTGTTCATATGCCTGCTCTGATACACGCGTTTTTGATGGGTCTTTCATGGTTTCTTCTATGTTAGAGAAGATGTCAAAACAAAAACTGAATGAGGTACTGTTCCATAAATTAGCAAGTGGTCTAGGATTTGAGGTGTTGTCCAGTCTCACCTCTACTGCTTTTCCCTTCTGATTTTAATTATAATTTCTGAGTCCCTGGTAAATATCATCATATTTATGGCGGAGTATGTATTTCATAAGGAAAAACTAAGTGCAAGGTTGTGTAATATCAGATGAAACAGGCTATGGAAGAGAATCTTGTTCTCTGATAAAAACCAATCAGCGGTTCATTTACTTATCAGTTTGCTTCTCTGGGAAGGAAATCCCTGTGTGCTTGGACATTTAATGTCTTTAGCTGTTAGACAGAAGGGTGCACTGAGACCTAAGTCACTCAGGGCTGGCTTGCCAAAACTGGTAAAAAAGTTGGGGTCCGGGCACCAGTTGCTGATGTTTCATGTGTTTTACACATTTCAATAGTACTGAAGTAGTTGTGGAGAAAAAGGGATGAAAATCTCAAGGGTGTGTGTTTAAATCTAGTAGTGGCACCTGATAAGGGAGAAAAAGAAATCATGGTTTTCTTTTGGTTAGTGTAAATACTTATTTTTAGTTGTATTTTTAGTGGTTTTCACTAACAGAGTGGGGTTAGGCAGTTGTTTGGAGGGAGTTTGAAGGACCCGAAGAATGAGGAAGATTGTCTTAGTCCTGGAGAGCAGAACAACGTGCCTAAGTTCCAAAAAGGTTGGCACTCAGTTTGATCAACTTACCTTTCTGAACAAGCAGCCTCATTCCCCCGGTGCATGATATTGGCACATGTAACACACCAGATGTTGCAGGACGTTGCTAACATGTTATGGTGCCATTCATCTCCAAGCAATTGCTTCAATACAGATTAGCTCAACAGGAAATAGAGGATGGTTCTTGCTAATGGATGTTTGGTGATATCCTTTAGGTTAATGGTCAGTTTGAAGGGTTCCAGTTTTTATTTTTGGGCTGAAAATTCATTAAAGTTTTTTCAGACTGCTGGGCAAACCCAGCAGAAGGGCCAAGATGATCCTGAGAAAATACTGAACTGTTTATGTTTTTCTGAAATTAAATTACTTTTTCTTCTAGTATTTTAAAGACTTTGGGGAGGATGGAATGTGTATGAAATTCTTTGTTGCTACTATACTATTTAATTTACTTTACCATTTAATTTACTATACCATGCCATTTAATTACAGTCCATATTTTTAAATTTTAAGTTCATAGTTACATTCAGCTTTTTAGCAAAGTAATTATTTCATTCCTATAATGCAAATTCTGTAATATTGTGTAGGAAGCCGCACAAAATTTAATAGCTATACTTGCTCTGGAAGTTTTGTATTCTATCCCTTCTGCCTCTTATTGCAGGAGGAATGACAAATTCTGTAGTTCTGAAAAATGAACAAACAACTGAATCAGAACTTCAGTTTGAAATTTGGTTCAGACTTGTCCCAAGGTTAGGAAAATATAAATGCTTTTCTTATATTATCCTGAGTTTCTGCATGCATGGATCCTAGCCAAAAAGGCTTTTGATGTGGTACTTTTTAATTCAGTTGATACAGCAAGTTCAGGGAATTTCCTCTCTATTTTAATAAGGACTGTTCTCAGGAAATTCTCAGCCTGATTTTTGCACTGTGTGGAGGATTTCAGCTGAATAAGTGGAAAAAAATGGTCTCTTCTCTCTTATTTGTTGCTTCAAAAGTGCCAGTCTCATTCTAGAACAGGGAAATTGATAAAGCTGACATTTGATTATTCCCCACATTGTTTTAATAACTGTCATAATTCTCTTAATTAAAAGCATTGTAGTTGAAAGCTCCAAACATAACTGTTGTGAAGTCCAAGAAAGTATCTACTTCTCAAAATTGGCAGGAGAGCACTGCTTAAGATATATGTGAAATTATGCAGGTGAAAAAAATTTGGGCAGTGTTTTATGACCTGGACTGACATTGAGAATATGTCTGATAGAGCTAGGGACTGCTATTGTTTTCTCTTGAGTGTGAGGGTGATACTAGTTTTTTCTTGTTTTGGGAGGTGGAGGAAAGGACAGCGAAAATCAGCGTGTAGGTGTACCTAAAAGGGGAAATGTGAAAGAGCCAGATTTTCTTTTATTCAGTGGTTTCCATTGAAAAAAAAGTCTGATATGTATATTTTTAGCTTTTACTCAGGGTATGAAACTCTGAAAACTAAAAGCCCAGATGGTTAAGAGCACTTTTTAAGCTGCTATTGGCAGTTAGATGAAAAACCATACAAGGCACTTTGAGCTGGTGGCTTCATAGAGGCAAAGGCATATCTAGCTCTGTGGTCTGGACAGGAATCACTGCAAGGTGAAGCAGACAGTGACTCTTGTTATGAGAGATTGTCATACCATGAAACCTGGAGTAAAACTCCACCATTTTTGTATTCCTATGTACCAGACAAGGGGGATGGTAACAACTTTTGCTATGGATCATGGTTTTATTTAAAAACTGTGTAAGAAATGTGAGAAGTGTGGGGAAAACAATTGCCCATGAGCCACCACTTTTCATTGCTGCAAGGCAAAACCTAACTGTGAAAGGGATCGGCACTCTGAAATGCAGCTTTTCTCACAGTAGCACTGCTTAGGAGTCTTCTCTTGCCGAGGACAACAAGTAAATGTAGGACAGCACTTGGTGGAAAGATGTGGGCACACACTGATGCTGTTGTTCATGGGTGTGTAATGTACTTCCATTTGGCTTTGGCTTCTGAGACACAATTCTTCTCATCTCCTTGTCAGTCTACTCAATTTTTCTTTCTCTTCCTTTGTTATTTAACTAAAAACTAGAACAAAATATCTGTAAAAATAAGCTCCCAATCAGAAAAAGCTGTCGATTAATGCCTCTAATGCCTATCCCCTTAATCCCAAATTAGGGGAGCCCTGTCTGTCTTGGGTCAATTCGGTTTCAGTTCTGGACATTTGATAAACCCAAATCTTGATATTTGTTGTGGTGTGAGACCTTGCTACAGAAGAATGTGCTTGAATTTTGTTCAAAGAAGAAAGTGAAGAATGGCCTTATTTTAGGTGAGAGGCAGAAAGCAGGCATTGATGGAGCAGGGCTGTTGCAGGCAGGTCTTGCCAGAGGTGCCAGGGCCATGTGAGGGCTCCCAGCATGGGCACAGGGGCCTGCCTGCCCTGACAGTGTGGCCAGGGGCAAGCTTGGCTCCACACATCTGTGGCTCCATTTCAGTGCTGCTTTGATAGACGTAGACTTTTACAAAACACTCAGCTCAAAGGGGGAAATTAGTGTCACGGGGACTGTTTTCTTTATGGGAAAAGACTCGGTTGGATGGAGCAGCCAATAAAGATGTTAATGTATTTTCTCAGTGCATAACCCACATATTTCAGCTCCCTGGATGGGGTCTTTATTTCTGAGGTGAATGACTGAGAAACACTTAACTCACGGCTTCCAGGGTGTTGAAAAAACGCAAGGTTTTCTGGAAGGTGAGGTGTTTAATTTTTAAAATCGAATGTTAACTTTTAAGGGTGTGACTCTGGCTGGGTGAATAGAAAGGCATTACTTTCACAGACAGGAAGATTTTCCCCTGCCTGAGCTGTTGAGCCTGTGGACATAGCACTCAAGTACATTGCTGTCAAGGGACATTTGCCACTGTAACTTGTCCATCATTACTTTGACCTTGATATTCAACCTTTTTGTATCATGTTGTTATTACTATTATTTTTATGTGAATGTGAATTAGGCACTGGTAACTGTCTGTGATGAATGGAACTGGAGATAGATTGGAACCTCTCTGTCTAGACCTGATTTGAAGTGTAGCCTCTGTCCCCTACTGACCACATCCTTTCCTTTCTTTAAGGAGTGGAAGTTCCATTGCCATTGCCAAAAGTGCACACTGGTGTCTAAATTGTACAGATATTACATATGCTGTGCTTATTACTGGAGAAAATGAAATGTCAGCCTGTAAGATTATGTTGTAGTTTTCCCCTACCTTCTCTATGTACTCACCATATATGTTGCAAGTGATTTCTAAGAATGCTGGAACTGTTAGCCTGTACTGAAGACATTGCAACTGGTGTACTCTGGTACTCTCAGCAGAGGAGTCTGGGGAGGTTCTCACGAGATGGCAAGGGACTGTTCATTACACAGGTTTCTGCACCTGTAGTTAAAGCTATAGAAAATATCTTTGAAGATACCTTAGGTGAAGGTTGAGAGTCAAGAAGAGAGGATGTCTTGTTAAGAATACCAAGTGACTCAACCCATATTGGCTTGTCCCACTATCCTGAAAAAAATGGTGTAGTAGCTCAGTGATGTGTTGCCTAGATCGACTCTTCCTGCGAGGCAGGGTTTAAGACAACTATTGATCCACCCACACTGCCTGGAGCAGGCACAGATCACTAAAAAGGCCTACTGGAGCTGTGAAAAGGGACTGTCTTCCGTTTTGGCTGATTTGTAGCGCAGGAGGGCAACCATAGCTGGGACTTGTAGGAGGTTAGGTCTGGGGTTTATAAGTGTCTTAGCTAAGATTACACAGGGATTCAAGGGGTTCTCTCAGGCTTAAGATGAGTTTTGAAGCTTGAAGGGTCCTGTTGGGGTGAACACTGCAGGTGTGTTAGAGCTTTGAGTCCATTAATAAGCTTTAATAGCCGTGATGTGCCTCAACTGTGGACAACAGGTGTGGGCCCAGGAGCTCTATTTAAGCTCAGCCCTGGGATGTCACTCTTTTTTTGAGCTGTGCTGGAGAAGGGCTGCAGGTTTTTTGTTCTGCTACAGCAATGCCAGTTTCTAGCTGTAGAGACCTGTGATTTAGACCTTAGCTTGTGAGTTTTGGCTACCTGGCTTGACTTTTGCCCAGCTTCATCACCATAGCTATGCCTGGCAATTGCAAGACTTCACCCTGGTTCTGACATATGGAGTGACTTCTCAATTTGTCTCTGGGACTGCCTTGTCTTATGATAGTACCTTATGATCTGGACTCTTCGTTGGATATGGCTGCCATCTCCAGGTTTGTCTTTCTTGTGTACTGTGAGACAGGCCCTAGACAGTAAGGCTCTGCTCTTGCGGGTCATGTTATTTCTTTCAGTTCCCATCCCTGAGCAAATGGCTGTCCTGCAGTGCTCCCTGTCACTGTGTTAGAATCAGCAGGAATCTTTGCTTTACTGTTAAGGATATGGATTAGGATTATGTTTAGGATTTCTTGGGATAAAGTTGGAGTTGTGATTTGTAGAAGGTAGGACTTAGGGTTGAGAACCGTAAGGCTGTCCTGAGCCAAATGAAGTTTGTAATCTGTGGGGTTTTGCAGCTGCAAGTAGCAGTACAAGCTGTTCTAATGCCCAGGGTAGAGTGAGGGAAGTGCTCTGGAGAACCTATCTACTCCCTTCCCAAAAGGTCTGTACAGGATGTTTTGAGATTTTGGCCTGAAAGGTTTCAGGGTAGAATTGGTTGCCTACACTGATTGTTTCAGTATTTGTAGCTTTGGGATCCCAGGACAAATCCTAAGGAAAAGATTAGGAGCATAACAGTCCACAGCCAGGGGACCTGCCAGGCTTTAAAAAAATTATTTAAATTCCAGACTGGATTTAAGTTTGAGGCCAGGAAGTGCTGTTAGACTAGCTAGGTCAATTGTGTTCATGTTTTTTATTGTGTGTACCTAAGGAGGGGTATCTTGACTCTTGAACTTTTTCCTTGCTGCTCTAGTTGTCTGCTAAGTAATGAAACTAGGTAATTGAAGTATAGCTTTAATTTGGCTATGAGTTTGCTCTTTGACAATAAGTTGCTTGCCTCAAACTTTGGTGAATTCCTCCTCTCTAGGTAGAAAAATAAAGAGGGGGTAGATACGTCACTATTGTTTTTATACTGCACCTTAGTCTAGTGAAATGGAGATTATTGTGGACAGCTCTGAGTTACAGTGATGTATGTAAGAAAGGAATAAAGCAGTAGTAAGGAACTGATAGTATTGCTGGTGGGAGGACAAGTGAGCTGAATTTGACTTGTCCATGGCACCTTCAACTGTTTCATTTCTGCCATCAGTGTGTTTGGCCCTCCTGCTGTTATCAGTACTTGAACCCTATCTGTACATATGCAATGTCCCAGGGAAACTATTGAGATGATCTTATTTACTGTTATGGAGACTGAAAGCATGTCAAATATATCACTGGCCTTTGCTTGTTTAATGGGAGGCAGCAGCCACTCTTTGTCCATTTCATGTGTACCCTGACGAATAAGAGGGCTTGCTCGAGGAACAGAAAGGTCTATTCCAAAATTTGTCTCCAGATCTCTCGTTTACAAGGACAAGTGTAGATATAACTTGTGTCAGAAATTAAATTAATATGGTGTGTATCTCCTCATTCTTGTTGGTTTTCATCTTTTGTTCTGTACTATTATCTCTTTGTTTACAAGCACAGTAACTGTGCAACCTGTGTGACTCTGTATTAGATATAATTACAGACAGGTGTTCAGTGTGTTAAAAGTGTTGTATATAAATTACCATTGTGTAAATATAGATATAGCTTATATAGATCAATTCTTAGATCATAGTTCAGTTACTACAGAAATACTGGTTTCTGTTCATCTCCACCTACATATATATATATATAAAATAATTCTTTCCCTCCAGTCTCTTTTGCGGTCTTTCTAGAACTGACATGGGTCATAGTCTTGGACAAGAAGCAGCAAAATTTTCCCCAGTAAAAATATCTTCATTGTTTCTGGAGTGGGATTTGTGGGTAATCAGTGTGAAGGGAAAGCAGACAAGGAGTTACTTATGTTTTTCATAAATGTTGACTCTCTGAATAGCCAATGTGAGCAGAGTATGTATTGCCTGAATACGAAATTCAGCAGTGAAATTCTCTTTTCAGAGAAGTACAAAATGATTTGGTTACTTTTTAATGCACAGAACAAGATAACAAGAGTAGTTAATGGAGAAGGAGCATACATTGTGTTTCCTCTTGGAAGATAACTCAAGATAAATACTATTCATTTGAAAATCCAGTTTTGAAAGAATTGCAGTGCAAGAGAATGTGAGAAAGAATGTGCAGGAATCTGAAAATGAGATAGTCCAATTCCCGCAGAACTGGCTGAATAGGAGTGATAAGAGAAAGGAAGGGACTACCTACCTATATTGAATTGCCTGCGTGAAGACTAAAGAAAGCAACTTAGCTGTCCTTGATAGAATCAAGATTGACAGCTTGCAGAGACAGAATAACGTTTGTTACTTACTGTTTGTAGCTTAATAAAATTCAATAGTTTTTTAAAATACGTATGTATATAAAGTTTGGGTTTACTTTTTTTTGGTTGTTGTTGTTTTGTTATTTCTGAACAAAATGGAATTAATCCGTGCAAATTTTGAAAGTGGTGACAGCTATAGAAGATTTGCTCAGGGATGTCCTTCTAGCTCTGTAGTCCCTGCTGCATCTGCCTTCTTCCAGCCATTTGTAATTCAGTCATAGCTGAGGGTCAGAGAGTTTGGTTTTTTTAACTTGATTTTAAATGTGGTGTTCTTGGGTCAGGAAAGTGGGTGTGGAAATCTCCTGAGAAGTATGTTTGAGAGTTTTATGCACAGATTTTCAGGAAAGTGTCTTGTAGGACCTGATTAAAAAGGAAAGAAGAGTGCTTAGGTTCCTAAATTTCCATCACTCTACTTAACTGAAATTTAGTTTCCTAATCATAAGGTCTTGGTACACCTCTTGGTCTTTGAGTGAGGAATGAGGTTGCAGAGAATGGTGGTAGAGTAAGTCTCTGGTATAAGCAAGTAGGAAAAGTTGTCGTGAAGAAGGACTTAGTGAAGTAGGTAGGAATAGATTTAGAAGTGAAAAAAAGGAGAAAATGATGGACAGAAAAAGAAATGAAGTGGTAAGGTGAGAGAATAAAAAAGACACACCAGCAAGTGCATGGAGAGATGCACTGTGTTATTTTGCAGCAAAGAAAAGTCAGAATGTAAAGACAGAAGTAAAACAAAAGCAGGAGTAGTTGTATATTTACTAACTAGAAAGCTAAATGATGTTAAAATTGTGTATGGTTATGGTTTGTTTAGCTTTAATTAGAAGACTACCTTGGTGTGAGTTGGTGTAGGGCTTGTCACATAGGAGTTGTTCTGAACTAGTAGATACTCTTGGCCCTGGATTATGGGAACAGGAGAGGAAATCTCTTGGCTGTTCTACCCCTTTATGGAAAAGCAATTCACTGAGTTCAACAGAGACTGTGTGTGTCACTGGCCTTTCTGGAGGTGGGAATCCAAAGCCTGGGAAGATGGAAGGCAGCTGTCAAAAGTAGCTGCAAACCTGCATCTTCATTGTGATGTGACTGTTGGAGCTTCTTCGGGTTTTTAGTTTGTGCAGTGACCAAGCAATCATGCTTACAGTCTCAGTTGCTGAATTACATTGATAGTTAGTACCTCTAAGATTCAGGGCTAATGTGGTTCAAATCAGAAATACAAAATGAAGCCATTTTGATAACAGTAAAAATTTAAATATTGTCCTTAGCAACTTACCTACTGTCCTAACCAACTGTGGCAGGGTTTGGAACAGAGCACATAAATCCCAGCTCCTTTTACTTTGTTTTGGCTGCTACACTCATTTTGATCCATGTGCATTATTCCAAGAGAGAAGGTCTTATGACCAACAGATATTGGGGATGTTGATGGACTTTGTATGTCTATAACCCTTCCATAATTATCCTTGGACATGGATGATTTGTACAATTCTTTGTGAAAAAGTGTGTAAACAACCCTCTTTCCCCATCCTCCCCTCCATCTTGGCTATTTTGGGATCTAAAGAAAAATTAGTTGAGTGGGAGAGAATACAATCACATTCTGGTCAAAAAATAATAGCATTGTAAGCTAGCAAATATTTAGTTTCTGGTAACTTTGAATATTCCAGTTGCCATAACAACACACTGAGACTGTCATATTTAACTTCACTTTTAAAGAACTTTGATCCATGACCAGAAAATTTCATCAGAATTAATAGCAAGCAAAACAAAAAACACGCAGTTATTAGGTTCCTAGCAGCACACAGCTTATGTAAACCTAGGAAATGGAGGGTTTATGTCCTGTGCTCAGATGGAAGTGGCTCTGTGCCAGAGGAAAGGCACCTCATTTGTGGGAACCTTTATCTTTCTGTCCTGCCTAACAGGGGGAAAATGTGACTGCCTAAATCTCGGTGACTTTTGGATTTAATCCCACTGTGACATTATGCTGATTTGAGTTTAGAGCCTGAGAGTGGAACTTCCAGCCATCCTGATTGCTGGACTAGACTGAGAGCTTCATATGCTGCCTCTTGGGTTGGAAGAGTAGCTACCACTACCACTGTGGAGAGGCAGAACATCTTAGAAGAACAGCAGTCTAGACATTGTGTCTCTCATACCTTGAATGTAGAATTTTTGCTCTTGGGTTAGGAAAACTGCCTTGCTCCTAGACTTATGTGAATTGTTTTAACCCAGTCTTCTTGATTTCACCAGCTGAAAATTTAGCTGATGTTTTTCTACATCTCTTAGACATGCTGACCTTACAAATACAACCTTGGAAGAACCAACAAAATTATGCCTGCCTGTGTCTCCAGCTTGTCTAAAGGGGCCATTTTTGGAAGAATGGAGCTGCCTGACTCATGTGACCAGTGGTTGAACTTAACATGCTGCATTTTACGTCAGCACTGCTGGCTGTCCTGCTGCTGACTGCTACAAGAAAAGGAGCTACTGCAGAGAAACATATCCCACAATGTGAAATTGCCTCCCTTTCTCCTCACTGCCAGAAGATGTTGTCATCAGCTGACAAAGCACAGTTGGCTCCCTCTCAGTTTCTTTGATGGACTTGCTTAGTGTCTGTTCAGAAGTTTGTGACATGTGGAACATATTTGTACAGCACCAATGAGTGGGCTTTACATCTAAATAAATAGCACAGAACAGATGCTTTGTCATCTGTATGCGTAGTCTCCCTTTATTTTTTTGATATTCCAAAGAAATTAATTTCTTCTCAAAACTTCTGTGACATTAAATCACATTTTTAGTGCAGTGGCATTTAGGGTTTTCTATCCTCAGAAGCAGTGTGTTTATTTTGAATTTTTCTTGAGGTTTTAAATTTTGTGCTGAAGTGTATAGGTAAGTATAATTCCTCTTAATTTTTATTTAATTTCCTTTGGAAATAAATCTATTTAAATTTGCGTAGCTTAAACCATAATGCAGTCAAGTATTGTGAGAACCGAGGCAAGAGTTGATAAAGACCATTTTGTTTGTTAAAGTGAGTGCAGTTCAGTGCCCATTACCATCATTAACTTGACTCTGCTTTGGGCTGGGCTCTTATTACACCCAGGAAAAAGAGTTTCGATCCTGTTTGTCTTGCTGTATCCAAATAATCTAACAGCCAAGATTAGCACGCACAGATCTATTCTGACTTATTATGCAGTTGTCTGAGAGTTGTTTCCCATCTTAGCAATAAAAAGCACAGCATATTATGAGTGCATTTTCAGAATCAGTGTTGCTATTCTCAGTGTTATAGATTTCTCATGCTTGTTGGTTCACTGATCTGGCACTTCCTATTATGGAACTTTTTAATATTAATATTTTGCAAACTGAGACTATTTGAATTTTGGTCCGTCTTGTCTGAAGACCAGCTTAGTGGCCCAGCTGTCTGAATATCCTGAAATATTTTAAGTTAAGAATACTTAGCCATACAGTGTATCATCTATGTAGTTCTCCAAATGCTTTATGAACCCTGGATTCTTTTTGTTTTGTTCATTTTTTTTGGACAAGCTAAAACATTAAGGATAGGGTGAACACTTTTAATTACAAAAATGTTACAGGTTGTGTTGAGTTTGGGCATTTCTTTCATAATCCAGACAGCACTTTTATCACATAATTTGCCTGCCTATTTTTTCCACCTGTTCAACTTCACCAATAAATGCTATATCCAGCTGAGTGGATAAGGTATGGAATTGTTGGGGAAGGGAACTTAGCTCCAGTCCTACAGGAAATTTCCTGGTCTTATTTTGCATGTGTCAGTGAGTCAGATGTATTCCTGGCACAAAGAAATTAATGGTGGGAATGCAGTTGTAAAGGAGTGCTAAGGTTGTGCTGCCTTACTGCCTCTGGCTTGTCTAGCTAGTGCCCACTGTGTTCGTTCTGCCGTGTCCCTGAGGGTTTGTGTAACAATAACCTAGTGCTAGAACAGAGGAAATTTAATTTTTTTTTTCTTTTTAGATCCAGGCATTTTAGTATAAATATTGTTTAGTATTGCAAGTGCTGCTGAGGATGTTGTGCCTTGATAAAAGCTCAGGGCTGTACATAACCAGAATAAGAAAATAACCTGTTAGGAGCAGGAAGTAGGAATTGGAAATAAACCTGACACCCATAAGCTGAATTCACTGGTGGGGTGTATGGTATTTGGTTGGATGTGGCCATGCTTCTGTCATCTTTGACTTTTTGATGGAAACCACACAGCCTTTTTCTTTTGGAATTGGTTAGGATGTGAATCCCTCTCTTAATGTTGGTGAGCTAGTGAAGTTCACAACCATTTTATTGTCTGCTGGTTTGGCCACCTCTTTGGGTACTGCTGAATCCTCTCCCTGGTATTCCCTTTTCCAAAGCAGTAGTCTTAGCCTGTCAAAGCTCTGGGATGAGTCTAATGGTGTTGCACTCACATAAAAAAAAATATGAGGAACTCCACTTCCTGTTTCAATTACTTTGACTTTCCCTCTAAGTAACTTAAGAGTAGCGGGTAGTCTTCTTGTCTCAAACTTCCATACAGGTGAGAAGATCCTAGTACTAAGATGTCTCTTAGGCAATTGCCTTGGTGATAGGTATAACCAGTTTTATGAAATAGTGCCTCTGGGTGATGTAGGCTGCAGGGATGCACTTTAGATATGCTGCAGTTGCACAGCCAAGGAGGTGCAGACTAAAGAATTCAGTGAGCAAGATGAAACTGGTGCCATGTTTTGGTCTTAGATGGATTTGATGAATTCTGGAGGAATGGATGAGTGTGGGTGCTGGTGTACCAAAACATTAAATTCTATGTGTTTTCTTTTTTCCTTTTTTTCCTTCCTTCTCCATGTCTAGGCTTTCAACTTTTTCTAGAAATGTTTGCTCTTGTGTGAATGGAATCAAGGTCATCATAGGAAAAAGTAACCACATGTCTGATTATTCTAGGTGTTATAGTGTGACTCGTTGTCTTAATCTGACCACAGTGTATTGCACAAGATGGTTCTCTATGCAAAAAAGATTTCTCCCTCCCCTGTGCTGCTTGAGGGAAGACAGATGCTTTCTATTGCTGAACATATGAACAGAAGACACGTAAGTTTGAGCTTGCTGTTCACCCAGTTATGCATAGTCTGTATGTGGAGTTGCTGATTCTATGTCAGGTTGTCAAGCAGTGGGATTTCCACAGTATTCTCTAGGATGACTTCCCATTTCAATAGGTCTTTCTGTAGCAAAGGTGGGCTTATTTTGAAAGTTTTTCTAAAATTTTTTTTTTGTAGAAAAACTGGTTGTAAGTGACACAGAAACACCTACCTTATGTAGCTCTGTTTTGTGGAGGAGCTGGAACACAACCTGTTTGTTTTGTTACACAGATAAGTAAAGCCTTTACATGGTCCAAGCCCTGCAATCACAACCAAAGCTCTGCGCTTCCATTCTAAAATGAATCTCTTTAAAAGCCAAAATGAAGTTAAAAAAGAGGACCATTATGGTATTGAAAAAATTGGTATGTTTGGTTTGTAACAAATATATATAGCTTTGAAAAAATCTCCTGTAATAAAAAGGTAACATGCAGATTATTATATTGTCCAGTGAACAAACTTCAGATGTCTGAAGCCTTCTTGAGGGTTTTTTGTGTATGTTAAACATGATGACTTGCAAACAAGATGTTTTAAACTGAAAAGTTTCAGAAGACTTTGGATGGGTTTCAAGCATGCTCTCTGGGAAATTTTATTTGTAGCCTTCCTTCTGACTCTAGACAATTTTGAAGAAATTTAACATTTTAGTAATGTGATTGGTTGTTCTTTTGTAGATCTACACTGGTTGAATTTAAAACTTCTTTTTGTGATCAAACAATTCTGTAGTATTACTCAGTATTTGTATTTCATCTTTTTTTCCTTTAAAAATATATTCAGTGGCATAACGATGTTCTCTGTTTTGGCAGAGATCCTTTTTTAATAATTTCTAACATTTGCTCTGACGTTTTTTCCTCCTTACCTCTTGTGGGCATTTAAACTGTAAACCTGCTGGTGCTTTCCAGCTTTCAGGTATGGATGTGACCATGAGGCACTTGCTAACTCTGTGCTGGGCTGTGGCCAGGGTGAGCAGCCTTCTCCATCTCTTTTGCTTTCCACCAACCAAAAACTCATAGGCATACAGAGGGGTGGAAGTGCTGTGTGCTCCATTAAGGGACTAGGGCTGTCTGTATGTGCATATAAAGGCATAGTAATTTCTTGATTAGTTCTCAGGCATTGTGGGTTTTTATCTATGTGCTTGTGTAGAGAAAGATGTGTACATATATATAAATGCACATCTACAGACTCACAGATTTTAGATGGGAAAAGACCTTTAAGAACATTTAGTCCAACTGCTAACCTATATATATATACACACACAAAAGATGGTGCTTTCCCCTTTTTCCCTTCTCAAATCAAGTACAGCTTTTTAACAACAAAGGATTGTTCATAAGGAGGGAAATTTAAACAACAGAAAATAAAGTGTCAGGAGAAGGAAAAGAATGGAGGAAAATGAAGTCAAATGCTTGGTGAAATATACATATAATCTCTTTGACTTTGAAAGAAATGGGAGCCCAATTCAAACCAGTCCTCTTATACCCTTACATGGGTATAACCCTTCTAACATATTTTGGCTTATTGCTTGATTTCAGTCCTTGGACCCCCTTTTCATAAAAATGGAACTACTACCTTATGTCTGGGTTGGCATGTTTAGTCATGTGTGAAAGAGTGTAAGTAGGTATAGTTTTTACATTAGAGAAATAGAGGGTTGGAGCAAGAAAAGTAGCAGAGAACAAGTTGTTGAACGTGTCAATTAATGGAAGAATAGAGATTAATCTGCTCTGCAGATAGATGTTGTCTTCATTCCATACCCAACCCCTGGAGGGTAGTTGTATTCTGGGTTCACAGACTATGAAATGTTGTCTCCTTCCTTTCAGAATTAGGGAGGGCATCAGCTTCAGGACTTGAACTTGTCTTTTCATTTTCCAAGTGTATGTTCCTCTTTCCCCTCTCTTCCCTAATGCTGGACTGATGAAGGTATTTTGGGATGTTTTAGGCATTTATATAAATTAAGTAAAATCTGTTCTATGACTTTTATTGATACTGAGTTAGCTCAGTGTCTTCTCATGAAAGAGAGATTTTTATTCTGTGTTTCCTCATTGGTCCCTCTTTATCCCTCCTAGCAAGAGGCAGTGCTGTAGGTCCCCACAGCAATTCAGTGCTTCCCCTTTGCCCCACTCCACTCTTGTTATATGGAGCTACCTCAATGGAAGAGAAAGCAGACAGGTAACTACAAATCGTCGATGCAGGCAACAGAAGTCAATAAGAAGGCAGGCAGGGAGTGAGATTGAGGAAGGCAGCTATAGATTTCTTTGCTTATTTCTTGAGTTTTTCAGAACTCGTGTGATTCACTCTTGTCAGATACTATTTTGAGCCAAGCAGAGATGAACACATTCCCATAGTGAACAAAAAAAAAGCTGCCTTTTTTTTTTCTTGCTTTTTTCCTTGATTTATAGCAGACCTTTAGTGATAAGGTATGAATGGGAGATGACAGAGGTGGGAGAGATTGTCTCTGCCCTTCTTATGATGAGATGCTCCCCTGAAAGACTGTAAAACAGGGAAAGGCAAACAGGCATCCTAAACATGCATAAACCAAGGAAGAAGGTTTTTTTTTGTTTCGTTTTGTGCAACTGAAAGTGAAATATTGGTAACAGGAGCGTTTGGACAAAGAAGGATTCATCTGAGTATCATTGAGAATTGTCTTAATATTTATACTTACAGAATCTAAATGTGTATTGGAAGGGAATTGATAAAAGTTCAATTGTTTGATGCCCTTAAAATCAAGCCTAGAGAAAAGTGCTGATTGGCAACTTGTATGGGCTGATCTTGCTCTAGACCTAACATGACCTGGATTAACCTTATCTTTTCTGTTCTTAATTCCCAACTATCTAGTACTACTGCCTGTTTTAACTTTCTGAAGGCTACTTGAGAACCTGTGTTACTGAAAATGTTTGATTTGGATTGGAGTTCCTTCTCTTGTCTAGAATTTGCTGTGGAGAGAGGGACCAGTTCTTTATGTACATTTGCTTTACAGAAAGTGAGGAGCTATAGAGGAATCAAGGTTTCATTTTTGCTTTCTCAATGTTGAAATCTTGGAAATGAGGAAAGTCAGTCTTTTATGTCTTACTTACAGAAGCAGTAAGATAAGCTGGAGGTGGAGGAGGTCTCTTCAGCCATCCTCAGGGCACGAAGCCCAAAGGCTTTTCTTGGAGTACGGGGCCTGTAGGGGCAGACAGTGCCAAAGAGCAGTAGGGTAACACAGTTGTGTGGGAGAATTGGCTCATTGCTTTGCTCCTGCCCAATTGGATTACCTGCTTACTCATCCGTTCTCCTGAGCAGATGTCAGAGCAAGGAGGTGACAGAGGAATTCATTAATACTGTAGGAGGTCAGTAAGCTTGCACAGGGGAAGCTGAAAGGAATAAGGGATCTTCTGTGTGAGTATGTACAGGCACGTGCCAGTCTCTGCCCTCCCCTGAGCCCAGTGGAGTTTGCTTTTAGAAGCAATTACAGCAAGCCTGCTCTCGCCATGGAGAGCACTGGCGTTACTCCCTCCTCTGCTGTGGGATCGTGTGGCTTGACAGCTTGCATCGCCCCAAGAGCTTGACAAGAGTGCAGGGAACCAGAGGCAATGTGTATCCTGTAGGCGCCTCAAAGGTGCTTATTTTAGAGTTGCAAGACGAGCAGTTGCTTGTAGAGAGCACAAGTGTTAATCCTCCCAGTGGGAAGGGAGGAAGCTGTATTCCTGTAGGGACTGAAATCTGCTACAGCTAATGTGAAGAGGCACCTGCTACAAGGAGGAACGTTCTTCCTCTGCTGTTTCATCTCTGAGCAGCAAGGATGTGAAAGCTCTGTACAGCTAGGCAAAATCTGAATTTTACAGAGAGCTGGTATGGAGGTTTGGAATGGAGTGTTCACCTCTGTGGCTACCTGGACTTCGTTCATTTTAACCATTTATAGCATCACCTGGCTGAGAGACCAAATGTGCTGCCTTTTCCTTTTTGTGTGTCTCCTGGTGGCATGGTCTCTGGGAAGAAGACAGAATCATTAGTTCAGTTGTCTGAGAGCTTTATGTGCTGCTGCCAGTTTCTTATTTACGGTGGCAAGAGAATGAAAATCTTTTTTGACTGTTTTCCAGTGGATTTCGGCCCAGAAGTTTACGAGGAGCCCATCTTTTTTTGGAGGAAGAGATGAATAGAGAATGTATGCATTGCACTCCTCCATGAATTGGTTTCCTTTTGCCAGATCACCGGAGGTTATGGAGCTGCTAGATAGTGTGGGCAAAGAAGGGGACCATCTTTTGTGAGACCTTTAAGGAAACTGTAAATACTGCAACAAGATATTGCAATGAAATTGCTGGAGGCTTGGAAGGATGTAGTGAGATGTAATAATAGAAAACTGATCACAGCAGTATACATTTAAATACTAAAAACCCCTTTTCATTTGTGAGACCCCTTATGTTAATAAGGAGCCAGGCACTTAATCTATCTGAAAAAGGGATGAAATAACCAGCAGAACCAATGGGATTAGGCCAGAGGGGCTGGTTAGAGTATTGCATAAGTGGTCAAATAAGTCTTCTTCAATTCCTTGCATGAAGTGCTTCACTGAACTACTCAGAATATTCTTATTTTACAATGTTAAC
The DNA here is from genome assembly GCA_013396655.1 of Campylorhamphus procurvoides. Taxonomy (NCBI): domain Eukaryota; kingdom Metazoa; phylum Chordata; class Aves; order Passeriformes; family Dendrocolaptidae; genus Campylorhamphus; species Campylorhamphus procurvoides. The sequence goes on along the minus strand of WBMV01005287.1, from coordinate 443,041 downwards.
TTCAGTGTTCAGATAAGCCAGGATGCAAAGGGATGCTGCCGAGACTGTCTTTTGACTCTGTGAGTGTGTATGTCTGTGGACGCAAGGGTCAGATAGAGGAACAAATGGTGAAGGAAATAGTTGTCAACTTGAAGGCAATATATGCCACATCCATGCAACATTATCCCTCCAAAAAGTCAACCCAACTGGGTTCAAAGCAGATTTAGCTGTGGTGGAAGACTACATCAGTGCCACAGTCAATTTCCAGTTCCTGCTTGGTATCTCTCCAAGATGTCATGCTGTGCCATGCAGAAGTCTCACAGTGTTCAGAGATGATTTTGGGTTTTCTACTGTATTCCAGTGCATACAGTAATAGGATACTACTTTCATGGTAGCCAACTAGAGAAATTTGTGAGTTTAAGCTATATGTTGAGTAATAATGCATTTAGACCCCTTCTGCAGCATCAGTAGCTAAACCAGGCAAAAGACATTCTTCAGGAGCTGTTAGAGGTGATAACTTCCCCTCTCTTCTTTCTCCCTCCCTTAGTAAAACTAATCTAAGCTGTGCGTCAAATTCAGGTAGCAAGATAAGTTGCACCCCAACTGTTTTAGATGATTGCTTATACATATTTTAAGTGACAATGTTGTATTTTATTGCTGAAGTACTAATTCCCAGTACTCATTAATGTATGTCCTTGGGTTTGGTTGCCTTGCAAAGCCTGGGACTGATGTATAGGTATGACCATCCTATGCCAGCTTTGTGTTTCCCAGTATGAGGAGTCATGCCAGTACAATGCCTGAGAAATCAACTCAAGATGGGAGCTTTTCGTTACACTGCCTAGGGGACCAGATGGAGTAACTGATGAGAAGTTTAAATGCTGAAGTGTGTGCAGCTTGGCTAACCTTTGACTGAAGTTGGGTTTGTGAATTCTGCCAGGTACTTCAAGGGCGCTGACACCAACCAATCTGTCATACCTTTTAGGCAAGACTCCTTGTCAGGAAGCAAGGACAATGCCTACTGGGGAATTGGGAAAGCAGAAGATGTGCTTTTGCCTTTGTGCCCTATAGGAACACAACCCATCTATTTGGACCACCCCAGCAGATCTCCTGCCATTTGTGAGTAAATGGGACAGAAAGAGTTTATCAATGTAGCAGGTCTTCACTCATGCCATAATGGTTAGGCCATTGCTACTTCTTGCTTGCTTTGCAAGGGCAAAACCTGGCATTGCTGCTTTCTGTGAGGTTGAAGTGTTTTGCACATTTAAAAGCAGGGGTAGTATTGTGGTTGCCTTCCACACACAAGCTGCCCAGCAGTTTTCCTGTCTCTGGAAAACTGTCTATGGACAGAGGGCACTTTTTTAAAGGAAGGGGATGCTGTATTTAATGAGTTTTAAGAGGATGAATGAGACCAGTAAGAGAAGGGAGTGATGGGGGGAGAAACCCAACCCAAAACATCAACTACTTTTTCATGCAGCAATGCTTGTTGTAGTACTGATGACTGTTGAATTGCCCATATCTTTAATTGCTGGTCTTGGGCTTCAAGTGTCATTCTCTTGTACTCAGTGTAATGTTTTTTTTTTTGCTGTTCAGTGCCCTTCAGACCAGAAGCTTCCAAAGCAGAGTTGCACTGCTGAGACTGGGCACAGCCCTGGTGCATCTGAGTGAAGTGTGCAGTCCATTCTGCAGCAGGTGATGTGTCACTGCTCCATGTGGCAGCTGGATCTCACATACATGGTTTCCCTAGGTGTCTCACAGCTTGCACAGCAGCCTATATTGGAGAAAAAGCACCATGTCTAACATAAATATGACTGACTCCTTTCATGCCTACATGCTGTGCCCAAGACCTGCCTCTTTTTCTAAAGGACTCTCCTGGCAACCTATGCATCTTCTGTGCAAGGTGGAGTGAATGCTGCTGCCAGTTGCACCCAAAGTGAGCAGTAATCCCCTGTGAAAGGGCCATTTCTGGGATTCTGAGATTAAGGACTAGGAAGGAAGAAAGCCCAGCAAAACTACGATATTATGAAACTCTGAAGAAAGGATTGGGAAGAAGGTTGCTATTTTACACATGAAAGGAGGGGGGAAAATTCCTTCCATTCCTGTATTTGAATTCCTTTTTGCTTTGAGTTCTTAGTTGTGTTGTAATGAAGTGAGTGTGATAATGCTATTCTTTTTTGTTGTTGTTGTATGTTGGTTAGCAACTTACCAGTGTATCATAGCTGTTAGACTAACCCCCACTTGACAAGCAGAGACCTGGGAACTGCTCCATAGACCTCTGAGATCTTAAAAGAAGTAAGAAGTTACTTCTAGAGCTGAACTAGGGGAGCACAGTCTCAGGTCTTCACCAGTTGAACCAATGTTACAAAGATCAACCATTGAACCAAATGATAAAAATAGTAAAGTCTGGTCCTTAGAGAACTTGTGTACCTGGGAGCTGAGCACCAGAAGCAATTTAATCTTTTACTGTTACATCAAGGAAGAAAATTGGATGCTGGCACAAGGTAAAAATCAGCTCCAAGGAAGAAATCAATTTATTATTGAATAAATGAAAAGATTGTAGTACTCATTGCAGCTATGCCTTCATGGACATACCACAATTGTTCTTAAGCATCTTTCATCTGAAGGATCCCAAAGTGCTTTCAGAATTATGTAGAGAGGAGGATTTATTTAGCTTGCAACTGATGTTTTGTCATTTAACAGCACACTAGTTCAACTTATGCAGTTAAATACAGGAATGAAGAAGAATTTCCCATCTGATTGTAACTTCAAAGGAGATAATTACTTATGTTGGAAGGCAGCCAACATAACTTTGCTCATGAGATCTTTAAAAAACGTGTTGGGAAAGCCCTCACTTTGTCTGTTTCAGGTATGTCCTCTCCAGTGATGCTGCAAACTCTTAATAATTGCAATCAATATAGCTTAAGGTTAGAGAATCGACTGATACCAAGTTACTCTGCTTACTTCAGCAGGGTATTTCCATGCCAAGGTATTAGTTCATTACAGACTGAGGGAAATGCTTCTGGAAATTCTCAGTTCTTCCTGCATAAACCTGAGCTCTGGAGGCTACCCATTCCAGAATAACATTAACATCTGTAGGTGTAGCCAGTCTTTCCAATGCTGTTTTGAGAGGAAATTGGGTGAAGCTAGGCATTTTCCTGTTCTAAGTGTTATCCTATGTTTCGCTTAAGTCTGTGTAACTTGAATGGGATAAATAATCTGTGTCTAAATTCAGTCAAAAAGAAAACCTAGAATACCAAAAAGAGATGGCACTTGGTGCACACAGAACTGGCAAGAATGGTAGTTGGTGGGAAGATCTGATGAGGGTGGTATTCAGAGGGAGAGTTTTCCACTGACCAGTCGTTTGTGCAGATAGATTTGTTAATGATTTGGAACTACTGAAGTGCTGTTGAAATTTATAGCTGAAGCTTGATGGGAGAGTGATTGGTCTATGGTCCCATGGAGGGTCCACATTTGAAGCCACTCTGTCCTTTCTGACTCAGACTTCCACTCTAGAACACTGATTGTGGCCTCCCAAAAAAGACAAAAGCAAAATTTTGGAACAAAATTTTGGAACAAAAATCAGATTTTTTCAGGTCTCTTTTGAAGGAACTGCATTGCTCTGAACTTTGATGGTGACTGCAGCTTTATTTTGAGATGTGCTAAACATCTCTGCCAATTACATGGTAATTCAGAGCCAGATCCAGCAGTAGCACTCAACCAGAAACTTGTCTGATAATCTGTTTAAAGCTGTACCTAGCTGTGATGGGGTCTCCAGTTGGTTCTGTTGCATTTGTCTTATAATAAAAACTGACATTCCTGAGGCAATTTTGCCATGTTCAAGGCTCAACTGTTTTTTTTTTATAAAATGTTTAAATGTAATAATCTCTAATGTACCTACTGTATTAACATATGGGAGGACAACAAACAAGCTGCTAGTAGGTTTCTAGGATTTCTTTCATCTGTAAATAGATAAGGCTTGTTTAAATTTGGTCTGTAATGGCAACAGACATGGGTTTGCACACATTTAACTCTCCTAAGAAATAGGTGACAGTGTCATACATGCAGATTCCAATAGGGAGGTTTTGAAGTTAACTTCCAGGTCTCCCTTACTTGTGGTTGATGAAGTTGTCAGATTTTCTTAGGGAATGAAGAACCTCCCAGTTGCTTAACTGGGGAGAGATGACACCATCCAGCATGCAGGAAGCTGGCTTGGTTTTGGATTGTTCTCATGTGGAAGCCTATGTAATCAGTCCTTTGTCAGTGTGCCTGTCCTGTTTTCCTTGTCTCCCTCTTCTATTCTATCAACTTAATTTTAGCTGAGATTGTGAAGTAACCTGACTGTTGAGCCATGAAGTGACCTAAATGATATTATATAATCAGATTACTGGCTGGCAGTGGGACTAAACTATAAAATCTCGTGATTTTGTAGCTTTCACAGATCTCTTCCTTCATGCAGCATGTGAACAACATGAACAGAGTTTAAATGGATTTACATAGCCTTTGTTTGGAGGAAGAACTTTTTCCCCCAGCTGCAATTGAAGCACACTTGCAGAAGTCAGTGTCAACATGTATGTAAATGTGGAAACAAAAGAAATCAGAAGATTTATTCTCTACTTTGCATTAGTAGGCAATTTCTACCTGCTTCCTGGAAAGTCAGGCTTCAGTATGTAAAGTGATTGCTTTAGAAAGCAAACTTTGCAATAGTGAATGTGTGCATCCTCTGCTTCTCCTGCTGCTTCTCCTTTCTCTTAGGTTTTATTGATGAGTAGACAGAATCATATAATAGCTTGGGTTGGAAGGGACCTTAAAGATCGTCTAGTTCCACACTACCTGCCCCCTTCCTGCCCATGAACAGGGATATCACCCACTAGATGAGGTTGCCTGAAGCACTATCCAACCTGGCCTTGAACACGTCTAGGGATGGGGCATTCACAACTTCTCTGAGCAACCTGTTCCAGTGCCTCGCTACCTTCTGAGTAAAGAATTTCTTCCTAACATCTAACCTGAGTACCTAAATCTCTCCTGTTTTAGTTTAAAACCATACCTCCTTGTCCTTTCGCTATCTGCCAGTGTAAAAAATTTGCTTTCCTTCTTTTTTATAAGTCCCTTTTAAGTACATGAAGCTCCACTGATGTCTCCCTGGAGTTTTCTGCGGGCTGAACAATCCCAGCTCCCTGTCTTCATAGAAGTGGTCCTCTAGCCCTTGGATAATCTTTGTGGTCCTCCTCTGGAACTTCTCTGAAAGGTCCACATCCTTCTTGTGTTGAGGACTCCAGAGCTGGATGCAGCTTTCCATGTGGGGTCTCACCAAAGCAGAGTAAAGGGGCAGAATCCCCTCCCTTGACCACACTGCTGTTGTTGCAGCCCAGAATGTGATTGGGCAGAGTGGCTGGGAAGTGGCCCAACAGAAAAAGACCTGGGGGTGCTGTTTGACCAGTGTGCCCAGGTGGCCAAGAAGGCCAATGGCATCTTGGCTTTTTTAGAAATAGCGTGGCCAACAGGGCTAGGGAAGTGATTGTCCTCTGCACTGGTGAGGCCACACCTCAAGCAATGTGTCTGGTTCTGGGCCCCTCAATTTGGAAAGGATATTTTGGGGCTGGAACATGTCTAGAGATGGGCAACAGAGCTGTTGAAGGGTCTGGAAGATAAGTTCTATGAGGAATGGCTGAAGGAGTTTGGTTGTTTATCCTGGAGGAGGTTCAGGGGTGCTCTTACTGCTTTCTACAACAACCTAGACAGAAGGTTGTAAAGGTGGGGGTTGATCTCTTCTCCCAGGGAACTAGTGACAGGACAAGAGGACACAGTCTCAAGCTGTGCCAGAAGAGGTTCAGGTTGGACATTAGGAGGAATTTCTTCACATAAAGGGTGATTAGATGTTGGATACTGAAAGTCTCTCAAAGACAGAGTCTCTGCTCTGTCTTTATCTCATGGTTTATTGTAGGAGAAGATGGATGTTCTATATGACTGTTTCGGCCTGGGGCTTTTGAAACAGTGGAGGATTCACTATTATCAAAGATAACAGGAGCTCAAGAAAACCTGATGTATGCATACTCTGGTGGCTACACAGAGTGGCGGTATATATTTTGTAAATGTCTGTAGATACATGGATTCTGTTTTTGACTTTTGCCTCGTTTTTGCAATAAAAAAAAATGCAAAAATGTTTTCACTCATTTTATACTTAGAAAAAGTAATGTTGGATGATTACTCAAAAGCAATTTTTCCCTAGAGAGCTTTAAACATATGAAAAACAGAAACTTATCTACACTAGCTATTATTTCATTTCTTCAGAGGATTTAGAGGGATTCTGCATCCATTCGTGAGTGAGCTTATTCAGAGGAGAACTTGAAAAAAAATTTTTCACTTTAATAAACTTTTCCAAGGGAAGAGAGAGAAATTCCCTTAACAGTGCTTTCTAAAGCAAGCCTTGACAAGGCCTTAGTAGAGCAAATATTTGTGAGGATGGCATCCTCTGCTTGGAAAGGCATAAGAGCTGAGTAAGCTTTCCATGGTTGTTTCTGCACCTTTTGATCTAAATGCTTATTTGAGAGTCTCTCTCTTTCTCCTGTCCATGTGTTATCTGGAGACTTACAGGATCCAGAACTATTCTTGTCAAGTAAAGTGACCCTTCCTTATCCTCACTACACTGGCAGGCTTAAGCATCACATAAAACTCTTTCTAGCCTGCATCCTGAAAAAATGAAAATGTGATCAGTAAGTGTCTGGCACCAGACTTTCTGTTGCAGCTGGGACTTAGGGATATACCCAGCTAGAAATTAAGCAAATAGCTTCAGCAGAAATATGTCTTAGGTACTACTGTGACCATAGTTGACTGGGAGTCTGGACCTTATTTAGCTGTTGTGTTGGATGCAAAAGACTATACTACGTACACAGCTGTCTTAAAGTAACAAAGGCAGCAGGATTTGATGCAGATCACTAGTTGGGTCTTAGTTGGTAGTGTGGAGTGGGGAGATTTTTTCTTCTATTATGTCAGAGATGTCTGTCTCCCATATGAATAACTGACATGCAAAGTGGGTACCAGTGTAGAGGCAGTGAGAGGCTGCTGTCCAGATGCGTCGGGTGGTAGCAGTAGTGGTAGGAAAGGGAAAGAAAGCAATCCCTTTGGGTTTTTATTTTGGGTAGCATTGAAGAAGGGGAATTTAAAAAAAAAAATTGATACAGTAGGTGTGACTTGGAGTCCAAAGACTTGGGCGGAGGGTTGTTCACATCTCTATGACTAGCTTGCAGTGCATCTTGAGACAAGTTTCTCCTGCATCTTTCTTTTTCTGTATCATTTTCCCTAGAACACAGATAACAGTTGTATAAGATGCTTAGGCCATTTAGCTTTGCAGTCACGTCACTGATTTTCCCCCTCTGCAACTGCTAAAAGCATTAGACTTACACTAGCATCAGAATGAAGTAATGCTTTGATGATTCAGGCCATTAAGGTTTTAACCTTTCTGTAAAAACACTAAATATGGTGATTATCTGGAGCTTGGATCTGAACACTGAACAAAATGCAAATGTAACATCCGGGCAGTATTGCTGAATGTTTCCTTCAAAGAAGGGGGATGCAAGGATAGTGCTTGTGATTTGATTTGTAGCCTTGAATGTTATGTCCTTCTGAACCCACATAGCAGAAACTTCTTAAAAATATTACTTTGTTTATTGCTGCTCTTGCTCGTTTTCTGGTTATGTTATTGCAGGCTTGTGTAGCTTGGTGTACCAAATTGATTGTTTGGATTTTCTGAATGCTGTAAATGTCATGGCTTTATCACTGTCTAGGACACAAGCTTAGTCTTCAGTCCATGATGATGCATTGGATACTTAATTACAGGCCTATACCATCTAATTCTAGAAAGAGCTGTGCTCAATGTGCTGAGAAGCACGTTACCATGTGAAGAGTGTTACCGTGTCTTTGTTTAGGAGGGCAACAAGATAGAATATTGCTTCCCTGTGTGCCCAGCGATGTAGTGGTTCAGGCATCTGTGGCCATAAATTGTGTTTCAAATTAGTTTATCTTAAAATGATTTCTCTGAATAATGCTTTTGAGGCTATTTAGCCATAAAATTAAAAGGGGTGCTGTCAGATGCAGGAGGATGTTATCTCATTTGTGCACAGGCTTCAGGAGGTGGTGTGGCCTGGGAGATAAAGCTGTCAGCTGTTCCCCAAGGCCCGTATTGTCTGGGCTCCCTTGTTTCAGAGTGCTGGGGGTTAAGAGCCTGACAGCGAGGTATCAGGGGCTGGAGGATGGCAGTGCTCTTCTAGCAGCCAGCCTGAAAAGAGATAGGTTCCTGTGGGCATCAGGAGAAGGGCAAGGGAAGGGGCAGGAATGGATCAGAAATCTGCACAAGCGAGTGCTAGGGAGAGCTGTTGCTGTCTGAGCACCCTGGCACTCTTTCTCAGCGCTGTTCCAGAAGGGACTCATGTCTTATTTATTATAGAGTGGCAACTTCCCTCGGTTACACTGTTGGTGGTTTTGGTAAATCACACAAAATGCGGGGGGTGTGTCAATTAATGAACTAAAGCCTTTTGTGTACAGGGCAGGATAAATGCATGTGTAGGGTGTATCACTATTTGTTTTGGTACCATTTCCATCTGCAGGAGGCTCAGGTGGAAGGAGAGGGTTACCTTTGAAACACCTATTGCTTTGTAATCTGACTAATGGTGTATTTAGTGGCTCCTGGGAAGAAAAGTCCTCTAGTGGAGGCTGTCAGAAAAGCTAGGCTACATGTATCAAGTCAGAAGTCTCTTACAGAGCTAAAAAAAGAAAAAGCAAAAAAAAAAACAGAAAAAAGAAAAAAAGAAAAGAAGAAAAAATAAGGAGTAGTGCTGCTTCTGATGTGTGGGTGGCAGAGGCACGTACTTTTGGAGAAGATCCAGAATTCTCCTCCCTGCTGTTTCTGTGAATTCTTAACTCACTGTGTTAGGTGGCGTTGAAACGGCCTTTGCGTCCAATGGTGTAATTGCTGTTGCCTTTTTTTTTCTTTCATTTAATCTCAACTTCCTTAGCAAAAGCTACAATATTTACTGTCGTTAGAAACTCTATTTGCATTTAGTCCACTGTGCTGAATTATTTTGTCTTCTACACTGGCAGCAGGAATAACCAGTGGGCAGGCATTGCTGCCTGTGGGTGCTTTGCAGTTTGTGGAGACCTGTGTCAGCACTGAGAAATGACAAGGGGGGTTTCCAGTGCTTTGTAGCCAGATTGATTCTATATAGGAGCTTTACTGGACAAGTTGTCTAGAAAGGACAGGGAATGTTTTCCACCTTTGTTCAAATAGTCTTCCAACTGATAATTTTTCCATCTTTCTCTGGAGCAGAGCAGATTAGATTCAGTTAGAGATAGACTGCAGGCTGCACTGAGCCTCTCAGTGTTCCCATTGTTACTGCATTATCCCAGATGCCTGATTTCATGTCTCCTTCACGATGTCAGGATTAAAGCAATGGTCAGATTCGTTGAGAGAAAATTCAATTTCTTCTAAAGAAAAAATCAGGTGGTTGGTGGTTTTTTTTTTATCACCTTCCACTGTGGAAATGGGCATGGCTTGTTTCAGAAGATTATAGGAGGCTTCTATTTACTATGTCATCTCTGTGAGAGAGGTGGAGAGTTTGGGAGTGTCCTAAATCTCTTCTGATCTTCCATATTCCAGGGACAAAATTCAGGTTTTTGAAAGTAGTTTGCTATAACGTCTTCAGAGTGTTTGGTGGCCCGGGATGTTTGGGCATGAATGAAATAGGTGTGCTGGGAAGCTGAGCTACACCCTAACTGAAATGTATGGTTGGATGTGTTGCAGGGTAACCTACTCAGTTACCCGGGTGAAAGCTTCCAAAGGTATCCTCCAGTACATCTAAAACAAGAAGGATTGTTCATGTCTATCTTGAGATTAATTTGGTTTAGAGTTACTAGTTCCAGGTTTGTCATAATTTTTCAATGTTTTGACCCAAGGAAAATGTTAAAAATTCTTTCTGCTGGAATGTGCAATGGGAATTAACCTTTTCCTTTTGCTCTGTTCACAGTGCAATGGTGTCTGAGGCAGTTTGAGATAGTTTGAAGTCTAGCTTTACCTTCTACTTTCCATCCCTTTGACTTGCCCTGAGCAAGATGCCTGAAGTTATATTTCTCCTTGACCTTTGTCTGAAATGGATGCTGGGGCTTACTCTGTATATGTGTGTATGTTAGCATGAGGGCTTGGGGGAGAGGGTGACACGCAGTAACACCTTGGTGTGACAGGAGATGTGGAGTCTTGCTGTGCTACCTTTGTATTCCCATGTTGTTGACCTCTGATAATTATGCAGCCTCCAGCCTACTCTGCATGAAGTCATACATAGGCATTGAATGGTTTTTTTTCTTTCAACAGTCACTCCTCTAAAGTTTTTCTGAGGTTGAATATTTGTATTAACTGTTTCAAGAATGATTTTTTACAATATTCTCTGAGCTGTCAATGACAAAACATTCAAAACGCGGTGTTTATTGCTTTTGAATGAAAGGCACTAGTGGGACAGGATTTCTGTAGAAGTGCAGAGCTGCAGATACACTGATCAGGGTGGTATGATCACCGCAGGCTTGGAAAACGGCCTTATAGACACTTGGGCATATGTTGATGTTGAACGAAGGTGACAGTGAGTCATAATTCTGTGGAGTGTAATCACTGGTGACTTTTGGGATGTTTTTGCCTCACAAGACTGCATATTCCATGGCTGAGGGCCTTGCTCGGAGCTTACAGCTTTGTTGAGCCTTGGAGATGGCACTTCGCCTTGGACCTGGAGAGACAGGACTGATGTAAGCAATAGGACTCGGCCTATGGAGACTTGTCATTGCCACTGTGTCTGACTTGCATTATTAGTTACAGGAAATCCAGTGTGTCATGTGAGAGCTGGGCAATGTGGAGAGGGCCTGTCAGAGTTGAGTACTTAAACCTACCAACCTCTACCTGAGAACAAGTGCCTGTGTGTATATCCCTCTTTTTTTGCTGCAACTTTATGTAACACATTTGCAGGACTTCATTTTCCACTAGATTGAAAGCAAAGCCACTGTTGATTTTCTCCAAAAAGATCTATTTGAAAGTGCAATTGCCTGGAATTACATGGTGGCAGTGAGAGGCCAGACCTTGCTGTAAATAACTCTCTTCTCAGCCAAACACATTTAGCTCTGCTGTCTATTGCTTTTTCTTTTTATATGATTTCAATATTTCTATTGAAAGGAAGTGGGTGTTTTTGTCTTTGTGTGTGTGTGTTTTTTAAATGCTTTGTTTATTCTTGTCAGAAGCTAATTCTCATTTTCCTAGCAGTCTAGCTCTTGCCAAATGATATAATTACGGTGGACAGGGCAGCTCCCCATTCACAGTAAAATTTCTGTGTGTTATAGCAAAAGGCTATATTAGGAATGATGTACCTTGTCAGTGAGTGTACCTTTGCTGCTGCCCTCTGATGTGCTGGTGCTTTGTCTGCCACCGTTGTGCCAGTGGGCAATGGCAACACATAGGCTTTGGTGGAGATTAACATCTTCAAGTCAGTGAGTGAAGGCATTGTAGCAATGTGTGCTTGTGTTATTAAGTGCAAGCATAATACCATGCACACCACTGTCCAGCAGCAGTTTTTCAATTTAATCTAAGCTGTGAGATGGGTATTCTACCTGTGGAACATAGCCCTGAGGCACCTCTGTGGTAAACCTCATATTCCCTTTTGAAGACCCAGCACCAGTAGCTGATGAGTCTTTGAAGCCATTAGTTTCCAAGAGTGGATCTTCAGCCTGCATCAGAAGGTGGTCCTGTGTTCTCCCTGTTGTGGTGGCTGAAGGGGGAGTAGAGCTCTTTCTGCTGTCTGCACCTCTACAATAGAGCATGCTCAGTTTTGGCTTTTAAAAATCCTACTTCTATGGGAAAAGCAGTATCTTGTAAGAGAGAACTTCATATCTAACCTGTACTAGAGACCAGTATTGCAAGGAAAGAGGGGGATGAGTGTGTGAAAGAAAGGAAGTGGCACAGTTAGGACTCAGTATTGCTTTACAGGGTAAGCAAAACATGACTCAATGACTGTGCATGGCAGCAGGTAGGCACTGCTTATAGGAATGGAACAGAAATAATTGTGAAAGCAGTCCAAAGACAGGAGAGTGGGAGGTTATTTGCAAGGGAGTATCACGATATTGGTAAACTGAGGTACCTAATTGTTTTGTTTCTCCCTTTCGCAATGGAGCATAGCCATCCTTTCCCCTGGAAATATACACATCCATCATAACTCTTCAACTTCACTGTTTGCTTTTTTGTTTTGGTTGGTTTTATGCTATCTGATTCTTAATATTTACTAATTTTTTTATCCCTGTGATTTCCTAATCTGTTCTGGTACTTTTCTTTCTTACCCCCTAAGTTGTGGTATCCAGAATTAGTGTTAGAGATAGGAGTTGCCATAGATCAATACTGGGAGGGGCTTTTGTGTGCCTTGCTCATTTATGTATGCATCACACATTGGCTTTTTCTTTCTACTTTATTTTACTATAGATTCCTCTTAGCAAATTCCAACTCCTGGCCTTTTTTGTACAGAAAATGGTCAGGGCCCAAAGCCAACTAGACTTTGTTTCATCAGGAAGGCGAGTCATCTAGTTTCCAAGAATAGCAGGTTAAAAGGAGAGATGCAGATGCAGGCAAGGTGGGAGGAGGCAGTGGTGCTTCCAGTATGTTTAAATAAAGTTCTATCTGCATGTACACGTTGTCTGCTTTGCTGTGCTTGCACTTTCCGTGTGAATCAACTTGATGTCCACCTGCTGCTGTACTGGCCTTGGGAGCCCCAGAGGACCAGAGTTCATTGAGAGGAATAAATGATGGGAAACTGTGATTTCTCGGCCTGGATGGTTCCCCAGCCTCCTGAGCTTTGCTCCCTTGGGGCTCCCATGCCAGTGGTGCTCAGAAGTCTGGCCGTGACACCATCTGGCATCAGACAAAGCAAGGGTTGTCTTTGTAATTTTTTTTTATACATGCATTTTAATAAAATTTCTAAATAACCTGCATGCAACAGAAAAATCTTTCTCCTTGAGATCTTGCCTGGTAAAAGGTGGAGCCAATTTTTTTTCTTTGCTGGTGCATGTGGTTTGAGGGGCAGATGTACAGATGGTTTTGCAGCTCCCTGTTAAAGCCAGCTGAGGAACATCTCAGTCTGTATTGCAACTAAATGTTCCTTGCAAATATCCAAGCATATATGTGTTTAAGAATACCTGCTTCATTTTCCTTCCTGTTACAAGCCTTGTCTCTCTGCAGCTTTGTTGAGAATGGCACTATTACCAGCAACCTCCTGGGCTTTCTTGTTAGGAAGTTCTTTTGTGTATTAATATGGCAACTTTTCAGCTCTTCTGAACCTGAAAGGCCAAATGTGCTGTAGTAATCAGATTTCCCAGTTCTCCCTCAGTGTTCGAGAAGACTGATGCCAAGTCTCATGACGAGGCATTTTTGACGCAGGACTGTGGAGAGGATCTGGTTATGTGGAGAGCCTATGGTGCTAGACTGTAAGGCAGGAATATGTTTTGCAGTAGCATGTCACTCAGTAGTGTGGTCCTTGTTTACAGGTCAGTGTTGTGGCCTTGCCTGTCCTTGCTGACCTCATGTGCTGGTGAGTGATATGCTGGCTCGCAGGTCTATTGACCTAATCCAGTCTGCACATTCTTACTTGTACAAGGTTCTAGTCAAGTGAGGTAGAGTCTAGTTCAGACAGTTTTGTTCTGGTGGATCCAGGTTTGTTCCTGGTTCCATTACTGAAAATTATTTCAGTCAAGATGCTTAACTAAAGTTTAGAATGCCTGCTTTGATACTTTGGATTAGTGTCTTTCCCCTCTTTATTAACCCAATCTGATGGAGTACAGTCCCATTCTTTTTCTGTTCCCTTGTATACATTTTACGTAGGTACCTTAATCATGTGTCATTGGCAAGCAACTAAGAGTGAATGTCAAAATGAAACTCTTAGTCAGCACTCCAGAAAATACCAGCCACTGGATGTTCAAACTGTACTTCCTCATGTGCAAACAGGGTGAGTTTTGCTATTCTCATAGCTCACCTGCCTCCAGCTAAACCAAGGGCAAAGAAATAGATTACACTGCATGGATTCTGGGAAGTGAAGTTGGTTTTATTCTTTTAAATCTCTCCTTCTTTATAATCTGCTGAGCTACTAATAACATGGGCTGATTTTGGTTTTTAATATCTGATTTCTATCTTGACTGCATTCCCTTAACCTCTCCTCAGAGATTTTATTTTCTAAACCTTTGATGGATTTTGCTGCCTTCCTGCTGATGTTTTTCATTTACTGGAGGAGAATAAAATAATAATTATAATAATAAAACCCACTGTTTCGCTGGAGGCAATTCACTGGTTGAGGTTTTCATGTGAACGCAGCCCTTTTAATCCTAGCAAACAGGATTCTCCTCCTAATCTTTAATCCCTGCATACTTTAGCTATTAATCTTGAGAAGCGTTTTCCCCTCCCCATCTGAGATTAAGCTGAGAGTGGTTACCCATGGTTACTGGTCCCTTTTTTTCCTCTTGCTTTCCCATAAGGCTTGGAGGCTCAGGGAGGTCGGTGGCAAATTTTGGGCCTTTGGACACCCTCTTTCATCTGAGTCATTTGATAGATTCTTGTTCAGCAGAAAAATTATAGACAACATATTCTTGCTTGGCAGCTTCTTCCTCATCATTAGCAAGGGCATCCAGGTCTGTTTTCCTTTCAGTGGCATAGGGGGATGCCTTGTTTTAGCTTAACAAAGGAGAAATTAAGAAAATAATTGTGGGGAAAAAAGGGAATCCTTGAGGTGTTTGATTCCTTTCAGTCCTTCTCCTTTAGACAACAGTTTTCTTCCCCTACATTATCAACTATATTCTGGGCTGTACTCAAAAGCAGCAAGACCAGCAGATGAGGGAGATGATTCTTCCCCCCTGCTCTGGTGAGACCCTATCTAGAGTACTGCATCCAGATCTGTGGTCCCCAGCACAGGAAGAACATGGACCTGTTGAAATGAGTCCAGAGGAGGGCCACAAAAATGATCAGAGGGCTGGAGCGTCTCTTCTGTGAGGAAAGGCTGAGAGAGCTGGGATTGTTCAGCCTCAAGAAAAAGGTTTCAGGGTGACCTTAACACCTTCCAGTACCTGAAAGGAACCTACAAGGAAGCTTGAGAGAAATTTTTGCAAGGGCATGTAGTGATAGGACAAGGGGGAATGGCTTTCAAACTGAAAGAAGGTAAGTTTAGCTTAGATATTGGAAAGAAATTCTTTACTTGAAGGGTGGTGAGACACTGGAACAGATTTCCTGAAGAAGCTGAGTATGCCCCATCCCTGGAAGTGTTCAAGGCCAGGCTGAATGGGGCTTTGAACAACCTGGTCTAGTGGAACTTGTCCCTGCCCATCACACGGAGCTTGAAAATAGTTGATCTTCAATGTCCTTTCCAACCCAAGCCAATCTATAATTCTGTGAATTGGTTTTTGGGAGTTGTAATGTGAAATTTGGGGTTTTGCTATCATTTTTTTTTCCTTCTGAATGTGTCAGGTTATTTATATATTTTATGCATTTTATTGACAATGTTAGGTTGCTCTTTGCTGTCTTGCTCTTGGGCCTCTGTCAGGTTGGGATTCCTGTTGCAGCTTGGGACTCCTATTTCTATTCTCCTGCATAGTCTGGGGCATGCATGCTGCTCCCAGTTTCGTATTTCTGGAGGTGTTGGATGGACTGCCCAATGTTTACTAATCTGCAGGTGTTTGTGTGCTGAGCTGCATGCTGTAGGTCGTTACTACAGAGCTGTATTCCCATTAATGTGGATCCAGAAGGATTTGGTCTAGTGAATCTTCTACCCAATCAAATTCATACATTCTGACCACACCTGACTGTTACAGTGTATTTTGGGGAGAGCCATTTTTGAATACATTCTAACTGCTAAATGTGAGCTCAAAGCTGTTCTTGAGATAAAATTTGCTTGCTCTTCAAGAAAACAGTTTTGTGAGTGCCTCAGTGGGTCTTCCTAAGAGCCTCCTAGGAGGCAGTGTGGATGCAGACAGCTTTCATAAAGGCCATCAGTACTTGTCAGGGCTGCAGTCCTGGGCTGGATGAAGGTGTGCTTGATTCTGACTGCTGGTGGGGCTGCTGAAACAACATACAAAGCCCTGCGTGAGAGGCATGCAGGCCATTAACTGAGGAAACTGTTCTGTAGGTCACCATTGGTGAATAGTGCCTGACTTTTTTTCAGCTTGCCTTTTTTTTTTTTTTCTCTGTACTGAGATTGATCGGGTAAGTTCTAATTTTACTTTCTTTACTCACTAATTCACAATGTAACAAAAGGTTTGCCCTTCTGATTAATATAGCTGCTAAACACAGAAGTTAGTACAGCTGCTTCTGAATGGTTTATGGGGAATTTCTGTTGCCATATGCTGCCAGAGGGAAAAGAGAAGTCCCTGCTTTGTGCTAGCCATACAGGAAAGTGAGGGGAGAGTGAATACAGGTGAAAGGAACAACTTTAGAGGAAGAACCCTAGCTTTGACACCACAGGTGGCTGTGAATTTGTGGGGAAATTGCAAGAGCTTAGAAAAGGTCATGGTATTTCTTTGTTACAGGGGTGGAGTAAGGTTTTAAACGTAGTACTGTTCTGGTGATCTAACTTAGAATCACTGGGTGAGATAAGTGTACATTTCCCCCAAGGTTTTATGCCCCTTCTTATCTTCTTGCCCCAGGTAAACATATCAAATTAACTGCATATTTTAAAGCAAGAATTCAAGATTTTTCTCTATGGTATACATAGATTCCAAGTGTTTTATGAAGCATTTATGCAGGATTAATCTTCTCATAGCTGAAAGACCATGTCACCACCAAGTGGAAAGAACATACTGTGCACTACTGCAGTACAGAGGGAGAAGAAGCTTTTGTTCACTGTAAATGCTTGAGGACCTTTGTGCTTAAATAGAAATACAGAATCCATCTCCTTTAACATCAGGATGCTCTCTAGCACTGTGTAGTGATTGGTGTTATCTTCTGAGGGGATGTGCTCTCTCCTGAGTCACCTGAGTCTTGTCCTGCTGATACATGCACTATCTTTAGAGGTCTCCTCTTTGACTCACTGTTTTGTCCCCAGAATAATTTTACTCCATTAAAATGTAATGACAACACATAGTCATTCCTAATTTTAAGGATGATTGTAATTTGGTTTTGTTGATTGGGAATGATGATGGAACTGATTCTAGTATGAACAAGCAAGTTTGCCCATGGTCATCTTCCTGGTGATGAACAGACTGTCATGTCAAGTTTCCCCTAATTCTGTTCTGGTGTCTTTTCTCCTCTGTGGTGGTCCAGAACAGGAAGCTTCTCTGCTCAGCTTGTTGCTCACTGCCAGAGTGCATGTGTGTGTGTGTATGTGTTTGTTTCCTGGTGTGATACGAATACAGAACCCTAGCAATCCTTTGTAGCTGTCACAGGGATAGGTGAAAGTTGGAAAGGAATATGGGAAGCCCTCTGTGGGCTGCTTTGTACTTCATTCTTGGGAAGTCAGGTCCTTTCTTTTATTGCCTCTCTTACAGAACCCATGCAGTTCAGTGTTCTCCAGTACAGCAAGGCACTGCAACAGAGCATGGAGGTATCGTCTCTGCTGGGGCAGGTGTAACTTGAGCTTATTAGGCAGAACAGGAACAAGGTATGCTGCCCAAAGATGTAAAACTGGTATGAATCGGAACAGAGCAGTTTCTTATTTGCTTTGCTCTGTTTTTGAATTGACTGTACTTTCTAGTCCTAAATGCGATTCCTGAAGAAAATGCACTGCTGACTGTGGTGAGACTGTGCTGATGTTTCCTTCCAATGCCATGCAGTATCTCTGTCCAGTGGTGTCTCTTGAAAGGTCCTTTGACCATGAATGAAAATTACTGTTAATAGTACAGGGATATGACTTAAAAAAAAAGCTTTTTCTTGACACCAGTCTTGCATCAGGCACACCCAGATTGCTTTCTCTGTATCTCCTTATCTTTTCCATTGGCTTTTGCCTCTCATGCTGCTATTCTAAAAAAATTCAGGGTCTTTTTGGTAATGCGCCTGACATTACGTTTGAAGATGGTATGGAATATCCCATATATATAATTCTGGTGTGTATGTGTGTATATGTATCTATCTATGCATCTGTATAGCAGCACAGCTGAGACCTGTCTGCATCACATGTGGATGTGATGGTATGGAAGCATTAGGCCTGGGAGAGAACACTTCCACAGAAAGGTATAAGGGCAGCTTGGCTGCCCCTGCTTCCAGCTGGGAGCTGAGGTAGTTCTCATTAACAGGGACCTTAACCCACAGGTCAGGCATTACAAACTCTTGCTTCTTGCTCTTCTAGATCGTGGTGTCCAGGTGACAACCATCGATATGAAGATCAATTCTGAAAGTTTTGTTTATCTTTCTTTTCTCTCCAGCCTATGTTATCTTTGGCAGGCAAGCACAGGTGGCTTACTTTTATGACAGCATGGGACCAAACAGAATGTAGCAGAAGCTGCGTGTGCCACTCCAGTGAGCTGTCAGTGTTTAGCAGTGATTAACTTTTTTTGAAGACTCTTTATTTGCTGGTGATTTTAATTTTTTCCTTCTGATTGCTTTGCCTCTTATTGATTGAAAGCAAAAAAAGGAGCTAAAGCCTTGTTTGATAATAGCATATTGATGAGAAGGCTGGGGAAAGAGCGAGATGGTGGAAGTCTTTGTTCCTGTTTGACAAAAGATGGAGAATACAGGGGAAGAAATGTGAATGTGTATGGGGAGGAAGGAGAGGAGAGAGAAGAAAGAGTTATTTAAAATCACAGCTAGGAAATCACTCTTCCTGTCTATGTGGCCAAAGAGAGATCAATTTTCAATTTTGGTTTCCCTGCCTTCTGTGTTTTGAGACACTTGCATGCCGATGGAGATGGGGGATCTGGCTGCAAGTGTTTGTTTAAAGCAAATTGTTGGTAGGTATTTCTTTTTTTTCAGATGA
This sequence comes from Campylorhamphus procurvoides, assembly GCA_013396655.1. Classification (NCBI taxonomy): domain Eukaryota; kingdom Metazoa; phylum Chordata; class Aves; order Passeriformes; family Dendrocolaptidae; genus Campylorhamphus; species Campylorhamphus procurvoides. Next base: position 424,112 of record WBMV01005287.1, on the reverse strand, counting down.
ACTGCTTTCTGAATCAGTTTAGCATGCTGCAAGGTAAAAGAGGGGAGAACCACAAGGCCCTGTTCTCCTCAAGAGAGTATTTACACCAGCCCAACCCTAGCTACATCTGTGGTTTTACTTCTCAGCTCAATGAGGTTCAAGGAGTGAATCAAGCAGCCCTTGTTTAATAGATCCATTTTGTGTCACGTGAGGTGTTGAGTGTAAAAGAGCAAATGCACCAGACATGGTTGAATGGCTTGATTTTAAGCAGTGTCAGTGATTCGTATCTCAGTAGGGTCTTGGGTTAATAATAGGCCCACCTCTTTTATCTGTAGCTTAGCATATGGCAATGCAGGATCAAGTGCTATTGATAATCAAACCTGTAGACCAAAGACTCCATTGTGTTAATCAGTGTCATTCATTGCGCACATAAAGATGAAGACTTGGCTTCAAAAATTTTAATCATTGCTAGACGCAAATGCTGTTATCTTTACTGTTTCTTCAAACAAATGATAAATTTGAAAAGCAAAAAGGTCCCTTTCCCACCCTGATCAATTTCTACTGAATGTTTTCTATTAAAAAAAAAAAAGCCCAACTAGTTTTTGTTGAAATTGGGATAATGAGGGATAACTATTTGTCCTGACAAATTAAATCTGTTTGGTTTTTTTTCCTGTTAATCATTACTTTTTATGTTTTTACCTGATAGAAATCTGAAACCCCATGGCAAAAATTGGAAAAATTGCAGTTTGCTCAACCCAGTGTGGAGAGGTGGATTAAAAGAAGGCTGAGTTTACAATACAAAATTATATACTCCAATATTTTATGCTTTTCAGCATCTTTAATGAAGGCTCTTCTGGAAAACTAATAAGTGGGTGGGGCTATTTTGGAATAAAATGACTGAATATTTTTGGGTCAATATTCAGATGTTTTCATGTACAACCTAGACAAGCAGTTCCTCCTAAGTGTCATGATAATTGCCAGTACAAGTCCCTTCTAAGCTATTCAGCTGTTTTGCAGACAGAGCTGTAAATATGTGTCGGGGTAACTTTGAAAAATTTGGGTCTGTAATTTCAGACATGAAAGTCAAGAGTTGTACTCTAAAGTAGTATTGCTATTTGTTTGTTTTTCAAGATAAATTTAAGCAAGAAAAAAAACCCAAAATAAACCCAACTCATTATTAATGTTTCTATAAATCAGAGCCTTCAGCCTATTCATCCTTCATATTACTCGTCTATGAACTCTTGCTTTTGACATTGCATTATCTAATTGGCACATACTTAATGATTGTGTGAGTGTGACACTTGTGACTGTGTATGGAGAGCTGTCTGTATCCTGAAGGGCTCCTGTATTTGTGGCTATCAAGTAGGACCAAGTCTCTGGCCAGTGTAAGAGCTCTGTGGGGCGTGGTGTGCTGGGAGGCAGCTCAGCAGCTCTGTGCCCCCTGGCAGTGCCTGGGAGAGCCAAGCTGCCACTGCTGGGGCAGAATTCAGTGCATGTGGGGAGACTAAGTGAGATACTGCCACAACAGTGGCCCTTACCAGCTGTCTTCTGCTCCTTATTGTCCGATCTAGTCTGTGTGGCAGCCATGAGAGAAACTGGCTATTTTTCCAGGGCTCATCCCTATCTCTTCGTTCTTTTCCTTCTACCCATGGGCAGGAAATGCTCAACTCCTTTGACTTCCTTTTTTCTCTCTAGTTGTGGGAAGATTTAGGTTGGTTTACCACTCTATGGCGCTCAGGGAGACTGATCAGACTTTATGCCTTTTATCAGAAACAGGCTATGTGTCCCAAAAGCAATACTGAAAGACTAAGCTGTCTGGAGAAAACACCATCTTTTTGGTCCACTTTGACTTGTGCCTAGCCTGGCATGTCCTCTCAGGTTAGGCACATAAGTGTGATAAATGACACATTTTCCCTATTCTTTTGTTTTTATTATTGAGGAAATGTTGGTGAATTCTTGATGAAAATTTATTTAGCATCTGCCATGGGCCAGGTACAGGTTCTGCAAGTCCAATTATTTGCATCTCTGTCAACATATGTCAGTCTTTATTTTTAACTCTTCTTGATGTTTTGAGTTCAATTGTATATGTGTTCCTGCCAGTGCAACACAACCCTGAGTGTTTCCTTTCTGTTCCTGTCTTAGGGTCCCGTAGAGCTCTTCTGATCCTTGTCAGTGTTATGAAACAGTGCAAGGAGAAGGAAATACAGTTCATGTTAGTTATAGAGAGATGAAACAAGAAGGTGGAGTAACTTGTACAGAGTTTAGGGAGGTGATAATAGACAGGATAGTAAGAAACTTCTAAAGGTTCTAGGAATAAAATCTTCACTGACAATAATAATTCAATAATAAAAAAAAAATCTGAATTCATTAGTTTTGGGACCTTACCCAACCAATATGTAAGAACATAGGCAAAGCACTCAAGACTTGTGTTTTGGAGATCATTTTTTGACAAGTTAGTGGTGTATGTGAAGGGAATTCACTGTTTCACAGTGATGGAGAGGAACTGTAATTCTGTGAAGACCATCTTTCTATAATATATAATGAACTTGGCCAAAAATGTTCAAATACCTGCAGCTATTTTGCCTGGTTTGCTGTCTTAACCTTCTATATCTGAGTTGCTTTTGGCTGTGTGCCTTCTCCCCAGCCGAAGAGAGTGTTCTTGTCTGATTAGGAGAAAAGATGTTCGACATGGTTGAATTACTCCTTGTTGGAGGCTGTCCTTTGTCCATGATAATTTGCAAGCTCTTGCTGCCCCTGTTTTATTCACTTATTTCTCTCCCCTTTTCTTATGTTTTCATCTTGTGTTAATTTCCTTAGGATAAAGTGATTCCAATGCTGAATTTGAGAACAAAGTTTTGCCTGGAGCAGAACTGCGTAAATAGTTCAGACTGGTGCTGGGTATGAACTTAGCCAGTATATGGTTTGCTGTTGGGAATTTTTTAGGTGTTTGTGCTGAGTAGCAGTGCATTTTTGGTCAGCAGCTGGGTAGGGCCCTCAACGAAGAAATGATGATGATGATGATGATTCAGGAGAATGGTTTGAGTTACTTCCTGCCAGAAATTTGCTAGAAAATAGTCATAGTTTTGGGAATTAACAATTCTGGACTTGTTCTACTATGTGTCAGAAATCACTGAGGTTTAGATTATACCTCACACCTTGTGTCCTCCAAAACATTATTCTGAGGTTGATGAAGTGATGAGATGTGAAGGTTTCAGTGGGGTGTAGAACCTGTTCTATTGTGTCAGAGACAGCATGAACAGTCAAGATGCTGCTGAGACTGAGCTCATGTATCCCAGCACTGGTTCTGTTATTGGTTAGGAGCTGTGGACGGGTCACTTTGGGCACTGTTACTTGTAGCAGTCACTGATTCTGTTTGGGCATCTTGTGTTTCTGACCTTCAGTTTAAGACATACTTGACACTGCTTCCTGCACATCCTCCCATCAATGTATTGAGAATCAGCAGTTGTCAGTGAAGTCAAGACAGAACATAACAAATTAATATCAGAAATTGCCTGAGAGAGAGTAGGGATGTACCTGACAGCAGTAAGTAGGCTACATGGATGAGAGCAGTGTAAGCAATTTGCAAGGGAGGATCATTTTAAGGGTAAATCTATGAGTGGAGGAAGTAATCATGTTGCCAGTGAGTTTTATTATTATTCTAGTTGATTACTGTCCATAACGAGGATGAAATAATGAAGGGAAAACAAACCACTGTACAGAAAATGCATCAGTTTGGTATGCACTGTCCTCTCTGTGTATTTCTGCAGTGTCCTGCTTTTTATTTCAATTACATGCTCTTTGGAACAACAAGGGCTGTCTTCATACGTTGTTTGTGCAATGCCTGGCTTATAGCTGTGTGTCTTGGTAATGTTGAAAACAGGAAAGGTGGCTGAGGATGCACTGCCACCATGGGCACAGCCAGGTGTGTATTGGCTGTACAGTGCGAGCATCTCAGTAACCAGAGTGCTCAGTTCTTTTCTCCATAATGGGATAAAGGCTCTGGGGCGGGGGGGGAAGACCTGAGGTGACAGGGCCTTCTCTCTTATCATGCTATTTCTGTAGGGGTATGAGGCACTTAAGTGAGAAATTTAATGTGTGGTTGGTCTGCTGTTCCCATGTCTTATTGTTGGCATGGTGCTGACTGAGAGCCTGTGACTGTTCCTGTAACCTTATTTTTTTTTTTTATTCCTTGCTGAGATTACTCATTCCCTTGCTCCTATTTTAAGGAAGTAGTGGCTTGCACATCATTCCCTCACTCAGAGGCTTTCACTCTGCAACACCAGTGACAGCTCCAAGTTGGCAGGCAGAGGGGAGGATTCTCTGCTGTGACCTTCAAAATGACTGACTGCAGTAAGTATGACGTATTTCTCCCCTTCCAGTGGCCGCTTGCCTCTTTTCTGTGCTCTCCCTTAACCCACTGAGGCTTGAGAGGTGAGAGCCGAGGTTGCTCCTTGCTGTGGGAGTCTCGGGAGAGCAGCACTGAGGTGGAACTGCCGAGCCTGAGCTGGGAGGAAAATGAAGTGAGGGAGTGGAGTCATAGCCTGCAAAGCAGGCACCACTGCTGCTGTTTGCTTGCTGGAAAGTAAATAAAGGACAAAAACAAGGGCAATTGCTTTATAAGACAGGGTGAGAGAGAGAGGGACAGATGGAGAAAATAAATAATGGGCAGAGAAGGTGAAATTGAGATAGGGTGGGAGGGCAGAGAAAAAGTGGAAAAAAAAAAAAGAAATGGAAGGGGGACCATTGTTTCCTTTCTGGGAGACAAGGAAATTTTCAAGAGCTCTTGCAATAGCTATCAAATGTGCTGTTGTGCGATTTATCCAGTAGCCATTTTCCTCTTCTATATTGCAAAGGTGACCTTTTGATCCTGCATACCTGGGATAAATCCACGCTAGCAGCCACTTAAGATGTCTTACCAACGTGGTCTGCTATTGTTGTATAGTAGGTTCTGTAGAAAACTTAATGATGGTGGGAAGACTCAGTCATGTGAGTCCATGACTGATGGTCTGATTTGACTAAGTGGGAAAAGTGTGGCAGTTTTGTGTTATCATGGTTCAGCCTTTTCTCGGTGGGTAGTTTCTGGGGGGAGTCAGGGAATTCTATCTTAAGTCAGCTCCTGCCTTTAGCCCTTGAATTATCACCATTTGGTCTACAGACAAGGAGTACATTGTCCTTAGTACTGGACCGTGGAGCTAAAAAACTGATCAGCTAAAAACATTTTCATCTTGTGCATCTTGCAGCAGGAAAAGGGCAGGTGAGTGCACATGGGTCAGCTATTCTGTTTGATGACCCCAAGAAAAGGGGCATAAATTTTCTCAACTGTTATGTGCTACACAACTGGCATTGTATTTCTATGTGTGTGGCTCAGCTGAACATGTTTAATCCATATGCTCCGTTTTTTTTTGGATGAGCAGCTACGTATGTTCTGATTCTCCCTTCCCTACTGCTGCACTTACGAGAAGATAGATATCTTAAACCCTTGACTGATGAATTCTGCTTCTTCATAAATATGAATTGGAGAAGTTGTTCACACCTACAATGTCATTTCTACAGGTTAAATCCCATAGATGTTGATGTGTTAATTAAAAATGTTGGGTAAAGTGCAGGAAATTGTGTGAGCCTCAAGAAAATGGATGTTTTTGGTAGATAAGTCATTAATGAGGACTGCAGCACTCTTGAACTTTGTTCCCAGTTTCTCCATAGACTTGCTGTCAGACCTCAGATGAGAAGTAGTAAGTGACTTTGGATATTAAGTTTGGGCTTGATTTTTGATTCCTGCATGGCTTTAATTCTTCTTTTTAATACACTGAGAATGCTGTGAAAATTGAGTCCCAGCTGCTGTATATTGAACAGCTCTAAACTAAAACATCTAAAGTAAGCAATAAATGGGAGGATTTGATTGAAGGCACTGTGCTTGGTTTCCTTATCTGTTTGATGATAGTAACGACTCTTCAGCTGAATTAATTGTTTTTCAGATGTTTTAAGAAGAGTAGTTAGATTGACATAGACATAGCTGTTTGCTGTTGCAGCTGGGCACATTGTTTAGTGTGAGAAGAAATCTGGATGTGGCTAGTGGAGGGGAGATAAGGCTTTACTCTTGCAAGATGGCAGCAAAACCTCCAAAGGTCACCAACAAGGAGAAGAGGCATAGATTTGCTGGTATATAAAGGTCAAGCAAGTGAAAAATTGTCTCTCTGAAAACAATCTAAGCAATACCATGTCCTCCCCCAACAGAAGGGGACATGTGCAAACTATAGTAGATAGGTGATGAGGAATAGATGCAGTTCCTGGGAGTTTTTTTGTCAGTACAATGAATTAGGAACTCAATACCCTTCTTCATGTGCACGTCTCTTTCCTCACTCATTTGGAATGGCAGCCAAAAGTATATGTTAATAAGCTGGTGTTTTGTTGCTCTCTGTGATAATTGCAAGTTAAAATATTTGTTATTGTTTTAGCTGGGGGTCTCATCTGCTGACAAGAAATCATTGTGTCTTCTTGGGACTTTTCAGGCTTGTATTTTTCTACATGGAACAAAAGTGCTTGATATAGTGAAAATTGGGTTAACAGTTTTTAAAATATATCTTTTTGTTTGTTTATTTTTCTTGCCAAATGTATACTATAGACAAGTTCCACTTTGGCTTTTTTTGTGAAGATGAGCTTTGATCAGGTAATGGTGACTTCAGCTGTGTTAGTAGCATTGTTTGGATTTCAACTGCTAACTTACTTCTCTGATCTTCTGTCAGCATCCCTGGTGTTCTGAACTATGGTTACTTCACTTGTCCACCTCATTACAGAGACATACTGGAAAATTAAAAATACAGTTACCAAATTTTATAAAAGAACACTGACTTAGAGAACAGACCATAAATAATACAGGTATACAATAATAACAGAGAAGCAGCTTGCAGAAGGCATGAGAGGAAAAGGTGGCTTTCAGAGAAAAAAATATTCTTCTTTCTAATAAAAAAAGGTATTTTGATGTGGGATCAATTACCTGGTATTTCCTTTTATTTTTTGTTTTTAATTTTCTGGCACTGCTGCTATGGGTTAAACTATCAGTGAGCAGGAGGGTAGAGTCTGTGCTTCTCTGAGTGATTTGCTAAGCCTCTTAAAGCATTTATTCCTTTTCTCATGATCATTAATGGATTCACTGTTTTGACAGGGAGATAGGTGTCCAGACATTCCTCTAGCCAGTTATTCCTTTGTCATCTGGAAGAAAGTGTCTTATTAAAAACCTTTTTCTGGTATCGGGGGAGAACCAATAGATGTGAGCTGGGGCAGGGAGCACAAAGGGAAGAGTGGAGGGTGAGAAAGACGTCATGGCCCAGCAGATGCACCAATTAGATTTTCTTTGCCAAGAAGAAAGGCGACCTTTGATAGCTGCCCTGTGTTCTTTTTGTGAGAATGGAGTTTTTTTTCATGACTCGCTTGTCAGATAAAATGAACATGCATGTGAATATGGGGAGAGGCTGAAATTAATTACTGTCAGTAAATGAAGCATACAGAAGCTTGTCTTTATGTTACAGGGGTTGTGAATTAGTGCAGAAAACACAGTGGAAAAGCAAACAGTGGAACACTGTATTTGGATCAGAGCTAGCTGTGTCCTGGCTTGGTAATGTTCCCCCACACCCAAACCTACTTTCTTGGGTATATTGAAGGTCTCCTAATTACACTTGCCTTTCCTCTGTGCTCCGCTTGGGATTCATAAGATAGGGCATCACAGTCCAGATCCTCATTTCTGTTTCCACTGAGAGCCTTCCAGCTGGGTGACAGATTCTCCACCATCAGTTGCTTGGTAGAGAATTTGGGGTACATGCTCAGCTTCACAGTTCTGCAGAAAGAAAAAAAAAAACTCCCAGCCATACTGATGGCATTATTATTGTAATACACTTACTGAAACCTTTTCAGAAACTCTTCTGTCTCAAAAGGGAGCAGAATTTAAATACAGGATGACAAAAACTTAGCTTCCTCCTTTTGGAGGCAATGTCTGAGCTTTTTAGGGAAGTAGAAGAGGCACTAAGGGTGTAAAGATTATACTAGAGTTCATTTCTGAGAGCTGTTTGGCAGCTGTGGGCCACCTGAGATCCTTGTCTACTTTAATGTAAGTTGTATAGTCTTAGCACAACTTGAATGTTGCACCTGAAGCAACTGTTTGTCCCAATTAGGAAGATTCTTAACTTATGTAAGCCTGCCGAGGTCTTGAGTAAACACTGTGCATTGGCAGGTCTTAGCAAAATTTCCTTAACAGAAGCATTTTGTCCCTAGTGAGCAGAATTAATGTCTCGGTTAAACAGTAGTTCTTGCCATTAAATATTGCTGCCTTATATCAATTCCTTATGGAATCCGATAGGTAAACATACTTCTTTGAGGAAGCATGTCCCAGTTAAGTGGATTACAGAGCAAGTTATATCCAGTTTGATGCAGCACTGAACCTGAAGCAGCTTCTGCTGATGCATTTACAGGGTTTCAGCATCGTGTCTTCTGAACTGAAAGCTCACGAGCTACACTGATTCACTGGGGATTGTTTTAGTGAAAGGTGTCAGCAATTGTAAAACAGTCACACAAGTAAACTTCGGCGGATGTGGATTGTTACAACAAATTCTGATCCACCTCTTGGAATTTGGTTATCCTAAGGTCAAACTCTGTTCTGATCATAGATTTTGATGTTTCAGAGTTGAGGGATCTGCTGTTACTGAGTCTTGAAAAAGGCATCTGCTAAAAGTCAAAGCCAACTTCCATGTACAACATCTGATAAGGTATTGGAGGCAGGAAGTCTTCAGATACTTGCTTGATACTTGCTTTCAGCCTGGATGTAAAATGGAGCTTTTTGAATTAAATGTCACCACATTTTTAATAGTAATTATTTGCTTTTCTGTCCTGGTCATTTCTGCACCTTTGTCAACTTCCTTTCTCAGTGGTTCTCTGCACTCATTCTGAACTCTGTGCAAAACCCTTCTCTGCCATGCTCTGAACTCTTACATATTGATCTACTGCCTCTCAAAGCAGATGGAAAAGGCTGTATTCAGTGATATCAAAGCTTTACATCCATTTCAAAATGCCTCACATTCTACACCAGAGTAGAAGGAGTTGCAAAAGTACATGTTATTCTTTTTGCTCAGTGTCTGTGTTAGATTGAGCAGAACATGCTATTCACAGCTACAGCTCAGTTGTGTGTACCTGGGCTCTAGGAGCTAAAAGGTCCTCATCAAGCACTTGCAGAATGATCCTGCAATCAAATTCACCATGCTCCTTTTTGGGTGGAAGAGAGGGAATGGCAAGTTCCTCAAAATGCTCACTGTCTCTTGGCTTTACTTTGATTTTTGCTTCTGATTATATGAGGGGAATTATGCCAGAACCTCCAAAACACCCAAGCTTCCGCTATGGGAAAATGTAAGGCAGATGTGGGTGTCATTGGAGAAGATGCAAAGGAGAGAAGCTGAGCTTCCTCAAAAATCGAAACTGGTCACATTTCTTCTTTTGGAATCCCAGGTGATGGGTATTACAGTTGTAACGTGTGAGGAGGGAGGAGGCTGGTTGTGCAGGTTTACTTTAGGAACGGTATTCCCCGGTTTAGTACTCTCACTAAAAAGACCACAAACTGCTCCCCTTCCCCTCTGAAGGGGAGACACAAAAGGCAGAGATCACAGGTTGAGATAAGAAAAATCTACTGCAAACAGTAGTGAAATAAGAAAACTAGCAGTAATAGAAACAATATTAATAACAAAAGTATACAAAAAAGAGGGTGATTCACATGCAAAATTACTCACTGAACTCGAGACAATGAACCATGGCAGATGGGTTCCCTAATGCCACACTTTATTGACTGGAAAACCACACTCTTCCCCTCAGAAGGAAGAGTCCCTTGCCTCTACCCCGGCAATTGATGTGAGGTGGTATAGAATACCTTTCTAGCCATGACCACATGGCTCCAGGCTCCACTGCTTCAAGACCACTGCAAAAATTGTCCTACAGAAACAGGACAGATGCATCTTAGCAAGTCAGTATGAAGAACCTAAATACTAAATAAATATTAGATTAAGAGTGGTTCTCTTTTAAAAACAAGCCACTCAGTCCTGGTTTCTTGCAGTATAATATATATGCCATCCATGACAGGGAGCCCTGGCTTCAGCAAGCAGTTTTTCATGGCACTGTTGCCTCTGCACAACAACCATCTAAATGAGATGCCAAGGCTGCTCTGAATGTGTGGAACATTGGGCGTTGGTGATTCATCTCCCCTGGTCCAGAGGGGTTGGTATATTTTTGCCATTCAAGCACATTACCTTTGAGGAAAAGTTCCTTCTAAAAGACAGTGTTTAAAACTGCAAGCTCCGAAGGAGTTTTGGTATACATGCCCAAGTATAGACAGAGTAGTGTAGGTGGCAATAGAAACAACTAACCAGGATCATGTAGTTACTTATTGGGTTACCAGCTCTGCTGCAGCTAGAGAGGAAGAGCCACTTTCCTGTACTGTGATGCAAGCTTCTGCATATCTGCAATGAGCATAATAATACTGTCCAACCTGCCACAGGAGGTGGTAGAATCTATACCAGATTTTGAAGCAAGTGTGAAATACTGTGACTTGTCTGGAAATACTCCATTTGATTCAAGACACACAACATCAAGCTGCATATCTTTAGATGATGACTGCTCAGAAATTAAATGGAATGTGATACACTGCTGTGAGATGATAAATGCCATGACCCTGGCCCTGGGTAGGTGAGGACAGGTAGATAAAAGTGGGATAAAATTTCTGATAAAAGTTACGTCTGAAAGCCTTGGTGGGGAAGGTTATGAGTGAATATATTAACCTTTAGCTGGAGTTTAAGAATGAGCTCTTTGAGGGAGCTAAACCACAACATATTCTAGAATAAACTGGTGGGTAACAGGTTCCTGATCTACTTGGAAGTAGCATAGGAAGGGACCGCTCCTGCTTTACTGGAATTGCTTAGTGTCCCAGCTGCTGTCTCAAGCTCTGCACATAATTTCTTTTTCAAAGTCCCAGCCCCTTTGTGAAAGCCCTGGTTATGCAGCCTTGGTTTTGCCTCATCCCATAGAATGAATACACTCTTGTCCTGTGCCAGTATAAGTTTATAAATATCTTCATAAGATTCCTTTCCCAGAGTCTTTACTGCCCTTTCTAGATTTTTATTGCATCAGCAGCATTTAGTCTGGGAATCTCCTCCATGGTGTGTTAAAGATGCAGAAACTTTTTAACACTGCTAGCTGGTCTTTGATTGTTTATTTGATCTTCGGGTTCTGAGCATTTCTTCTGCCTTAAAATCTCCAGTAAGTTGAATTCTGTACTTAATTGACTTAAACCTTAACATTCCAAACAAACCTTACAGACTGAAATCCAAATGTTACATAGATGGTAGTGAAAACTAACTTGAATGGTGCTACACAGAATGTACTTTTCCAGATGATGCACTTTGCAGGAAAAAAGAGAACAAAAGCATTTTGTAGAGTAAGGCCTGCAATGGGGAGTGTGATGAACAGTGTCTGCAATCTTGATCTGAATATGCTTTGAGCATCCCAAGTGCTTGAGTCTGAAGCTTAGCTCAGTGTAAATCCAAAAATCCCTTTTCTCTGCAAAGAACTTGAGCCAAACTTCCCCTGGGGGAGGGATATTCTGGATGAAGTCCTTTAATACTTTCTTTTCTGGTAGGAGACCTGAGGTAGAGAACTGACATGAGGAAAGGGGTGTTAATGATACTTAATCTCTTGAAAGCATTGCTTGTGGTTTTCTTTCACTCCTGGAATGACATGAATTCCCCTCTCTTCCTATCCACTTCAGCCGTCCTGAGGAGCAGCTTCTCAAGTACTGTATCTCTCTTTGAAATGTTTGCAAACAAACCCAAGATCATATGATCATCTCTTAGTTTCACGATTTATTGTTCTTTTTCAGCTGATTGTTTTCTCAATTCAGAAGTGTTTTCTGGGCACTTGGCCTGACTCAGTTTTGCATCCAAATTGGGTGAAATTCTTAGCTGCTTTGTTCTGGTGTGAAGCTTGGCTGGAGCAGCAGAGTTTTGCTGTGAGTTCTGGAGCCCATGTTGTGTTTTGACTGGAAGGAATTAGTCTGATTAAACTGATTCTTTTTTCATGCAAACACAGAAAATTGCCACAGCTTCTATCAATCAATTACCAGTTTTTCTGTCTGCCCATCACCATTGCAGTAGTGTGCAAGTGATACAGGCTTTGTTGTTTCATCCCTTCTGTGCCACTGCCTACAGCAGTGCCCCACTTCACAGCTTTTACTCCTTCATTGCCCAGGTAGAATTGACAGTGCAAACTCTTTGACAAGGGAGAGTGAAGCTTCTTTCTTCTCTGCTTGGCTTTTTTTGCCTGCTCTCCCTCCAGTGTGTGCAAGTACATACAATGACATATCCTTGCTACCGTGCTACTAATTCTGCAGTAGCCACTGTTTTGACCCAGCAAACTCTTCATCTTGGAGGCTGTGACCCCTCTCTCAGATGCTGAGTGGACAGCAGTGCGAGATCTCTCAGGGTGCGTTTGAAAATGGGTAGAGCATTGAAATACAGCATCAAAAGCTTTCTCTATTCCAAGAAACATTTCACTTCCCTTCTTCCCCACAGCAAACAAATTGTATTGACAGACAAAAGCAGGATTATGGTGAGGAGATTTGCAAGACAACTGGATTACGGAAGCTAAAACAAGCAAACATTGAGATTATGTTTGGGGGTGGGCAGAATGGAGTTGGGGGAGGAAGGGGACAGCACAGGAGCAGTAACTAGGGCTGCGATGCTGTCCTCAGATGGTGGTGAGGCAGCAGGAAAGAGGATTTAAAGTAATTTAGGACAAAAGCAAGCAAAGTAATTTATCCCTGTGAACTCCAGCAGGTGGAAACCTAGTACATTTGCATTATGGTTGTTGATTTTTGCTTTTCAAGGGTCTGGGAACAAAGAGGTAGAGTGGAGAGAAAAGAAGAGGCTGGTCTAAACTTGTGAGTCCTGACAGCCTCCTTGCTCACTCAGGCAGCATAGGCACCAGCTGTCAGCTGATCTGAGCAGAGATCAGCTGTGACCTAATTATTGGCCTCTTAAACCTGCATTATTCCTTTCATTTTCCAGCTCATTGACGTTGTATAGAGAGAGGGTGAAAGAAGGTAGAAAAAAGAGTTATTGATAATCTACTTCCTATGTGTTTGCCACGCAGCCAGGGTCATGGCTGGATGGCCTTCATCCTGGAGAATGAGGGTGGGCTTTTAACCCTTCTGCTCCCCTGGGGGAGGAAGACAGCTTTGTGCATTTGAGAGAATGGAAGCTTGAAACAATTTGAAATCAAACATTGGTGTGCTGTGGGTGAGAAAGACTTTGTAGTTATTTTTTGCTCTGAGAAGCAAGGAAGTGAGCAGTTGATAACCGATGACTGGAAAGAATGAGCAGAAAATAGTCATGACCCCCGTTAACACAAGGGCAGGCAGAGGTACAATCTAACAGGTTTATAATCCTATCAGTTGGAAAAACATTGTGTGTGCATTTTGCAGTAATCAGTAAACAAAGCACTCGAAAGGTAGGTATGTTTTGGCTTTTTTAAAGTTGACATAGGTATGTGAGAAAGCTTTGCTTGGGCAGCACAAAGGTACCAACCTAGTTAGAGGGACCTGAGATACAAATAATATACCAGCTTGCAATCTTTCAGTGTATCTGGCTGCTGGTGAGAATAACTTGGTAGCCTGGCTTTTGTCCATCCAGAATGTTACCCACTGTTACTACCTGCCTTTAGAGTAGTTAAAACAGTCCGTTGTAAAAATTGGAAAAGACCTGATACTGGTGGCTGAGATGGTATCAGTCAGGGTGTGTGGCTCATCATGGTGGGAATGGAAAAGCAACAAAGTTTTGCTTTCTGACAAAGGTGATGTGGCCTGGGGAAAACACATTGTGGCTCTGGTGCGCCAGTGCGGAAGGTGAGAGGGTGAGAGAAAAACGGATTGTGAAAAGTTATCAATTTTTCTGTACAAACCTACTTTCCAACTGCCAAATCTCTGTGTATCTTCCTCCAATAGTTGATAATCCCCACCAATCAATTGGCCTTCTTGATGATTAAGGGTTGCATCTCCTGTTTCCTGATTTGTAACCAACCCAGTCTTTCAAGCTTTTAAACCTTTCTGTAATGTTTGTTAGTTAGCGTACGTTTGCTAGTCTGCAGTTGCCAACATCCACTGACAAGTGCCTCTTTGCTGCTTTATTCTAGAATGTAGAATAAACTGCATTTTCTGCTGTTTCTGACACTAAAACCTTGCAGCTAAAGAAGGGAAGGTGGGGAGACTCCCCTATTGCATTATACTCTCTAATCAAGCCAAATTGTTGAGACTGACTGTAAATTGCTGGGATAATTGACCTTCAGTCATTTAAAATACACTTCTGGGAGTTAAATACGTTTTACTTTTTCTCTCTTTCTTCCCCCCACCCCTCCCATCTGAAGCCTCTTGCAGCATTTCCAAAGCATCTTCTGACAAATTTTAATCAATAACCCAGTCAGTGGTAATCCTGAGTCTATCACATCTATTACCTTGATGGCAGTGGTACTGGAAGCCCTTATTCCTTCACTTTTGACATCAAAGCAAGGATCATGGAAGGAAAAGGAAAAACAAACCAGAGGGATTAGAGTTCAAGTTAAATGGGGATAGTTTTTAAAGAGTGAACACTTTCAAGCGTGATCAAATCTATTACAGTTATTTATTATTGAGTGAGCGCTCATTGCCTCTTCAGGGCTGTATGATACACACTGCATCTATAGCCACTGCTTCTGGAGCCTCAGCTTTTAGATCAGTTACACGCTGTAAGTCAGGAGAGCGAATATGTTGTGTGCTCAATGTGCGAATGTTGTCAGGTGCTAACCACCTGGGAGGGAGCCTGTGGTGTCAACACTTTTTTTTTACCCCTGTCAGTAAATATACTTCATGATTTACTCTGTCCTTTTTTTGTGATATTTCTGTTGTGACTGTTGCCTATTGCTCTTGCCTTAATGGAAAGTGTAAATCTCTTGGTAAAATGGCCTATGTACCTTGGATCTTCAAACAAAAATGATTTTAAAAATCCCCAAAATAACAAAAGGCCTTTGTATAAGGCATGTGATGAGAGATGTATGGTCTCATCACTTATCTATTAAATAGGAATTACAGCAGTTATTATGTATTTCTGATCTTTTTATTATTAATTGGCATTTTTTGTTTGTAACAGCAAAGTCAACAATGGTGTTACTTATCTTCCTTGGGGTGTTTGCAAACTAAATGCTTCTGACACTAAATACTTGTAGGACCTTAACCAAGTGAGCTGTCATTGTTGTGCCTCAGTTTCATGGATAATGGTTTATAAAACTGGATTAAGTTTATGCTGTTTAAGTGCTGTGAAATCTTCAAATATGCACCTTGACCTATGCATCCTTCTTGGATGTGAGCTCTATAAGGGATAATCTAGTCCATCCTGACTGTGGAGCAATTGAAGAAACTTTCTCATTCCTATCTTGTAACTTACTTTTTTTTTTTTTTGGATTTATGTGAATTATGTCTTCACATGAAGAAAGGAAAGGAAAGATAAAGATGGTGCTAAAAAGTCTTCTGATGTTCCTCAATTAAAGATGCAGTTTAAGTGCCAAAATAGTAGTGATGTTGTAACACATGCTGGAGAAACAAGCAGCCCTGAGTGAGCTCATGTCTTGCTGGGTAAGCAAGTATTTTGTGGTACAGTGTACAGTGCTTCACAGTCAGAAATACTTGTCTTGCCCTCATGGAGCCAGCCAGAATGGTGATTTGTGAGACCCCACCCAAGAAAGAGACTGGCTTGTGAATACAAATCAAAAGGAGATTTGGTCATGATAGCCTCAACCTGCAGCAGGAACCTACAGACATTTCTGGCAGTACCCATGGGAGAGGAGAAGGATTTGAAGTGGCATGTAGCAGTTAGAGCTTGTGAGGCTGCAGTGCATGGGCCTGGTCCTAAAGCAGTGTAGTCTCCTAAAGAGTAACCTGCATAACAAGAGATCTCCTGAGTCTGTTGCATAGGAGGTGCTATTCATCATCCCTAGCTGCAAGCAGCAGCAACTTCTAATACAATGGAATGCCTCGGGCCAGTGTATATGTTTATAAGCACATTAATAAATCATTGTAAAAATAAAACACATTTATTGCCATTATAAATTTACATGGAATACTTGTTATCTCTGAGACTCTTTCTGGCTTCCTTCTTACCCTCTCATCATCACAGACATAGATTAGACACAACAGATAAAGATATGGGAGGAAGGGGATTCAGAACAGGTAAGGATTTCAGGGATTCAGACAGGAGCCCAAACTGATGCCCTAGTTTGCCAGTTCATCCATGTGATTAACATCAGATAGTTGGTTACCAGCATCTTGTAGCCTGGGACCTTGCACATCCTAGTGGTTTGTGAAAGCCAGAGTCAATAGGCCAGGACATCACTACCCTAATGTTTCCATTTTAGAGTGTGCTGGGGACAGAGGCAGGTGACAAGACCAATGGGGCTACCCTGGGGAGAATGTGGGGCAGCTGAAACAGCGTGGCTTTTCTGTGAGCTACTGCAAGGACTCTGCTGGCCATGCCACAGGGTTGGCATAGGAGAAGATGATGCAGACTTGCTTCTGGGTGGGCCTGCCACCTTGGTAGCAGGTTGACATTTGCTTGGCTGGCTGTGCTTTTGAGTCATTTGCCACAGCCTGCATGCAGTTACATTGACACCAGGACTGAAAGGGCTGCCAAGTGCTATGATAACTCCCTTAGCAGCCCTGGGTTGCAGCACTGGATGCAGCGGTCTGAATGTGCTGGTGAGGTGTGTGGTATTGTGGCACAGAGTGAGTGCTTCTGAAGTGCTGGGTGACATTTGATAGGAACTGGATTGCTTTTTGGGTCACTTGATTCCTTAAAAACTTCAGGCCTTGAGAGGTCAGGGAATGTGTCTGAGGTGTGACTTCCTGCTCCTCTGGAAAAGAAGGTGAAAGGGCTTGTTGTCTGACACTTTCTGATGGCTTTTTAGCTGATTCTGAGCCTGGTAACTTAGGCCTATGGATTTTTGTTAGCTTTTGAGGCTGTGACAGGCAAAGCAAAGGTTTTTCACTGGTTTTAACAGCAGTCTGTCATTTGTTTCCTCATACTGTTGTAATTTTATGAGAAAAGCCATCTGGGAGTTACAAGTCTCCCAAAGAATCCAGCTGTGATTTATGAATTGGCCATCAACAGTTATTATGCCAGCCACTGCATGCATTCATTCTAATAAATTCCCTGCATCTTCCATAGCAGCTTGTTTTACTCCCGTTTATTGATACTGTGGTTTTAACAAAAGCAGCACATCAATTACAGTAATTGCATTCAGCACTGCTGGAGCTGTGATCTGAGGACAGGTTGTGGATTCTGGATGGGGGATTAAGGGCTATCGAGAGGACCTAAAGAGAAGAGAGCAGAGATAGTGTTGATACCCAGGTGAATTTCCCTTGGTGCTTTGTAACACTGTAGTTTTAATGTCTTTCAAAGAAAGAGGAGAAGGTGAGATTATTGCAGATGTGACCCAAATGAATCTTGCCTGCTGGGTTATGCTGGTCCTAAATTATTTTCAAATGTGAGATATTAATCAGGGGTTTGTACCATTTTTGATTGCCTTTTCTTCCTGTTTTATCTATAGAAGTTTTTATGTAATTGAAGCAGCAAATATAGATTTGATGGATGGACTATTCAATGGATAAGGAACTGGCTGGATGACTGCACCCAAAGGGTTGCAGTCAAGATCTCGACATTCAAAGGCAGATTGGTAAACAAGTTGGGTTCCCTCAGGGCTCTGTACTGGGGTTGGTACTCTTCCATATCCTTACTGTGTGACTGCCTTTCCCTGACTGACAAAAGTCAGACTGCTGCAGTTCCTGTTTCCTTAACCCTGAGCTCTTTCTCATTTCGGTCACAACTTTCAGAATTCAGTCCTGTAGGATCTAACTGTTTTTCCCAGGTCTTACCTGGCAGTCAGTTCTATCTAAGTTAGACCACGGGTGAGAAGTTCAACACAGCTCAGCACTCAGTATTGTAGTAGAACTGTGCAGGAAAGGCAGCATGGAATAAGAGAAGGCTGAAAACAAGAGTCTGGTTCACCAGTAGAGATATGAGAGAGTGGAGGACTAGAGAAACAAGATGCTATGGGAGGTTAAAAACATTAGGCACTCATACTTAAGCATATGTACATACATACAAAATTCTTGTGGATATTAAGATTGTGAAAACCTTTGGCCTGGATTACCCCTGATATACAGTAAGTCTAAATACTCTGTTTTCTAGTGATAGTGTTATTCCTGCAGGCAAATGAATTAATAGTGCTCTCCATAATATTCCTTTGTGGATTAGACCTCCAGCACTACAACCACATCCCTTCTGCTTTTATTCTTTATTCCTGGATTTATTCCCAGTTTTGTCTATGAAATGATCATTTAGCACATGAGCAATATGCTGATTTCCTGTTACGGTTATTGCATTTGCTGCTTATAAATTAGGAATTAATTTGTCTTTTTTGGGTCCCTTGGTGACTTTCTGCTTAATAGCCAAGTATGTTTGGTCTGTGTAATCTAATGAAAAATAACTATAGTAGATAGTGAAAAGTGGTATCCCCAGCAACCTCTCATCCTCCTCAGAACCCGGGGGACCCTCTTTTTTTCTTTATTTTTCCATTCTTGTGACCCCCTTGCATCTGTCACTTGCTGATAAGAGACTTTTGTGCTCTTTGGTAGTTAAAAGATAGGCCAGGGCTGGAGGGGAGGAGGGCTTAGTTGTCAGTCACCTGGGAGTGATCTGCAGCCCTGCCGCTAAATTGTTCTGTGACCTTCACCTCCTTGCATAGTAGAATAATTGAAATCAGATATAAAATAACTGATCCAGTAAGTCTGTTTCACTGCCAGTTCTGTTCCACATTGCTGCACTGTCATACATATGCATATTGCTTTTTTAAATTTGAAATTTTCTAAGTGCTTTTCTTTTTGTGAAGCTTAGCAGAAGTGTGTGTTGGGAAGATTATGGCAAATGTGCATTGCAAGAGCAGTGTAAAGGGCACAGTTCTTTCATCCCCAGCGCTGTTTGTTTTGGAGACTACCAGCCAGAGATGCTCCTGCTGCATGAAGCACACTCTTTTCTTTCCCTTGAGCAAAGCAGCTCTCTGTGCAGCACTCAAGTCCCTGGCTGATCCAGGGCACAGAAAGCTAGTGGCTAGATTCTGAGCTCATTTTTGTGAGCTATGTTCCTTTACTCTTATTGCTATTATTTTAGAGAGAAGAATTCAGCCCCAGAACTGTAAATCCTGGATGGTCTCCAGCAAGGTAGGGCAGAGAAAAAAAAAATTCTGAATTCTGAAGCTTTGGGTTTGAAGCTTCAGCAGGGGGGAGCAGTTCTCTCAGAAAGGGGAAGGAAAGTGCCTGTCTGCAGAGAGGGAATGTACACAACACCAGGTTACTCAGGAATGGTGATGGTAAGTGTGGTTTGGGATGCAAATGCTTGAAAGGCTGGCAGGTAAATCTCCATCCACAGATATAGAGCTGAGGAAAACTCATTGCTGTTGTCCTCACTTCTCCAGGGGTTCTCCCTCCTCTTGAAAATAGTCCATTGGAAAAGTATTATTTTTGCAGGAGGATAAAAGATGGGGAGAGACCTATTGACTCTTTCCGGCTGGGTTCCTGTGCTGATACATAAGCCCTGGCAGATGAGAGGCCAGCAGGAATCCTTTATCTGTGTGAGGCTGGGTTTGCCAGAGAACATTTAATGCTGGGAATGCAGGGCTGGTTTCTGTGTTTTTGGGGCATGTTTGATATTTGTGTCTTGCTGTGCCATTTCCAGTCCCCTTTTAGAGAGCTTTGAATTTTCCGGTTTTTAGAGTGTGTGTTGGGCAACGGGAGCTAAATGGTTAACCTTGCGGTGGTCCGGGTTGTGCTTACTAGGCAGACGGGAAGGAAAAACAGTAGCCTGAAACATTAGGAAACAGTTGTGAAATTCCCGTTTAAGCAGACTTCACCCTGTGTCACCTTTTCCTCCCAAAACAGGCGGCTGTTGCAGTCTTGTGTGTACTGTAGTGGGGACTGGGGAGGGTGGAGGGAGAAGACGGCAGAGGAACAGAGCCATGTTTTCCTCTGGCTGGAGGGCATTATTGTCTAATAGGCAGTTTAGTCAGATGTTTACTAGATGAGAGTCAGGGGAACTTGAGATCTCTAGGGAGAATTCATGCAAAGCTGGAGACTATAAAAATGCCCCTGAGCAAGTGAATTTCTAGCAATAACACTGTCACTTTTACTGGGAAATTAAAAATTAAAAGGGAGATAAATCATGCTTCTTAAACATAGCCTGCCATTTGTCCCTCTTGGCCTTATGGGCAATTTAAAGAGTAAACGCCAAAACACAGAAGCTACACAAAGGGCCTTTCACAATATTTGCTTAAGGTCTGTATTTTATTACCTGTGGACACCTGTCCTTTGTTCCAGGTTCATTCAGCTGTTGATCTATTTTTTGGTAGTAGTTCAAGATATTGTTTTGCCTTAAGTATCCAATGTTTAGGCAATATATTC
This sequence comes from Campylorhamphus procurvoides, assembly GCA_013396655.1. Classification (NCBI taxonomy): domain Eukaryota; kingdom Metazoa; phylum Chordata; class Aves; order Passeriformes; family Dendrocolaptidae; genus Campylorhamphus; species Campylorhamphus procurvoides. Next base: position 403,573 of record WBMV01005287.1, on the reverse strand, counting down.
AGCACTTATATTATTTATATCTGTGTACCCGTGCATAAATGTAGTTGTTTCCTTAATGCAAACTCAGAGAAGCTCGCCGAATGAGATGGCTTCATGATTTTAAATGTATTCTACACTTCAGACTCAGAACGTGGTTGTCTAGCTAACTTTTAGAGTTGGCATTAGGTTGTCCTGGTATGGCTCTGGCAACTTGTGAATCTGAGTTTCTGAAATGTAAGTCTGATAAAGTCAGTTGTTGCATTAAGTTTTGCACAAATTGCATGACCTGTCTTGAAGCAATGGAGTTTGGAGCAGTTTTCGAAATAGTTATTTAATATGCATATATTAGGTAGATAAAGGTCTCTGTTTAGGGAGACAAGAGAACTGAAGACTGGTTTGGCTTAAAAATATGGTAGTATTTGTTTGGGAAATGTTCATGGGTTTATAAGGAAATGTTTCATACAGAGAGGAGGGAAAAAACCCCCAAAGGAAAAGAAGATCATGCTGTATGTGTGAGTTGTTCAGAAAAATGCCCTGTTGTAATAGAGCCCTCAAATTTCTAAGCTGCAGCAGATTTCTGGAGTGAAGTCTCTTTTGCTGATGGGATGTGCTGGATGGGAGGCTGGGTTGGGCTGCCCGGGCTAAGGTGTGATGGCCTGGGGTAGGTGGGGGCATGGGGTGCTGCATGGTGGTCAGATTGCTGGAGGGAGTACTGGCCATGTCCTGAGGTGGGCTGGCTGCTCTGGGCTGGCAGGGGTGGGCAAAGAGGGAAAAGCTCCAAGACTGTTGCACAGGATCAGAATGTCTGGTCTGTGTGAGGATGCAGCTCTGAAATGGTGGGTGACTGCTTCATTTCTAAGATCCATGCTATATGAAGGAAGGGTGCCTATGCCTGGTGTGGGGTTGGTGGATGGACTCTGTATTTGAACCAAGATGTGTTTGCAGAACTGCCTGCAGAAAGCTTCCTGACTGCTTGTTATCTGCAATCACCTTACTTAGCTTTAGGAGTTGCATGCCTTTGTGAGGGATATAGAAGCTCCCACATGGACACTGTGTGATGTTTTTCAGGTCTCAGGCTGAGCCTCTTTTACATTTTGAAGCAATTTTCTTGGCTCTTAACAGCTTTATGCTGCAGAAGGATGACAATGAAGATAATCCCAACTGGACACCATCTCCTGTGGCGACAGTAACCAAGCGTGTCACCTTGGAGAGGGTCAGGGAGACACATAGCTGTTTCTCTCTCTCCAGCTCGGCTCACTGTCCTCCCTCAGCAGTGCACAGACTGCTGCTGTCTCACAGCCTCTTACACAGGACAACACAATTACCCCATCCTTACAGTCTTACTTAGGGAACTCAAACAAGGAGTACTATCACTAAATCCCTCCTAGAGGCCAAGTGCTGGCCACAGGAATGGGTGGCAAAATTCAGGCATATTAGCAATCAGAAAGTTTTTCAGCATTTCAAGTGGCTATGCCCTAAAATCTTCTGTCAAACCTTAAAAGAAGGTGGGCTAACTGGCTTAGTGGTCACTTCTGACTCTGACAGCTGTACATCCTGTCCTTACTGCTCTATGATAGTATAATCACAAAATCATGGAATCAATTAGGTTGGAAAAGAGCTCTGAGATGATCAAGTCCAACCAATGACGGAATACCACCATGTTAACTACGAGCATGACACTAAGTGCCAGGTCCAGTCTTTCCTTAATGTTATGCTGTATTTCCATAATGTTATGTCATCAGTGATAAACTGGAGTGTTTTGAAGTCTGAGTGTCACTGCTAAGGAAGTTATGTCACTATCCTCATTTTGAAAGTGAGACGTAGAAGTCAAGGTGACAAGTCAAGGCAAGCATTTTGGCATACCTGTGAGACAGGGGACACAATCCAGGCCTCCTTGTTCCTAGGCATTTAGGTTCCTTTGGTTTTGTGCTTTGTGACAATAACTTAAAAATTATCCATGGCAACAGGTGGTGAAATTGTTCTTTTTCAGCATTGATGCAGGGAGTAATGGTAAATAGGCTGTCACTGTTACATGACTGGAAGGTGCAGTGACTCTGTGTCTGTGTACAACAGGCTTTGTCATGACTGTGTTCTATCCAGTGCACGACTATACCTAACTCTGTGCCTAAGTTAACTTGTCTTTGCTGACTTAAAAGAAAATTGTGACCACAAATATGGTCATAATTCTGTAGAGTCACCATTACATAGAGCAGATAGACTGATGGAGTTCACACCTCTGAAGGTGCTGTGTAGAATTGGCCCTGCCTGTTTGCAAGGGAGAGGGAGGAAGAAGTAAACCTCATATCCAGAAAGAAGTGTGTCATCTGACTGTTACCACATGTTGGAACTCCCAAAGAGGTCCACGGAAGCAAGGCACCTAAGCATTTTTATAGAAATTTGGGCCAAGATCTGCAAACTCACCTGTATGTATGTTTCCCTAGGTGCAAAAGTTGTGTTTCTTTCTGGTTTTAACAGCCCTTTCTGTACTCATTTCAGTACATTAGTCTTGGCTAACACTGAGCTGTGGGTAATAGGCTATTCTTTTAATAAATGCAATATGCTATCTTTGTAATATGTAATATGTCATTTTTAAAGTCATAGTGGGACTTGGCTTGACAAATACTTATGGAGAAGATTTGATTTTTAAAAAAGTCTAGAAAGTTTTGGTTGTTCTTGCTTAGGAGAAATGAAATGTAAATAAAATGAACAAAAGAGTAGAAAATATCTTATCTTGTTTATAAGCAAATAAACATAATAGCAAAACACTGTGAATGGAAAACAATTTATCTCCCTTTCCTCAGCTCTACCATCTGAGGACAAGGGACAACTTCAGAGAAGAAACTAAAGTATCTTGTACCAGTAAACATGATTAGCAGTATGGGTAAATGGTTAAAATACAAGACTGGAGCTAGAGAAAATCTTTGTTCCATTGCAGATATAGGTATGACCTTGGGAGAACCCACTGTCACATCATGTACCTCAACTTCCCAGTCTCCAAAGAAGGGCATTTGCTTGAATATAAGAAAAGTAAAACTTGATTGTGAGGCTTCACTCACGTTTCTAAATTATTTTGAAGTCATGGCATGGAACAGTTACAGAAGCAGAGGTTTTTACTTACAAAATAGGGAAAAAAGTATTTTTTAAAAATACATGGAGTTAATTTCTGAAATTTGATGTGGAAGGTTGCTATCAGAGCACAATTTGTGACAGCATTGTCACAGGCTTTAGAAATGTGTGATGAGTATGTGTGCGGCAGCTTTGCTTATGGAAAATGAATTACAGGTATTAACAAGCATGAGACAACTCCATTAAATTTACAAATGAATGCTGGTACATTTTATCTCTTCGTCTGTAAGAAATGGTCAGTATCAAACAGTCTAGTTTGGGGAGAATGATGAGGCATTGGTCTTTTGGGTCTTAGCAAATATGCAGACTAAATTCAAGTGGGATAGAAGGGTTTCTTTGTTATGAACAACACAAAGGTTTGTTTGTATTTCTACTATGACCAACAGAGATCATCTCTTCTATGTTTTAATCAGAACAGTAAAGATCTTACTTGAATCAAACATCCTAAAATCTAGTGCAGGGTAATATTCCCCTAAACAGGGCCAACTGAGGAAAAATTTTTGATGGAATGAACACATGGACTATCCAAGTGCTTTGATCTGTGCTTAGTGCTGCAAGATCAGAGTCCTGATTCCTTTCCTTGTTTTATTTTAGTGCAAGAAATGCTGCGTTTTACTTTTTGTTTCCTATGTTAGCATTGCCCTCTACTGGATGAATCCAAAACTGCCCACCTGTGTTGCAAACCTGAAGTTGCTGGCAGATAATGTATCATCTCCTTTCCATCTTTTCTGGGGCCTTGGGCTGCCAGAGCAGGTATAAGAGAGCCCTATCTCTGAAAGGCATGATAACTGGTCAGGGTATCCAGATTTGAGCTCCTAATGACAGCATGTTTGTTGCTATACAACCAACACATTTTCTGAGTAGCTCAGGCTATGTAAGGAGTTGTACTTATTCTCAAGGGTAACAAGAAAGAGAGAAAATTGGAGCTGGTTAGTGTGGGATTTGGCAAAAGGGGATGCTCAGGGTGAGTCAGAATCTCAGGATAAAACAGGTCCTCAGTGGACAAGTTTGAGTGCTGCTGAGAGCAGTGAAAACTCTTAAGTCTCCTGAATGTTATCTTCTACAGCAGCCTTGCTTTTGGGACCCTGTCAGGTACTTTAGAATGAGATGTCACAATCTCTTGGAAGAGCTAACGTTGGACTTACATAGCTTAAACTTGAGTTGATGAATGGATGATGAGCACTTCTAAGTCATCACTAGCCTAGTGTAATATCTGAAAGAAACCCCCACATGGCACTGGGATGAACTGTTTTTCATGCAGGCCAAACCTTAATGTTCCATTATGCAGTGGGGAGGCAACAAACTCATTCTGGCCTGAGGGGCTTCAAGAAAAGAAAGAAAGGAGACACATGGGAGCATAAACACCACAGAGTTTAACCCAGAAAGGTGTTCAAGATTAACTACAACTTGCAAGTAGAAGTCTGTATTCCCAAATTCTAGACATACATATTTGCAAACATGCATGTTTGGTATTTTATCTCTTGGCAATCTGCCATGTAGGTGTTCATTTGGCCTCATGCCTTCTTTTCCTTACCACAGCCCATGGCTACAAGGGAGGAGTCCAGAGAAAGAGCGAGAAGCTGAGTGTTTTCAGTGAAAACACATTGAGATACAGTGCTTTAGAATGTAAAAATCTCATCATAGTCCATCGGTGAATATAGTTACTATGTCCAAGTTCCTTCTTCTGATGTTTCAGTTTTAGGAGTCTCAGTACTTGGAGTGATGTCCTGTGCAGGCTGCTTGGCTTCAGAAGGTGGTACAGAAGAGCTTTGCATTGCTGCACGCTGGTGAGAAACCTGTACAGAGTTGCTTGAAATGCCTCTGTGGGCAGCATCCATAGTATCTGTGTTTAGCAAACTGCTCTGTCTGCTCACTGCTGGTCAAACACTGATACCTGATAACTTTTACAGATCCCTTTCTAGGGAATACACTTTGTTCTGCAGAAATGCAGAGGGCTTACCTGTATTAGTTTAGGAGAATGCAGTGTTTAATTTTACATCACTAAATTGCTAGAAAATCAAGACAGTGTATATTATTATTTTGATTTAATGTTAGCTTTCTGTCACTTCAGGCTTGGTAGCCTGAAGATTTGGGTGATGTGTTACCAGTGCCCCCTCCCGGATAAGACCAGGTTTGTTCACAGCTGCCTGGGCCCTCCAGCGCGTCCCCTGAAGCACAGACATGCTGAGCCATGGCTTGCGAAAAAGCTCAGCCCCTGCTTTCTGTGACTGTTGCCACGCGACCCAGCCACACTGTGACAAAATCCCAGGAAAGATGCTGGATCATTTTGATCAAGAAGGAATTTTCATGTGAGATTTTTATTTTGTCCTCCTGGATACAGAGGGCAAGCCAAGTGTCCACTGCATTTATTCTGCTTTTGCTGCTCACAAACTAGGTAGTAAAAAAGCTGAATAGTGCCTAATGTAATATGAAAGCCAGGAAGTGTCATACTTCTTAACTCTCTAAGGAATGAGAGACTTATTTCCTGTGATAGAAAATGCTTCATAAAAATGTGTTGTGAGCCTGCCTTCTGTGCAGTGAAACCCAGGCACAAGGAGATGAATTGGCTTAGTCAGATCTCCTGACTTGCAGGAATAGACCCAAGTTCCTATTTTACCCTTCTGTGCCCTGTAGATTGAATTCTGTTGCTTCAGTTTTGTACAAACTACCAAGGAGAATGATAAAAGAGATTGTGGGATCTAGATGGGATTTTGCCAAAGTTGGAGTTTGTAAGATCCTCTGCTCATACACAATTATTCTGTAATTTGTAACCTGTTACAGGTCTGTCTTTTCCCATGCCAAAGGAATACTTGTCCCTATGTACTTCTCATGTCCTTCTCTCTCTACTGTTCCCTCTGTATTTTCTTTTTTTAGGATCTGGTTGTTTTTCATTGGCAGTAATAACTCCTGTCCTGCCGTGATAGCTGTTGAGCTGAAGTATTTTTTTATCTTGATAGGTGCCCATATTGGGTTGTTTGCTGTCTGTTGTGTTTGGACAAATTTTATTTCTTGCATGTCTTACTGTTCAGTAAATTGCAGCCACAGATTTCTGTCTTTAACGGGGCAATAAAGAATCCTTCACTCTCTGCAAGCCTATCTCCCATCATGATCTCTTGTGGAAAATCTGTAGAGCTTGTATATGCATCATGCCTCAGAGGGAGCTATCAAAAAAGACTTGGGGCTGTACTCTGAAGAGGTTTATTAACCTGACTGATGTGAATGAAGGCTGCAGGGTACTAAGAAATGTAACTACTGAGGGTGGAGAGACTCTAGATAAGAACTACTTATGAAAAGACTGTTCAGCAACAGGCTGATGAAGCTGCAACCATTTCACTCCCCTGTGAGTAATGGAACAACAAAAAATTCTATAGGAATGTTCAGGTATTTTTATGTCCTGGGTTTCAGGATAGTTTCTTAGGGGTTTCACTTCAGGAGACTGGTTCATGGTTCACTAAGTTGTTTCGAGCTGTTCATTGAAGTCCTCCCCTTGAGCTGTAAGCCCTCCATCTGACAACTGCAAAGTAATAGCACTAGGGACAGATGAGAATTTCCTCAGGAATCCCTAGCATGCTTGCCAGCCTTAGATGAGATCTGTGTATATATACCCACATATATAACTTTCTCCTAATAATGTGGGTATACTTCTGTGGTATCTGATCTACCAGCAGGTGGGAGTCTGTCAGCACAGCTCCTACCACAGTGGTTAAAAGCAGATAAGTTCAGATGGGTCTCAGGGATACTTACTTCCCTTTTACTATAGCAGGTCATTGGAGACAACATTCTTATAATCAAAGTGACTGACTGTTCTCCTGTGTTTGCCAATTGCTGTCTCTTTCTCTCTTCTAGGATAGCGAAGTTCAGGAATGAGATTCCCCTGTCAAATGCATTGTTCTTTTTTATTTTATTTTTCCTTTTTATTTTTTCTCTATTTTCCCTTTACTTTTCTTTCTTAATATTTGAAGTTTTTTTCTAGTTATTATTTTACTTCCCACTACATCCAGAAAAAGAAAAGTAGCCTGGAGAACACAGAGCAGATTATCAGCAGATATGTAGATAAGCTAATGCACTACTTCATCTCTGAGGTGCTGGACTTCACAGGCCAAATATTAGTTCATTGAATGGACACTTGCAATGTTTTACCCATTACTGTGTAGTTGAGCAGTTGGTGGACGTTTCAGGTGTCTGAACTACACTAATAGCAGGGATGGTTAAGCTCAAGATTGAGAAATGTAGGAGAGAGCTTAATTATCAAAGGCTCAAAGATTGGGTCAGGTTTGGGTACACTGGCCAAGCACTTTCCAGAGTTCTAAGTTCAAAATGAAATGGCCTTTTGCTGTGCTGATCTCAGTTACTTTCCTCTAATTGGTCCCTCATCAGCTGCCCTACCAAGACTTACCTTCAGAAATTCTGCTTACATTGACTCTTGCAGTTTTATGTTGAGAGCATCATGGCATACCTGCCTTGTAAAATGCTGCAGCTTGCCTCTGCTTTTAACACAGATTTCATTCTTAAAGGAAAGATGTCTTTAACTTATATTTTTTTCATTGGAAGGAATAACTTCTTCAGTAGTTAGGGGGAACTATTTGATATCCCAGCAAGAGAGCGGAATTTACTTCTACTGCATCCAGCTGTCGTTGCTGCTCTATCAGTTTCTAGTTGATTTTCTGCTGTCTTTGTTTCCCCTTATTTCCCTGTTCTGTACTTTCTTCATCAGAATGAGAGACTGGGAGAAGGCCGCAGTGGCTGCTTAAATCCTCTCCATTCACTTGCTGTAAGAGTTAGAGCAGAGGAATCTTCCCTCTTGTCAGTCTCCAGTTTGTGGCAGTAACACTGCTGGTTTGTCCAGCTCTTGGAGTGCTGTATGGGTGTTTCTGCTTTGTGTGGCCATGTCACAGCTAGTGAGGAAAATTGGGTCATCTTGGGGAGGGGTCACATGTATGCCAGTAGCAAGTGTTGTGTCTTCTCTCCTCCTTTCTCAGTGTGTTGGAAGCGAAGTGTGTGTCTGGCTGAGGGCTTTATTTGCAATGGGCAGGATTTCTCCTGCCTCCAGCCAGGTGTCAAACCTGTCATAGCAAATTCACTGCGGGCTGCTATGAGGGATTGGAGGGGGAAACTAGCCAGGATTTGTAGGCATGCTGCCATGCAACCCCACTGCTGGGACTGAAAAGAAAACCCAACAGGCCACTGGGGCTGACCAAGGAAAACCATGGCACCTGGTTATTCTTTATTCTATGGGGAAAGGCCAAACAGCTGCAGCTGTAGAGAAGAGGTACGTAAGCAGAGGTGATGTGTGAAGCTGAGGTGACATATGTATCTTTTGACTCATTGTGGTACACAGTTGAATTCCTTCCTACAAGGGATGGGCCTGGGCCAAACCTGCTGATTGCAGAGACCTTCTGATGTATGTTTTGCTTTCAGAGTCAAGCACGTGTATAATCACCCATTTTTCTAATATCAGCCATAGTTCCCCTGGCCTGTGTAGATGCAGTCTGTGGAGAAACCTGGAAATGGACACATGGGGAAGTCCCTAAGCACTTGTCTCCTTAGGGCAGAGGCTTTTCTGGCAGCAATGGTGGCTGTTATGTGCTTTTCCTTATTCCACTTGTTTGGAGTCCTTGGATGTTGCAGCCTGTCACTCCATACCACAAGCATTGCCCTTACAAAGTAAGGGTGAAAAGAGTATGCATGTGTGTGTGAAAAAAGTAAAGTTCTGAGCCTGAAGCAGGAAGAGAAGTGGAGAAGAAACTGGGAAGCTAAGGGGTTGAATACCAGAGTTAACATTCTTCCTTTCTAATAGCCCTGCACAGTCCAAACTTAGAACAATAGCTTCCTTTTCATTAGTGGTTACCTTCACTATTTAACATCTAAGCAAGGCTGGGGAAGGGTCATGGTACCTGTCCCCATTACTTGCCAACTTGTATCAATCAAGATACAAGTTTAAGTTCTTGATGGAATCATTTATGTCAAACAGTTTCCCTTTCTTTTCTCCTCCTTCTCATAGCCCAATACTTGGATTTCATTTACTGGGACTAATAATTATGTTCTCAGGGTCAATTCGGGGAGACTAAATCTGGGGATGCATCCTACAGGAAGTCCTGGGTTTAGGTAGCTGTTTTTGCTGATTCTGAGCAGAGCTGCTTTTTGCATTTGGCACTGAAGTTCTTCATCCACATGAAAGGATTGGTGGTGATTTATGGCTTGTACTGAACACAGAAACAATGATCTACTTATATTTGCTTACACTCAGAAAGTACAAACAAGCAGGCTTTAGCAGTGAAGGTGGATAGACCACGAGGAGGACTGTATGACCTGAACTGCAGATCAGTTTGGAAAGCATAAGGAGAGGTCACCAGAAGTTCAGAGCCATTATGCAGAGCTAAATATGGTGTATCAAAATGCAAGCAATCTCCAGAAGATGGAAATTTCCCATTCCAGAGCTTATGGCTTACTGTATGTAGGAGGTGTGTCACCTGTGACACTAGCTAGAGGTGATTTGCCATCCATGTGCATGCACATATTTACATTTCTGGAGTCAGTTTAGGTTAACTTCATGATTCATTTCAACAACCAGCACTTCTAGACTTTTTTTTTTGTCCTCTCTAAAGCTGATGGTGACATGATTTACTTTGAGTGGAATTGGGTAGATTTACACAGTGCTTCAAATTATTTGATTAATGCAGATTTCTTTACAGCACATGAATGATATACAAACTTTTTTATTAATTTTTTTGAAAAAATGTTTATTTCAACCTATAGCATATACACAGTTGTTCAGTTAAACTCTATGCTTTTCATAAAGTGGCTGGTCCTATGAATAGCATGATATTTCTTACTATGATTTTGGATGCCTGTGGATTTATATTAACAAGTTAAGCAAATGTCAAGTATGCATACTTTGTGGATACATTTCATAGCTTTCTTGTGCTGGTGCTGAGTATGTAGTGATCTTTTCCCAGTTTTTATAGCTTTAAACCCACTTAAAAGATAGTTGGAAAAATCCTGTGGCTAAATGCTTTCAGTAGAGCTCAAACTGGACAGATTCAAGGTAGGGGAATAAAAAGCAATATTGTGTAACTTGATGGAGGTTATTCAGTGGGTGCTGGTGGGCTCTTCAGCTATCTCTAAATTACTTAATAGAGAGGTGAAAGTAACGTAACAAACAAGTGAAGCTGTTACATGAACAACACGTTTTTGGACAGTAGCATGTTTGGAAAATCATTTATGTCCTTACCCTCCTCCATTTGGGACTTCCATTCTCCCTGGCATCTGACATTCCTTCTTGCTACCTACCTGAGATCACCTTTACCAGGACCTGAGTTTTTTGGTATGTCCTTGGCCAGTTCCATAGCCCTTCTGCTGTTTCTAGCCTAAAAGGATCCTGCCACATTTATAGAAACTTCTTCCACTGGACTTCATGCAGGTCCATCACGTGATGTTAATCACCTCTTGGGAACATAAAATGATTGAGAGAGAGATTGAGAAAGAGAAGAGGAAGGAGAGAGCAAATAAGGTCATGGAGTATTGTTTGTGGGGAGGGGAAGTTGGGATACTTGTTCCTGATTATATTTAAAGAGGAATCATGAGTCTGATGATCTTTGTATATTCTCAAGGCTTCCAATCCGCTTGCTCTAATCCTCTTACAGCATCTGCTCTATTGCACTTTTATCTGATCTCTGTCTCCCAAACAATCTGTCGAAGCTCCCCATGTTGAGTCACTTTTGTCCCTTCCTCAGAGAACAATCTGGTATCCTCTTGCCCAGACCAGGTCAATGGCTTTTGCATATTGTGGCATCCTTGAGGCTAATCTAAAGTAAAATCAGACATGATTGGGCTATTACCTTTAGTCACCTAGATTTGGTGCAGCACTGGCAGTGGGAACTGTGGCACTCCCAGTTGTTTTTGCAATATAACAAAATTTACATTTGTGATAAACCAAATTTTGGAGATTTGAAATTATAAAGACTGAGCTGTAAATGTGATGGATCACTTGGGATTTGATTTTGTTCTGTGGTGACTGAAACAAAAATAACAGCGTTCGAGAAAATTGGTTTGTTTTACGCTTCTGTGTTTATTAAACCACATGATATAACTATAGTGGCCAAACTATTCTATTTCCCAAATCCAAATTCTCTTGCAGAGAGTGTTATCAATGACTAATAAAATACAATATCATGTCTAAAACTGTGTGTCTGTATTTTGAGCTGGAGAGCTTTTGAAGAGAAATTCCAACAACATCTGTAGTTGAACCCTTCCAAAGAAAACAGGGACATGTAATAATTTTTATGAGCTGTATGCTTTTCAGTTGTGCAGAGAAAAGGGTTATTAGCAGAATTCTGGAGATTTTAGGCTGCAATTATCATCTCCTATAAAGTGTTTAAAACTGGGTTGCAGTTATGGGTTAAGATCAGGCCAGGTAAAAGTAACTGAGATGAATATGTGCAAATTTGAATAGAAACAGAGTTTGCTCTTTGAGCATTGGAGAACATGTCCCATGCCCTTGTGTGGAAGAGGCTAATTCCATGCAATAAACAAAATGGAGTCTCTTGTGCCTCCCATAATGATCCTTTCCTCAGGCTGTTGAACAACCAAGCATTGTTTCTGGGAAGTATGGAACAGAAGCATTTTAACTGTATGTGGTGATCTTGAAGGAAAGCAGTCTGCACCTTCTGGGAATAGTTTAACACTTTAAAGCAGCATGGAGACCAAAGCCATGGTCAGAACACTGATCTTATTCAGTCTCTGCTGCACAAAACCAAGCAGGCTTACAGCAAGCTGTTTGAGGTAGTAAAATGTTTCAGGACCTTGTGTTTGTGTTTTGTGTGTTTTCTCCCCCCTCCCACTTTTAACTGAACCTTGCATGTAGTGAGGCAAGAGCTTTGGGGTTTGCAGAGAACACAAAACCCTCTCAGATATTGCTGTTTTTGAGGACAAAAGCATTGCGTGCCCAACACACACACAAACTGCAGGATGGGGATCCTGCTGACTTTCAATAGCTTCTCCTTCTGGTCCTGCTGCCTCTCTGCCGGAGTGCCAATCCCCTGACTTAATGAAGGCTAACGGTATAATTAATCACACACACCCGCAGCACAGCAGTTCATGAGACCTTAGTAAATGTGACAGCTGCTCTGAGGGAGAAAGGGGAAAAAGCCCGCAATGATGACAAGAAGGAAAACAAGATCTTTGGTGAAAAGAAGCAGTCATAGCAAAAAGGGGAGAGATCAGTAATGAGATGGACTGGGAGCTTTAATGAGCAAGGCAGAAAGCAGCCTCCTCCAGCTGTCCTGTTTTAAAGGGTGTGAGATACAGGAATCCACCCCATCTCCAGAGCTTTCTGTTTTACTTTTTCTCCCCTTTGGCCTCTACTTTCTTCAAATTATGTTTGAGGGGTTTTCCTTATTTCATTTTCTCTTGGATCCCTTTAGACTTATTGCTTCTTCTCTCTTTATTAATGACTGTGCTGTTTGGTATTTCTCCAGGTAGTACATGATATTCTGGACCTTTTAGATCTCATGGACAGTTCAAGAAGGCTTTGATAACCAGTGCTAGTTATACTTTGTGAGGATTAAAGTGTAGCTAGTTTAGTTTGGAGCTGATAAAAGGTGATCTTCCTTCCTGATACATAGACTGTGAAAATACTGAACTTTGTTCTTGCCTCTGAATTCTATTCCCCTAATATTCTTATTACTTGTACTTGAAGTCCTTCTCTTGTCTTTTGTATCCTTCATGCACCTTGATTAGTTTTTTTTTTTTTGAGGATGATGGTAATTGAAAATTTCTCCTCTACCCTCTTGTATAACACAGAGGCCTGTGCTGTGATCCAGGTGGCCTTCTGAGATCCGATATGATGTGTTATTTGCTAGAGCCGTGGAAGTAGTGGCAAGCTCCACAGGTGAAGTTAGAAGGGGAAGGTCTGTCATAGCTGATGTTGGAGTTAGAAGGGGAAGATCTGTCATAGCTGGTGTTGTAAATAAAGATTACAAGGCTTTCTTGTTTCTCCTCTTCTCTCTGCAAGGTAGTTTTGCACCTTCTTGATTTAAAACTGTAGGGGTTATGTTACTTGTGGCACATCACCAGCCAAATCGGTGATCCAGATAATTTTTCCACTCAAGATGCACGTAGGTATTTTAGGTCAGAGACAGGCAGGCAAGAAGATGCAAGAAGAGATTGTCTCTGATGGTCAGAATATGGATTGAAAGCTATTAGCTGTATTTCTGGTTTCACCTGTAACTGTCTGTATGAATTTGAGCATGTTGCTTCATTTAATCTCAGCTGGGGATAAAGAGAGAGAATCTCCATTGCAGGTTAGCTTTACACAAAGCACTGTTCTGGGAATTCCCTGTAATGCTGCGTCAAGGAACAACTTTTTTTATTCCTCTCTCAGCCCCAGGGTGTGAGAGCAAGTGAGATACTGGAAGGTGTAGTGTGTTGTACTGTGGAGGACTTGGGCACTGATACAAGTTGTACGTGTTCTTGCTTTTTATTAAGACACGCCTAGAATTTTGGGTATAAGCATGCCTGTGCTTGGAAAAACATCCTGGAATTCCTGTGAAGCCATATAAAATTATTTGGGAACTTTGTGATGAACATCAGCAAATAAGACTTTGAACTATATCCGCAAAAGAAAATTATGTGACCTGGTGCCATCTAACTGCCTCACAGGTGCTCAAATCCTCAACAGATCTTCCAAGTCCTTTTGTTTTTATTTTCCCCCACTGCTGTCTTATGCTGGAGGTCATTAGGCTTCTGTTTTCTATTTCCTGAAGGGCCTAAAGCTCTATGAAGTTTTATTTCTCTTGAGAGAGCTGCTCAGTACCAGTGTCTAGCTTGTGTCTGTTGGGATCCATAATCTTGGCACTTAGGCTAATAGCTGTTCTCAGGAGCACAGTACCAGACTGCACATGGAAGTGATGGGAGCAGCCCTTTTTGTCTGGCATCCTGGTGGCTGCAGCACATGTCCTGCCTGTGGGAGCCACTGGTTATGTAGCATTCTCAGTCTGCTGTAGCCAGCAGATAATTTTGTAGTGGAAGGTATAACTCTTTATGCCTGTTACTGAGGGCTCTCTTCTCTGCTTGAGGTAATTAAATATTCATGATGTTTGGGAGCAGAGTGAGAGCAAGCAAGTATACAAGCCTAAAGGTGGCTCTACAGTGTACTGTTTAGGATTCTCACTGGGCAGGACTTGGAAACCTGTTTTTTTCCCCACAGGGAGGCATCTATTAATGTTGGAATGCAGCAGATTTGTTCTTTCACACTCAACTCTGTACATCCATGAAAGGGTTAGTGCCTAACTCGGGGTTGTGATTTCTAGTAGATGGCGGATTGCTGAAGAATGGAGTTGTCCAGATCTGTCACTCCCACTTGAGACAGCATTGATTGTTTGGAGGGATGACTGAAAGAGAAATTTGCTTACAGATACTGAATAAAAGTGTAGAAATGCCTTCATTTATCAGAGATTCCTCAGTGATCTTGTTTCAGGAACTCCCACGGGGAGTAGGAACTTGAGGGTTTTTTTATGGAAAGATGGATGCTGTTCTCAAATGTTTACCTTATAAATGCTGGGAAAGATGGTTCAACTCCTCTTTTTCTTGCAACGTATTACAGCTTCCATTTGTTTAGATTTTTTTCATGATTTTCCTTTTTCTTCTTAAATGGAGCTTCAGTTGTGTCAGTAATTAGCTAAAAATTTTGCTGGTTTAATGGAATAAGAGGGTTAAGGGGATGGAAGTAGGTTGCTGATCTCCTCAGCACATCTGCAGGACTATTAATTTAATTAGAGCTGCACTGTATAAATATTTAACTCATTCTAATTTCTTTTGCAATTCCTTTGCTTTTCAAAGAGCTCCCAGCTCCTGATTATCCTTTTTGTTCTTGTATATATTTGAGAAAAAGGCAAAGTTAAAAAAACCCAACAAAACCTTGTCGCTGAAATGTAACAAAATGGAAGATCCATGAATTCTTGTCTTTTGCTTACCCTTTTCTTCAAATTAGTTTCTCTTAAGCCCTCTGTTATAGGATGAAATTGAAGATTCTGGTTATATTCTGCTATTTTTGAATCCTGATGCTTGTAAGAACCAGCTTGGTGAAGGAGTGCATGGAAGATGAGCAGAGTGCTGCATGGCACTGTGTAGGGAAGCAGGAGGAGTACCTTTGGCTGTGGATGGCACAGAGATGTACGATAGGAAGATCCTCAGACACAGGCCAGAGGAATGAGGCACAGGAACAAAGAAGGATGTGCTAATGAGGCAGTCCAGTGTGGGCAATAATAAATATAGGTCAGATAGTAGATACATTTTTGAGCTGCTGTTTCAGAAATAATCTCTTGGAGAGAGATTTCTGACTAAAGCAGCAGTGTGGGTATTCGGAGCAAAAGAAGGGTCTGTTTTTTGTCCTGGTACCTTTTTTTATTTGCTGATTACTCACTGAACCGTTACCTCACTTTCTCCAGGTATAACATGGTGATAGTAGCTCCTGGTGCCTGCTCTTGGGACTGGTGTGTTTGGATTCAGTGGCATGTAGGCAAAGAAGATAACTATTTCTTGCATAGTACCCTTCATGGGTTGTCTCTCTGATGCTATGACATACCTGGTTGGGCTGGGGTAGTTCCTGAAGGACTTTCTGTGAATCTCTATGGATTCCCCAGGCCAAGACCTGCCAAACAGCCTGCAGCGATGAGTTCCTGTGGTCCTTTTGTCTCTGTATGTTACCAGGCTCTCTAGTTTGCTCAGCAGGTCCCTGTCACTTTGCTTGCTCTGTGGTTGACACACTGACACTTGGTCAAAAACCATGGGCTCCAGCATCCCGATCTGCAGGGACAGCATGGAAACAAGGTGATAGGCTCAGGAGTTGTCAGGATTTGTGGGCCATCCAGCATAACTGGGGAACAATCTTGGCCTTCTCCATTCCTAATGCAATCCAGGTTTGCTATAGTACATTGATGTGATTGCTGTGTAAAGGGAAACTTGCTTGGCTTTTATTTTTTCAGTATAGTTACATTTTCAGCTATGAAGGCAAGACAAAGCTAGAGGTTTTGGGGTGAAGTTGCCACAGAAACTGCCAATTTTAGCATGCTGGAAAGCCTGGAGATACTCCAGTGGCAGGCATTCTTGCTGAAGACCAGGGAGCAGTTTAGTGTCCAGAATACAGTGGCTGCAGAGGGGATGTACCCTGCCAGGCTTGTCTGAAGAGCTGTCATTGCTGCTAATAAGATATATAGGAGGGATGTGTCTATGGCCTTTCATTGTTAAAAACAAGCATAGTATTACATTGCATACCATTTCTGTTTTTCCAGTCCTGGAGATGGCCCAGCCCATCCTTGTGATATTTTGGTTCTCCTTTGTATTAACAGAACCTGCTACCTGAATGTCAGTGAATTTGTTTAGCATATTCCTGTCCTGTGCCTAGCCAGATTAATGTGAGTGTTAAGTGAAATGTGGTCTAAAGCTCTGTCTGAGCAATGTTCTTACAGATTCCTTCCAATCCAAGAGCTCTTCTGCAAGCCAGTCTGTTGTCATCACTGTTTTAACAAGGTTCCTATTTAGCATTGTTTTTTCTTCAAATTTCTGTCTTTTTTTATTTAACTTGGAATGACAGTGATTATAAGAGAATACATATATTTGAATATCTTTTTAACAGCTATGCCCATTGCTTTATGAGGGTTTGGCATTGCCTTTTAGTTTATTTCAGGACATATACAGAATGGCTGAAATTTGCACAGTGGCTGTAGCTCAGAAGGGTCTTCAGGGATGCATATGAGAATTGTATATGCCTATAACTGTGCCTCTGCCTGTTTGATTGAGGAAAAAGAGAAGGGAAGTGACAGAATTAGTGTTTGAGGGCATGTCTACATCACTGCCTGTGTGAATTGGTGAGTTGGGGTTTGTGATACTACGTGCAAGTGAAGTTTTGTGCAAATGTGAGAGTAAACCTGTCAATATGCGGATTGGTGATTTTAAGATAAGTTCATGTGAATGTGCAGCTGTTTGTGGAAGACTGTGTTCATCAGCACATGTATATACACGTGCTTATGAAAAGAGACTTAAAGGGGGTGCTATTTCATGCATTTATGGGTTATCCATAAATTTGCATTCATGCACAGACAGGGAAATACTTTCTTTGGTTTGCTTTTGTATATCAATTTTTGTGACCAGCTAGTACAGCCATGAAAGCAGTGGTTGGCCAGACTGAGTATTTATACAGCTTAATGAGAATTGCTCAAACAAGACCACCCGTGTTAAAATGGTCTCCAGCATTCTGCTTCCTATCTCCATTAAGTGGCAAAGATCTTTGTTGCCTTGAGGCTAAGGGAATGGGGAAGTACTGCCTGCTCAGTTACAGGAGCATTGTGTTTCCTTCAACATGACAAATGGTACAGTGCCCCACACTGAGCTGTTTGGAACAGAAGATAGCCATAGAGTTCCCAATCACTTGCTGGATTTTCCTGCAGTACTGAAGTAACTGTCTGTTTTCAGCCTCAGGCTCTTACAGACCTGGTGTTGTGCTCTTCCTGTCACAGTTTACTATCAAAGTCAGGATCCATGTTTGAGTCATTTCACTGCCCCAGGTCAGGACAAGGAGAGTTGCAGTGCTCCCTCCCATTTGTGCTTCCTGCATCAGTTGAGGAATTGGATCAGGCTTTCTTCAAAGAGGAGAGAGATGGATGGCAGCTGCCAGTCATGAGATGGAGTGGCCATAATGGCTCAGAGCAAGTATCTGTTCTCCAACAGCATCCAAAAGTGGATGTCTGTGGGAGAATACAAAAGCAAGGCAGACTATCTTACACATTCTGTGATAATTTCTGTCCAATACCCTCCTAGACTCCAGACAAAAGTTGGAGGCAGAAGATAATGTATTGACCTCCCTCAGCACAGTAGGGTTTGGGCGATGTGGTCTCAGGAGAACATCTTCTCTTTGTGCTTGCTTTTCTAAAAGCCTCTGGCATTTTTCTGAGGAAAGAAAAGGGCACCTTTTTCATACAGCCCTGTGTGGTGTTGCAGTCTGAGGGATTCTTCATAAGGGACAAAAAATGGGAGACAAAATATGAACATTATCTGTAAATTGTTAAAGCCTTGGTTGCCTCTGGCAGGTGATATAACTCAGGAGCAGGAGACTCATGAACAGAGGCTGTTTTGCTGAAGCCAGGCATGAGAGCTGGCCTGGGAGTAAGCCTGATGAGTGGAAATTAACTCTTGTATTTGCAGAGCTGCTTAGTATGTGAGTGCGTGTCCACATGGCAGTGGTGGAAGCTTGGAGGCTGACTATGCAGAAGACTTTAGGTGGTGAACTGAGGTGACCTTGGTAGGGAAAGGAAGGAGATGCACACTCCCAATGGCGGCTAGCTTATATAGGGTAGGCACGGAACCTGCTAGAAAAAGGGGCGGAATGAAGGAGGAGCATGCGAATCCTCTACCTTATAAGGGAGAACTGGGGTGACATGCCCATAAAAGGCAAACAAAGGTGAGGATAACCATAAAAGGAGATTCTGTGCTGTGGCAGATATTAACCAATCACATAACAGTAAATCCATGAGGGAGAAAACTCCATTTTGTACAACTTCAAGTATTTCTATCACTCAACTTTTAACAATAATAATCCCATAGCGACGGAGCAGTAACAGTGAGAAAGTCCAGCAGTTTCTGATTTGTCTTCGCTTCTTCCTTTCTGCTGTGGTTGCATCAACGTCCTTGGAGATCTTCCTTCCATTTACTGTAAAGCCGTATTCCAACAGTGAACAAGGGAGGGTTCAGCTCAGAATACTGGTATTTGGGCTGGGTACTCTTGGGCAAAGGTATGTAGAAAGAAGGGCTATTTGTTTCTGCCTTGTGAAGTCAGTCACCCTTGCTTATCTATCTTAGGGCTTTGAAAATATATAGACTGCTCAAACTGATTTATAGCTCTATGTCAAGTGATATAATGAGGCCTATGAGAAGTCAGAGAGTCTTCATGACCTGCTATATGATTGGGTTCTTGCAAAAGCTGCTGGGACTCACTGCTGTAACTAATATATTGAAAACAGAAGGCAGTACAGGATAAATCAGTTTTAGTAGGTCTTTTATTCAAACAGTGAAGACGTACCCATTTTGAATGGGGGAGAACTGCATGTCAAAACAGTGGGAGCTGAATGCTGTCTTACTGCTGAGGGTTAATAACAGAGAATTCAAAACTATTATAGTTTTTTTTTTTTAATGTGTTCTGCTGTATTTTATCACTCTCTTGCCTTATGAGAAGGTAAGGAAGAACCTAGAACTTCAGACTTAGGTTATTGGTGGGCAGACAAGAGAGGATGAGATGGTTGATTTTTTTCTTGATGTTATTCTGTCTACTAAGACTACAGAGCAATCTTAGAGATGCAAAATTTTATAGTGTGACAACAACAACTATTTACTACCTTATATTAGATCAGATTTCCCAAGATTTAATGCTGGATGTTATTTCAGACTGGGATTCTTTGGAAATTATTCCCATGTACCTTAGGTTAACTTGAAATGAGATTGAGAGTCCTCCATAGCATATACTTCACGATATGGAACTGTCAAAGCCTTTATTTCTAGAAAACGTGGCTTAGGTCAAATGGTCATTGCTCCTCTCTATTTCTAAAATGAAATACTCATATTCAATATTTCATATGAATAACCACTCAAAAATAAGTCATTTTAGCCCTCAATTTTTTCCTCTGAGGAGACAGGCAACTATTACTGCAAATCCAGAAAGCTGAGACATCGGTGTCTGGTGGCCTTGAAGAGTCTTTATCAGAAAACATCTTGCTATAGTTTCTTCGATAATCATGTTTCCAAACACAGTTTTGAAAGTCTTTCTGAGTTTGTCAACAGCATGCACCAAAACTTTATTTTTCAAAATGTGTACCTTTTCATGATTGTTTTATGTTATTCTATTTTTGAAGAGCAAAACTAAAAGAAAGTGCTTTTGTTCCAAGTAAACCATGTCAGCTCTTATGTAGCAGCTGTTTTTCAGGTGACTGAACAAAAGTTGTGAACACATCAGTGTCAGATCTTGAACTCTTAATCTAACAGATAAAGCATATGACAACTTTTAAGACAAAGGGTTGATACACAGTAGAGATTTTGAGGCTGTTATAGTGCAGGCAGTAATTTGGGATGCTGTTAAGATGGGTAACAAAGCAGTGTGCAGGACGCAGACGAACAGGTCTGTCTCACACACTTGATGTCTAAATCGTTAGCCTTTTAAAGTAGGCAGACATTCATAGTCCTTTCTAGCTTAATTTCATACTGGATACCTCTAAGTCCTCATGCTTATGTTTTGGTGACTCAGCTGGGACTGAAAAGAACAGGCACACTGATGGGCAGAGCAGGGAGTGCTGTTCATGCATTCTTTTTGATCAGTAGTTTCCACAGTTTGGTTTGGGTACAGGCATGTATTGACTAGGTGGAGTGAGGAGTGTAGATATAGGTTGGAGAGGTGGTGTCAGAGAAAGAAAAGTCTCATAAAATTATGAATGATGATATTATGAGGCGTATGAGAAAATTCCAGTCTCTGGCCCTCTCTTTCTATATATATTGAGCTATAGATTTTTACAGTTTATCCTTGAATTGAGTCAAACCATCCCTCTGCACATGTAACACATTTGTTCCCATTTTGATTTAAAAATGAGGCTTCTGTGTCTACAGTAATTAGAGGTGGCCTACCTGGTGAGATATTTTTACTTGTTCTTGATTAAAAACGAAAACCTTATTTTTTTAAATTGAAAATGTGTATCAGGGATCGTAGCCACTGAAAACTGCTTAGGTGGAAGTGGTTCTGCTGGAAACTGACACATGGCCAGGGATGTTACCAGCACCATGTGTCAGAAGATGAACAGAGAGGATCTTGTATGCCATTCTGCCTGCGTTTACTTTCTGTGTATTAGAGTGATGGCCCAGCCTGGCGGGAGGGGGAGGGTGCCTGTTGGGCTCGAGTGCTGCAGATGCTTTGTAACATTTCAGCTCTTTGTTCTTTCTGAATAGAGAAAATAAGGCAGTCAGGCTAATTTGAAAAGATGCTCGATTAGGCATGGAGTGTTTAATATTCTCCCTGGATCCCTAGCTTCCGAACCTCCATTTTGCTTTCCCAGAGCTCCAAATGGAGCCTGCTGCTTTATCTCTGCAGAAGTCCTGGGCTAAATGTGATATTTGGTGACAGATAGGCTGAAACAGTTAAGTTACACAAGCAGATTCTCTGGTGAATCCTCCTGCAAAATGCTTGTGTCCCCAGGACTGCCTGTGAGCTGCAGCAGGATGTGTCACTGGCTAGTGGGCAACCAGGGAGTCCGCAAGGACCATCAGCATCTGGCATCAAGCAAGCCAGAGCTAGTGGTTTGTCGATTAATGTGGCAATTAACTGTGGTGAGCCCTTGCTGTGTTACCCATTCCAGTTAAGTGGCCTTGCTGAATAAACAAAGATTATCACTCTGAGCTTTCAGCAACCTCTGCAGTTTTGCAGCCGGTGAATCGCATGCTTAATTTGGTGCATGTTGGTGTTGGGGATTCAAAATGCCAAGCCGGTCACCTCCTCTGGTGGCCGAACAGCCCTGCTTTCCAGCCGCAGTGGCTGTCAGTCTTCCTGCGCTGTTTGTTCTCAGTGCAGCTGCCAGCCCATTCTACGGCTTCTGTCACTTCAACTTGCTGCTCTTCTCTGAAAACGGGAATAGCCATTGCTTTACGGAATGGCTATGCAGCGTTTAATGTTTGTTTCAAGATCAAAAGAAGTAGCTAGGAGCCCCTCTCTATCTAATCATAAATGCTTATGATAAGTATACTAGTGAATATGGAAGAGTCTGGTTTTGTAAGACCTAGAAAGCTTACTGTTCTGCACAGCAAGCATCCTTCTTCAGCTGTCCTTTTTATTTCTTTTATAAAATCTTGTTAAAGTACTTCATATTTCATGTATAAGGACATCATATTGAGTGGAGTAGAGGTGGAGGAGGAAAAACTGAATTTTGAAGTAGATTTATTTTTCCTGATAATTGAGAAATAAAATTTCCCACATGCTTAAGATTACATCTTTCAAATGTGACAGTTGTTACCACTAGTGAAGCAAATAGTTTCCAGTAAGGGGAATATCTATGTTACTGCATATGACCTAGTGGCAGAGTTCATAATGGGATTTGTTTCTACTGTCTATATTTTTTTGATAGGTAAGACCTTTGATCAGTTCAGAAAATTTCCCTGTAGTCTGTTTTACGGAGAGCATTTTGCTTTGATGCTGCAATGTTGCATTGTTTGCAGCATTGCTCATCTTCCCTATTGGAAATAACTCAATTATTGTTCCAAATTGAGTGAGTTTGTTGTATTTTGTATCTTTTTAATTAAACACAAATATATATACTACATTACCTAAGATGGTCCTTGTGAATAGCACCCATTAAAACTCTTAGGTAAATATAGAAGGCACCTCCATTAGCTATTCGATGTATTGAAAAATGTAGCCATCCGAAATGGGTATTTGTGCACATGCACCCAAAAACACGCTTGCACACCAAGGAGGACTTTTGGTCTTTATTTTAAATAAATATGCAAATATTGGCAGTTTCATTTATTTCTCTTTTGTAAGTAAAGCTTATCTAATCATTTTGTGCAAATTTAATAATTATGTGTAATGACTGAATTAGGACTATAATTTAAGCAAAAGACTTGATTCCTTGCAATGTTTGTCTTATCATTTAATTGAAAAGTAACTTCTTTCCTCCCTCTTACATAGACTAAATGAGCCCTATGTACTATCTCAGCCTCTTTGAAGATGTGTCCTGCAGACACTCCAGTTGTTAATATTTTTCATGAAGAGGGAGCAAGTTAGATGAAGTTAGGAGGAGCTGCTGTTTTGTAAGTAGGGAGTCATGATGACAATTGCCTTTTCAGAGTATAGGAGCAACTGGAGCTTTGCTTATTAATGACCTATGAAAATTGTTTAGATTTCTTGAGTTTGGGTACTCAGTCTTTAAAAACATTTGTACTATGTCTGTTTCTCTGTAATGTTACTTTATAATACTCTCTCTATAAAGTGTAAATATAGTAATTTCATAGACCTACCTGGCAGGTGCTCTGATCTTCTTGATTAGAACTGTAAAGAGTTTTTGTAGGTATACTGCTGATTGAAAGGGATGGGCAACAACACATCATCAGCAGGGTAAAACTAACCTGTCTCACAACGGTCTAAACCCAGCTTGTACCCCGTGCATTATGAAAAAGTATTAGAGATTCATCTACCTTTTTCTTCTTGCTAAGAGAACCATCAAATGCTAATTATAGAAGAGAGACCTGAAAAAACCTTTCGCACCTTCCTGCTGAAGCCTGCTCTGGGTGCTGGCCTGGGCACCCAAATCCAGCAGGAGCTACCTCATGAATGAACCTGTGCTCAGCCCTGGAGGGAGGTGTAGCTGCTTGAATGGGCAGAAAATTATTTTTTCTGTTTATCAGACCATAAGTGCCTGAGTTTGAAAGGCACTGTCCTTTTAGAGGGTAATTTTTCTTCATGTTATTGTCCTATTTCTTGTGTTGTGCTCAGTTATCTTCCCATCTTCATTACATGCTCCCCATTCCCCTTTACCACAGGTTCTGGCAACATTTCCTCCTATTCAGCCTGGAGTCCTCCTTTGAACTTCATCCCATCATCTCCTTTCACTGCCACAGTGCTTTGTCTCCACTATTAATCTTCACACACTGCTCTCATCCTATAAAATCAGAGCTTACATCTGCCTTATTATTCCAGGCAGTGAAGTCATCAAAACCTGAAACAAAACAACAAAATGTGGCCCCGCCTCCCCAGAGGGAAGTGATGACATGCATGTTCACAATGTTGCACAAGCTTTTTGGCCTTTCAGAAGAGGCTCTAAAGAAACTTGTCACTTCTCAGCAGTTCTGGCTCTTGATGCATGATGTTACTCAGGGGCAGGCTTGGACATTTACCTCAGGGTTCCTCTGAAGTTTCTAACTTTGGCTGGAGACCTTGTCCCCTGATGGCCAGGATGCTCATTACTGGAAGCCATTTGATCTGGTTTGTCCAGCTACACTGCTAGTAGCTCACCTCTTACAGCTCAGTTTGACAGTGTTCATTAGACCCTTACGGACTTAAGAAAGATCTATTGGCAGGAACTGGGATTGGAAACCATATAATGGCCCACAGCAGCATTATTAGTTGTCCTCCATCTACAGCTGTTCAGGGCACTGTAAAGACTTGGATGACTTAAGGAGGGGCTGTCTCATGATGAGCTGGCTGATAAGTGAATCACTGTGTTGTCTCCAGCAATAAGGATAAGGACTGGTCTTCCATGCCTGCTGCTCCCACAAACTTCTCACTGTCCTCTAGATAAAGCCAAGTCAAAGAGTCATAGCTCATCACGTTTTTATTTTTCAGTATTATTTAAGCAAGAAAAATGAACAGGGAGAGGTTAAATGGCTTGTCTGTCATAGTATGTGTCTTTAGACAATCCAGTAATAGAATTCACATTTCCTAGCACCCAGTCCCAGACTCTAGAGGAAGGCCATGGTAATATAAAATACTTGTCAGACATCCTTTGGGACAGTGGTGTGCTTTACTGAGCACATTGCACAATTCTCTTCCTTTAGAGAATTTCTGAAATTTTTAGCTGATCTCAACGGTTCACTAACTTCAGTGAGTGAGTTTTGACTCATGGTCTGATGCCACTGAGATTAAAATGCAGGTGAGAAGGGCAGAGAGAGGGTGAAGGCAGGAGGAGGACCCTTTTTGGTCCCCGACTTCACAAGTATGAGGTCTGGGGGAATGATACATAATGAATGGTCAAAACTTAACTTGCAAATCTTCTTATAGGCAGGAAAGTATTGGGAAGGAGGCTGCTGAGGGAGGAAGAAGAAAAACCTGCTAAATTTGGTGGACAGGACTGCGTGAGCTACCATTTACTTAGCAGCTCTGGGTAGAGATGTAGAAAGCACCTTGTGCAGCTGGTGTCCTCGTGTTGTTTTACCTGCTGTTGCTCTCTGCCTCCTGGTGAAAGGCCAAACTGGATGTCACAGACACCACAATGGTGACAATGTATTAAAGAGGGTAGATGGTGGTAAGAACTGGACGTGTGTTTCATCACCCTTTCTGTCCTTAAACAAATCCTCCCCATCACAAGTAAGGAGCTAAGGCATTTCTGAGCCTTATTGTGATAACAAGCTACCAGGCACAGCTCAGTATGCAAAACAAAATGCATAGGCATAACCCAGGGCAAAAAAGACATTTAAGAATAAAATCCCAACTTAAAGATGAGGATAGAAACATCAGTAGAATATCAGACATCTTGCTCCAAGTCACATGGAGTGAAGAAAAGCCCAGATAACAGTAGGAGCTCTGAAGCTGCTGGTTAAGGCCTGGCATCCTGGGCTGAGTTTGTTCTGCTTCACCTGCCACGGGGACTGCAATACAGTGTATTTGTTCTGACTGGCAGCACCATGTAATTGCATTTGTGTTCACTGCCTATAAGTGTTTCCAATGTGTTTTTCTGAAAGGTCATCTCATGCCAGAAGAGACTTAATGCCATATCCATCTCAGATCTGTTGATTTTTGTCTTGATGCTTAGCCTTTCAGTAGGAGAGCCTAGAAAGCCAGTCCTACCAGTTTGTCTCTCAAATAATGATGCGGTTCAATCTCATAGTGGTGCTAACCTCTGCTTACTAGTTGTTTCTAAGCTGCTGGCTGTGAGCTGCTGACAGTCTGTGTGTTTTAACAGGGAGGCTGGTTCATGCAGAAATGTGCTTGCTTTGATTCTTATACCATATTATTAAAAGAAATGAAAAACAATGAAATCCACCAACCAAACCAACAAAAGCTTATTAACCTTGACAATTGTTTCTTAGTGTCACTCTGGGGCTTCCCCTGGTTCCTTCTGTCTGGTATTACAGGACTTCCATACTTGTTGTGCTAATTCCCTAGTTTCCCTCCCTTCTCTGTTGCACTGTTTCTATTAGTGGTCTTCCATAGCAATTCACTAAGTACACTAAAAGTTAATTTGCTGGGGTGTGCTTTGTGTAAACCTAAAATGGCTCTGCACAGCTGGCAGAATCTCCAACATCCCATGAAGTGAAGGCAATGAAAGGGCTGATATTAGTCAAACATACTGAAAGAAGTTTCTGTAAGACTGATTAAGGAGTAGAGAGATGTGGGAAACAGGGAGGATTCATGGGTAATGGCAGCTAATCCCCTCTTGGTTTAGGCTGTCTTGATATAGAGGGATGGTCACTTCTTCAATGAGATACAAGTCTGGATGCAAGAGGGAGTTGCAAGAAGGCTGCGTTCTTCAAAGTACTCAGGGGAGATCATTTTAGTTGTCCAGGGTATTTCTAGAGCAGCAGCAGTCTAAAATGCAGTCACTGGCGAGGAATTCAGTTACTAAGATTAAAAAAAAAAAGTCTATAACTGTGATTAATTCCCTCTTTTTTTTACCTCCCTTTGCCTTTTGTTCCTGACAACATCCATTAGCACTTCCAAAAAAGGAAAGAAGTACTGTAAGCTACTGAAAAATACAGAGGACACGTTTACACTACACGGTGCATGTTGGCATGTTTGCCCCCACACACTTCCCCTGTGGAGTTCAACAGGATCAAGTGCAATGTCCTGCACATGGGTCAGGAGTCCAAGCATGAATGCAAGCTGGATGGAGAATGGATTTAGAGCAGCCCTGGGGAAAAAAAAACAAACCTCTGGGCTGTTGGTTGATGAGAACCTCAAAATTACTCAGCAACATGTGCTTGCAGCCCAGGAAACCAACCACATCCTGGGCTGCATCAAAAGAAATGTGGCCAGCAGAGGTGATTCTGCCCCCTCTGCTCTGATGAAACCCCACCTGAAGTATTGCATCCATGTTTGGGGTCCACAGTACAGGAAGGACATAAACATGTTGGAGCCAGTCCAGAGGAGGGTCACAAAGATGATCAAGGGCTGGAGGACCTCTCCTATGAAGACAGTCTGAGAGAGTTAGGTTTGTTCAGCCTGGAGAATAGAAGGTTCCTGGAGGGACCTAATTGTGGCCTTCGAGTACCTGAAGGGAGCCTACAAGAAAGACGGAATGGGAATTTTTACAAGGGGATGTAGTGATAGGACAAGGGGGAATGGCTTCAACCTTTACTGTGAGATTGATGAGGGACTGAAACAGGTCTCCCAGAGAAGTCGTGGATGCCCCATCCCTGGAAGTGTTCAAGGTCAGGCTGGATGGGGCTTTAAACAACTGGATCCTAGTGGAAGGTTCCTGCCCATAGCAGGAAGTTGGAACTAGATGATCTTTGAGGTCTCTTCTGACCCAAACCATTCTATGATTAAAGCTATGAGGTATTTCTTTCAGTAACCTCACTGAAGTGTGAGCCCGAAACAGCTGCTCAGATCACTCTAATTTGAAATGATCTTAGGAGATGCAGAATCAAGCAGGGCTGCAGAAAGTAATCTGCACTTCAAATTGGTACCTGAAACATTCGATTGTCTTTGTGATTCTGTGGAAGGACCTGGTCATGGACACTTTCAAAACCATTCCTAAAATAATGGACATTTTAGTGAACTGGTAAAGGGGCTTTTTATTTATTTAAAATAGAAAAAAAGAGGAAAGATATGAATACAGGGGATTGATGTGAATATGGTGTGATTTTACTTGAATTTGTGTTTATAGGATGTCCAAGAGCATAGACTGGGGTGCTGAGGATCTAAAAAGCTTCAGCAGCAATTTCAGTGCTATCTCACTCTAGGACTAGGGGCCATTCAAATGGAGTGAGTTCAGCAGCTGGAGAAGTGAAGAACTTGTAATATTAACTGCAGTTGGGGGAAAGCATAGGCAGACTGTCATGCTCAGACGTAAGCTTACATATGCTTCTCCCCGTCTCTCATCATTTCCTGGGTTCCTGCATAACCTGGTATATTCTGCACCTTGTTCTTGATGACTGAATACTCTGGAATCAGTTTTGGATTTTGTCAATCTGCTGAAGTGTCTGAACTCCAGCCTCATCCCTCCTTGTCTCCCAGTTGTGTAACTACACTTGAATCTCAGAGAAAGATTTCTAACACATTTTGTAGTACTTCCATCCTGTAGGTGAGCCAGCCAAGGCAAATGACTTGAGACGTATTTTCTCTCCTGACTTTGCTGATGGCACTGCACTCATTTGGTTTCTGTTCTGTGTCAGATTTCCTGTGTAATCAGTGCCATTTCTGCATTTGGATCTTGAGCTGAATGTCTCTGGAGAGAGAGTTTTCCAGTCTTGCAGTGTGTTCCATGTGGTGCCAGTTTAGAGGGACAGAAATTGGTCCTGAAGGGGACCTAGTGTTAGCAAGCTATCTTCTCACAGGGATATCCAACATCATAATATTATACTGTGACATGTGGACCATCCCTGCTGTCAGCCTCCTTTTCTGATTTTCAGGTAGCCTGCTGTGTGCTGGCAACATATCCAAATGCTGTGAACCACAGAGGACAGACTGATATTTTTTTGTTGTTGTTGGTTGAGTTTTTTGTTCCAGGAGTCCTTCAGCTTGTAATGTGAAGGCAGCTTCTAATGGAAACTTGTGACCTATGTCAGTGAGGTCTAAGAAAACAAAATAATGTGCACTTGTTAGCTACTATAAATCCTTAAGTGACCAGGTAATCCCTTATGAAAAGGATTGCACACCTTGGATATCTGACATTGCACTCTGGTCTGCAAGTAGTTGTCTTGCATATCTTCTTGGGATGCAGTTACAGTATTCTCAAGACAAACCTCCCGTGATTTGTGAGACTATTGATTATGATGCAGGGGTGCATCATATGAGCTATTTCTATTATACAAGCAATATTTCTATTACACTTATTTGAAATGCTGTGATACAAGACTTGTTGAGCCTTCTGAGCATTTGTTGTCTTTGTAACATTGTGTATCAAGTTTCTCACCTGAAAGCACTACTCAGTGGTCCACAGAGTTCTGTATTGGGTTTTACGGAAAAAATTTCCCCAAAATCAGGAGTAGGGGATTGGTGGAAGAGTGTGTGCTACAGAGCGCAAAGGAATGACACTCTGCACAGCGAGTCTGAGTTGAAAACAGAGGGAAGGTAGAACTATCGTTTGTTTGCCCTGTTCTTACCCTTCCTTAGACATTAACTTCTAGCTCAGAAGGCTAGGGTAGATGGACTTGTGGTCTGACATCTTTCAAAGCTGAGCAAGATGGCAGTGTAGACAATACTGTCCTTCTAACTAGTGAATGCAAGCAGACAGCTGAACAGACCTTCTCTTTGCTGTATTGGTACTGTACTTGACCTATAGTGCCCTTTTTGCATCTCTTCTTCAGAGTAGACCAGTAGTTGTTCTTCTGAGACTCTGGAAAGCAAAGCAGCACTCCAGCAAACCAAAGTCCTAACTGTGAAATGAGGCATTCAGTGTTGTCGTTCTTTTTCTTTGTTTGGGTTTTTTTTTGTGTGTGTGTTTGTTTTTTGTTGTTTTTTTTAATGAACACAGGGTGAATACTGATTGAAGAATAATTAGTTTGTGGGACAGGGGTGCAGGGGTCTTCTGCTGTTACCTGTGTTAATTTTGACTATATGTTTTCAGTTGCACTTCTCCATGCCCTCATCTTTCCTCTCAATAAAGTGGATCTGAAATCTCACTATTTGATGGCATGTTTCTGAAATTTGTTATTTTAATGTTTTATTTGTATTGCTTATTTCTATTTCTTCTTGGCTCTGGTCTTGTACTCTATGCTTTGTGCTTTGCACCACAGAATTGTGCCAAGAGCTTACCCCAAAGAGTCCAGGCTCAGTGACTATATAGATGGAGAGAAATCCATTCATTAGACCTACAAACCTACACAAAGTTGTGGATTTGGTACTTTTCTTTTCCTCCTGTAACTGAAAGGCATTAAGGAAGGGTGGAATATATGCCACGATCTCCAAACTGGTTTCTTGTAAAGGTGTGGCTGTTTAAAGTTCAAAGTTAACAAGGGAAAGCAGAACCTTTCCAGCTGGCAGTGTGTGTTGTGCAGTGCTACTGCGCCTGCTCAGGAGTGACTAGAATAGCTTCAGGAAAACAAGTCTGTTGAGTCTGTTTGGCTAACCATGGATCTTTCCACATAGTGTACTGTTTGACAAAAAGGAACATCCTTCTTTGGCCCATACTGTTTCGGGGAAACAAGGAGACACCAGCTGGAACTGTATGAAAGAATGTGTTGGTTGATAACCCAAAATGAAAAATCTAAATCTTAAATCTAAAAATGTCTTGGGCTAGGATTTCCCATTTTGCTCAAAACTGGTGATCAGTCTGTTGGGATGAACAGTCTAACGGCTCAGAAACTTCAAAACACATTTTCTGACAACTATTTCAAAACAGCTTTTTAACTAGTGCTGTTCTTTCAACAACACTGGCATGTTTCACTGAGCAGCATGAGGTGCTTGGCTCTGATATGCATCCCAATCTTTGCCCTGCTATCCTGGCATAGAAAAAAAAATGTAGTTGAAAAAACTAATTGGTGCTCTTTTAATGAACTGTAACTTTCTAGTTAAATCCTTGCTTGATGTGTGGTTGGTGCAGTGTGCATTTATGGAATCTGCTGATTTATGTTCCTCCCTGCTTGCCCACAACACTGTATCAGGTGACTCAAAGGCACCAGTCCTTCTCCTAAGGCAGCAACAGCCTGAGCAGCCAGACATTTCATAATATCACTTGCGTGCCAAGGTTTTTTTCTCAGCTCTGATATTCTGGCACTGTCCCCAGATTCTCTTCCAGATGAGGAGGAGTTGACCAGCTCTTCTCAGAGACCAGTAGGCACAGGGTGCACAATCTGCTATGAAGGGCTAGGCAGGAGGAGAGCCTGGTTTCCAGCATCTCGTGTACTGGAATTTGATATGTTGACAGGCCAGGGAAGAAACAAGGTTTTGCACAGCGGGAATGTGAAGAGGGAAGTCATACTGCTTCATGCAGGGTTACATGATTTGCAAGGGGTAACAACTACACAAAACTGTAGCAACCCTAATATTTTTGTGGGTTGGTGTTATTGCTGACATCAGGGAAGGGGTTAATTGCTTGCTGTGTCTGTCAGCTGGGGAGGGGGAAGGGGTGAGGAAGAGAAAGCTTCAGTTCTGTGAAAGTGGCTTTCTGCTTTGAGGCAGCAGTAGTGATATTTCATGTCTTGTTTGGTGTCTCCTGCTTTTAAATGTCAGCCTCTGCAGCCAGCCTTATCTCCTGTAGCACATTTCAATTAGGTATTCCAAATTGTGCTCTGTTCTTCCCGGACAAATATGCCAGAGGTGATATTTACTGTTGCAGCTGCATTTTAAATGCTCCCTGCCTTTATTTTTTTAAAAAAACCCAGGTGAATGGCAATTGCTCCTTTAATAGGAATTGTATTGTTATTAATAATTTAACAGTAATAGTAGAGAATAATTTTGGGGCCAGAACTGACAGCTGATTTTAAAGAAAAGATTTTATTTTCCCATGTGTTAGTTCAGCTTTGAAAGCTGTTAACACTGGAGTGATCATGCTTTGGTGGAATTTGAAGTCCTGATGGGTATAGGCCAGGTAAGGAATAAAGTTAGGCCCCTGAACTTTAGGGAATCAGACTTCCAGCTGTTCCGGGAGATAGTCAGTGGCACTCTCAGGAGACTGCCCTCAGGGACAAGGGAGTGGAACAGAACTGGTAGATCTTTAATGAAGTCTTCCACAGAATGCAAGAGCTAGAAATCCTCAAGAGCAAGAGATCAGGCAAAGAAGGCAAGAGACTGGCATGGCGGAGTAGGGAATTGCTGGTCAAACTAAAGGGAAAGAAGGAAATGCACAGACCATGGAGACAAAGACAGGTAACCTGGGAGGAACTGCAGTTCAGTTGTGTAGGGATGGGGTGAGGAACACAAGGCAAAGTTAAAACTGGCAAAGGACACAAAGTAACAGGAAGGGCTTCTACAGGTATGTTAACCAGAAAAGAAAGGTCAAAGGTGATGTTCCCCCCTTATAAACAATGCTAGCAAACTGGTAACAGTGGATGAGGAGAATACTCCAATGTTTTTGCCTCAGTTGTCAATGGCAGCCTCTCTTCTCACACCTCTGGAGTGGGCAGACTGCAAGATAGGGACTGGGCAAGCAAAGTGCTTCCCCTGTGTAAGTGAAGATCAGTTCATGTCCACCTGATATCTGGACTTTTGTAAAGCCTTATACACGCCCCCCCAGAAATCCTTCTCTTTAAATTGGAGGGAGATGGATTCAGTGGGTAGACTGGTAGGTGTNGACTGCAAGATAGGGACTGGGCAAGCAAAGTGCTTCCCCTGTGTAAGTGAAGATCAGTTCATGTCCACCTGAGGAACCTGAATGTATATTAGTCTATGGGAGCTGATGAGATGCATCCGAGACTCCTGAGGGAATTGGGTGATATAGTTGCCAAGCCACTCTCCATATTTGCAATCAGGTGAAGTCTCAAGTGACTGGAAAAAGGGTAACATTGTACCCATCTTTAAAAGGGGTAGAAAAGAGGACCCTAGGAACTACGGACCTGTCAGCCTCACCTCTGTGCCTGGGAAGATCGTGGAACAGGCCTTCCTAGAAGCTCTGCTACGGTACATGGAGGACAGGGAGATGATTTGGGGCAGCCAGCACAGCTTCACCAAGGGCAAGTCCTGCCTGACCAACCCAGTGACCTTCTATGATGGAGTGACTTGATCAGTGGACAAGGGAAGGGCTGCAGATGTCATTTATCTGGACTTTTGTAAAGCCTTATACACGCCCCCCCAGAAATCCTTCTCTTTAAATTGGAGGGAGATGGATTCAGTGGGTAGACTGGTAGGTGTATAAGGAATTGGTTGGATGGTTGCTTCCAGAGAGTAGTGGTCAATAGCTCAGAGTCCTGATGAACATCAGTGACAAGCAGTGTCTCTCAGGGATCTCTGTTGGGACCAGTGTTATTTAATATCTTCATTAATGACACAGGTGAAGGGATTGGTGCACCCTCAGCAAATTTGCAGGTGACACCAAGCTGAGTGGGGTAGCTGACACACCTGAAGGACAGGATACCATCCAGAGGGACCTCAGAAAGCTTGAGAAGTGGGCCCATGGGAACCTCATGAGTTTTAACAAGACCAAGTGCAAGGTGCTGCACCTGGATTGGAGCAACCCCCAATATTAATGCAGGCTGAAGATGGACAGATTGAGAGCAGCCCTGCTGAGAAGGACTTGAGGACGCTGATAGATGAGAGCCTGCACATGAGCTGGCAATGTGCACTTATAGCCCAGAGAGCCAATTGTATCCTGGGCTGCATCAAAAGAAGCCTGACCAGCAAGTCAAGAGAGGTGATTCTGCCTTTCTACTTCACTCTGGTGAGACCCCACCTGAAGAAAAAGAGGGTATGTTTAAGTTGGATATTAGAAAGAAATTCTTCACTGTGAGTTGGTAAGGCACTGGAACAGTTCACCCAGGGAGATTGTGAACACCCCATCTATGGGGGTGTCGAAGGCCAGGTTGGATGTGTCTCTGAGCAGCCAGGTCTAGTGAAAGGTGTGTCTGTCCGAGTCAGGGGATTGGAACTAGCTGGTCTTTAAGGTCCCTTCCAACCCAAGCCATTTTATGAGTCTGTGCTTCTCTGTTCTCTTTACTGAAGCCCTCCATTACATTGCCATAAAAAATACATTGCCATTTATGTTTCCAGTCTTATACAGAGGCTACTTGAGTGACAAAGTTGACAGGATAAATACAACTAAAGTCTGCTCTCATATTTGGTAACACAGACCTCTCCCTTTGAAATGAGGGTCTGAAGAAATGGGGTACTGAATTTTTGGGCACCTAGGAGCCAGGGTGTGAAGATGCAGGAAGGCCATGGTGAGTTTTGGCAGTTGACTACCAAGAAAAAGATAACAACAAAACCAAGATGCTCTCCCAGGTATTTTCATCTCAAGCTCTGTTTTTCTTTCACTGTCTGGCTGATGTTGCCAGTTGTTTCCTCAGATGATCTATTGTAAATGCTGCAGACAACTAGGTGGGAAGCAAGATTGTTGGTTCAATAAATTTGTTTGAAATTTTAAAAGTGTTTCCATTTAGCATTATTGCAAAGGAAAGAATTTATAAAATATTTCAGAAGAAGTGAGAGACAAGCAGACATGCTTACCTGAAGTAGTGAGAGGCGGTCATAAGCTGTACACCACAAAAAAGCAAATTGCATTGTAATGAATCTCATACAGAGTACTGAAATCTTACATGGTTTAGGGAAGGGCTTCAATCCTCATTGTACCGGATGAGCATCGTAAGTATTTGACTTCAAATTTTGTGGTGAGATTTGATGTTGCATTTAACAGGATCCAAAGGTTAATTACTTTATGACAGCCTTATAACTGCCAGATCCTCTGCAGAGAAGGGAGGTGGCGATTTATGGTCAGACCTACAAGGAGTAACGTTTGGCAACAGTCTGTATGAAACAGTTCTTAATTTTTCTGTCTGGTTAAGAAGACATTAAATAACTAATTTTGCCGGGGGCAAGTCTGCAAGAGTTCCACCCTAGGAGCACAGCTACTGAACACTAATAGCATTATACTTGTAATACTTGCCAAGAAGTTTTTTTCTAATACAAGAACTTGGCCTACAAGATTTATCTGGATGCCCGTGCTGTGTTTCTGCTAATTTGAAGTTCTTGTTCCAAAGCATGAAAATCCTAGAGTTTCCTCACAGAAAACTGTAAAACCTGCCAAGCTGTGTTTTCATAGCTTGGCAAATGGAGAAATGGCTGAGAGTAGGCTCTCATGGTGAGGGATTGGGCAACAACAGGCCTGAGTAGCCAGTAATTCCTTTGCCTCTCTGAGCTGCTGTTTGGACTTGTAGAGGAAAGTAGTGAGCTCCTGATTTGCTGCATGTTAAAGCCAAGCTACAGTGGTTGAACAGAAACTGAGGTATGGTATTAGCAGCTCAGTGTGTGGGAGCTGAGAGTTTGGCAACTCAAAGTTTCTAGTTTGGTCCAAATTAGGCAAAGAGAGAGGGAGAAAATGGCAGAGCTGTGTGGTCCACCTCCCACAATGTGCTGGCAATGCTCTGGATTCATCTGTTCGACTTCTCTGGATCTTATATCCTGCTGTCTTCAGGTTAAATCGCATTTATCTCTTGGTCAGATCCACTGAGGCCTTGAAGAAATAGTTTTTCTTCATACTTGGAAAAGGGAAAGATTTGAGAAAGACAGCATGGGCACGGGCTGGGGCTGCAGTGGAAAACTCTGCCACGGCTGCTTTGAAATGAATCTTTACGCTTTAGGTTTTTCCCCTTAAAATTGAAGTTAATGGTGCTCCTTTCTTCTGTAAAATGCTATGAGGCCTTTGTATATGGAATAGTACAGACAATTTTGTTTCCATGGACACATATATTTCTTGTAAAAAACATATTAGCTTTCTGTAAAAAGATATAAACTGGCTGTGCAGAGTATCTTGGCTATTGCTCTCTGTTCATTCAGGTCTGCTTCATAGTCTAGCAGCCCCTGCATTTTCCAGCTAGATGTAGACTGGGTTTTCAAACAAGGATTGCTGATAAAACAAAGCTGCTCATTATTTGCATAGTTCTTACCTGCTTTTTTTCAGTCTCTGTTTACATGTCAGGCCTAGTTTGTAAAACATGAACAGAGTTTGGAGGAGAAAAAATATTTTTATATCTGCCATTTCTCCTGACATGAAGCTGTACTTGCTAAACTCCACTGATGGTGGATCGCTTTATTGCAAAGCTTTTCAAATTTATGTATGAGTTTCTTTTCTGGTTTCCTTATGGAAACCTTTTGTACTGATAGGTACTGTTTGTGGTCTTCCTCTCATTGTCCTGAAGATGCTGGTGGTGCCCAGTCTACTGGGTAAATTCCAGGCACAGTAAATGCTTCTGCAGATTTCCAGTGAACATGAATGTGTTGTGCAGTGTGATTGTTGAACTCTCTAGGCTTAACCTGCACCTTTTTCAGCATTACAAGAGTAAATGCCACAGCATTAAGCAGCAAACCAAAATCCCAACCACTTGCTGTGAAGAGAAATAAAGCCATCTTCTCTGTCAGGGCTTTTGTAGTTATAGGGAATGGTTCAGGTGCTGCCGCTGGCCTCTGGGCTTATTGTAGGGAAACCACTTTCCCTTCTTCAGGCTTCAAAAATAATATTTATTGTCTTTATTTATTGTTTGTTTAAGAGTGAGATGATTAATCAGAGTTTGTGTTTATGGGCTAAAAATGTTCAAGATAGGATAAGGTGTGCAATATGTTTGTGCTTAAATTGGTTCAGTGGAAGTCTTTCACAGCCTTTTGTAAAAGCAGAGGTGGAAAGTCCAGTGCCCTGCACCAGTTTAAATTTTCAGCAAAGCTTTTTTAACTGTTTAAATTGCCATTGTTTCAAGAGAATTTAGATTCGTTCCCCCTCCTGTCCTTCAGTGCTGAACAACTGACCCCCAGGACCTAGCATAGTGCTGCTGCAACAGTGGGCAATGATTCAGCTAAGGGAACATAGGAGAAAGTGTGTGACTAAGTTATAAAGTAGAAAATGGTAAGAGAGGTGCTCTAGGTTAAAACAAGCATTTCCAGAGATTAGCTTGCTTTTGGACAAATCTCTGAAGGTTGGGTCAACTACTGAATAGATAAAATGTCTTCAGTTTCAGTTAGATTATTATGAAGAAATAATATTATCTAACTCCACTTGTGGGATTTTTTTTTCCTCCTGATTCTCTCAAGTTTGTTCATTCTAGTACAGGAATTAAGATACTTAGTCCTTGTCCACAGACCTTGAAAGGTTTGAAGCCAGACTCCTCAGAGATGCTCAAGTCCCTTAATTTCTGCTGCATACCTGTACTGTGAGTAAGCGGGAAACTAATTTTGTATTCAGTAGAAAACTATGGACTCAGAAGGAACTGAAGTCACTAATTACCTCACTGGATTATATTTCAGATTGAGGTTCTGTATGATGGCCAAAATAGAGGGGTATGATCCTTCTAAGAGGTGCAGAAGTTACCACTTTCAAAGATGTGTGTGGTTTTGCTCCTGAAAGAGACTGCTAGCCTGTCCTCAGCAGTAGGGAAGATCCGTGCCCTTTCCTGTAATTTGAAAGGAAAAGATAGAGTGTCCAGTGCAAGGCATTGCAAGATTGTTTGAGAGAGATGCAATGACTGTCAGAGGCATGGAAGAAGCATGATTGTGAAGAGTGGGGGAGTACAAGTACCATCAAGATACAAATGTGCCAAGCAGAGCCATTAGGATCACCCATTATATATATTTTTTTGCCTCTGTTTCTTCTCTTTGTTCAATTCATTCCTAATGCTCTGAGGAATAGTGCTCCTAGAAGCTTCTGAAGGAAACTCTTCATTATTTTCACCAAATTAATTTTTTCCCCTGTACAAGTGCAAACCCACAAATGAATCAAAGAACAAGACAGAACCAAGAGATGGTGCTGGAACAGAATGATACATCAGCCTCTTTCAGCATATCAGAAGCTCACACCTAACAGCTGTTTAAGTTTAATATGGGGCAAAGCGGTAGTAGCATCATAAATAGGAAGATTTTCAGGAACTTGAGCAAGTGACATTTGAGATTTCAGAAAAACTTATTTTGCAATGGAAAAATGTAAAAATATTCACTGTTGAATCATTTTTGTTAAAAAAGCTACAAACCCACATTTGCCTAGAAAACCTGAATTAATTCCATCAAAAATGTGTATTTTTACTAATTAATGTAGTTACTGTAGTGTAGACGTGGCATGATAGTGCCTCTAGAGCAGCAGCTATTCAGTGGCTTCCTGTCTGAGTGCTCTCTGACTGGCAGCCAGACATCTATCTCTCTGATGCCCCGTGACCAATGACTCCCAGTCTATATTGCCTCTCTAGCCTGGGGGACAGACTGTGATGTATCATGAAATATTTACTTTTGGAGCCTATTGTTAAGACTGAATTTTTAAGGGTCTGATTTCTAGTGATTTTTCTCTGGTAACAATTGGTAATAGAAATATATCAGTATTATAATTTTCTCCAAAAAGTCATTTCCTGAAGCTTACAAACTCTTATTTTCTGACAAGCTGTACACACACCATTAGGGTATTATTTTAAATCCATGTAACGCTGACTGCTTTTATGTATGCTCCAGCACTGTCTACCAACTCTGCAAGATAATTCACCACTGAATGAATGTGAAGCTGTAAAAATTACTTTTCAGGAATGCTTAGGGATATTAACCTGAAGGGATGTGGTTATATAGGATTTGCTTAATGTAGTCCGTAGTGCTATCTGACACTACTTTATGTGGGCATAGATAACTGGTGGGCCAAGCTCATGGAGATTGGATTTACCCAGGGACACAGGAGTTGATGGTTTCTGCAAATTATGAAGAGGATAAAAAAACCCAAGCAAACAAACAAAAACCCACCCAAAAACAAAGCAAAAAAAAAAGACACCCAACAAAAAAACCCCTACCCAATAACCCTAAACCCCTTAAACAAAAAGAAACCCCTAAAACAACTCCCTGAACCTCCTGCCCCCCTAAAAGCCCCAAATCAAAATTAAAATTCAGTCACGTTTGACTAAATAGAGCACTGATGAATCAGTGCCTTTGAGTGGGGTTGTTGTTTCTCTGTGCTGATCCATGCTGGCTGATAGATTGAGCTCATATAAATTCTGTCATCAAACAAGAAACGCTAATTGGAACTTCAGGATTTCTGCTGAGATTTATATTTGGAAGGAATTGTTTGAGCAATTCTATGTGTGTGTAAATGTTTTTAAGGGGAGGTAGAGTGATTAGTTGCAGAACTAGAACAAGAAATGGTATATCATTCGTTCGGCTCCCCAGGTCCTGCTTGTAGTGGTGAGAGTAGCCCTCCCCAATTGATGTAGGTGGGTAACAGAATCTGGAGATCCTGGCCGATAATTCCTATGAGTTTATGATTCTTTTTAGGTATGAGTTAGCTGGAAAATTATTAAGTAACTTTTGCTCACATTCTCCTTCTAAGTACTGATGTTGTAGAAAAAGCTGTGAATACAGGCAAGGTGCTTGCAGAGAAAGAAAGATCTTGAATGGGGAATGGTGGAGCTGAACTCAAGTGCAGAAAAGGTTACTGGTAGTTCACACTGTCCCAGTGCAGCAAAAAAGCTAAATATATTAACTTCTGTGCTACTTGTGGTTATCTGTGATCTCACTTTGCATAGTAATTAACTAGGACAGCCTCCTTTTTAAGCCTGGAAGTAACAGGGAGCCAAAACAGGCACACTGCTGTGACCTGACATTCTCAATTGTCATGTGGAGGAATACAGAATAAATGTCAGTAGCAAAGGTAATATTCACGAAGGAAAAACGACGGTTTTCAATTTGCTGTGAAGACCATCAGATGCAACACTTGTCAGACTACTCTTAAAATTAGTATAATAGTAATGCTGCTACAATTGACATACAAAAAGGCAGCTGAAGGCAGTTGTTCTTACTTCATTCAGCATTGACAGACAACTCCACTGACAGTTGTCTTTTCTTGCTTAGTACTTCTGCACATTTCAGAGGGTTAATATGTATTTTCTAGAAATGTGTTAACATTTTTAATAAGTACATCCTGTTTCTGCAGCAGGTTCTGTTACCTGCCCAAATGCTTTGCTTCATTTTGTGTCCTCCTGGGCTTCTGGGCTTTGGTGTTACTCTGTGGTAGTGTGTTGCACACAGTATTGTGCGTCACATAAAAATATCCCAGTTTTCTTCTTCCCGCTCTGTGAAGGTGTGACAGATATGTGCTATGATGCTTCATTGTTTCTCATGCCTCTACCTTATCCTTTATTTTGGATAAAGTATTTTCTGCATGGAAGTTGTCTCCGGTGTCTCATAAATTTTCTTGCTTCCCCACTGCCACACCTCCCTGCCCTGTCCACCCCATGCTCCTAAGTATCCTTTCTGTTTCTGCTGAGGCCTTCTTAAATTGACTAACATACTTTGAAGAAAACTGTTCTATGATTTAATGGGATTATGGTGGGGATGTGTGTGTGTGTGTGTGTGTGTGTGTGTGTGTGTGTGTGTGTGTGTGTGTGTGTGTGTGTTGCACTGGATATCAATATGCACTGCATAGGACTTTTGTGCTGCATGGAGGATTTTTAACACTTATTCAGGATGAAATCTTTCATGTTCTTTTATACTGACAGTGTGAATGACTAGACTGATATTTATTTATTCAACTAGATGCATGAAAGATAAAGTATCACTGAGATTTAGATGTTTTATTATCAAACGGCCTGAGAATCCAAAAACTCTTGTTTGTGATAAAAAGGTTGCTGGGTTCCAGCTGGCACATATCAGAAAACCTGCCAGACTGTTCCTCGTATTCCCTGTGTCAGAGACAATAGCACTCGGATGGAGGTCATGAAGGCATGGGCAGAACTGTGTCTTAAGAAGCCTTCACCTGGCATTATTAAGTGAAATGGATCACAAAGACCATGATTGGTTAACGCAAGGAGAGGGAGTGCTTTTTTTTTTTTTTTTTTTTTTTCTTCCTGTCTAAAGCACTTGTTCTGTCCTGAATGGTCATTGATGTATTGCTTCCCTGATGAAGAGCCAGCCAAACAACTCAGTGAAAACCAAGGCCCTGGTGTACCTGAGGGGATATTATACATGTGCAGCAGAAATGGGTGAGGCCTCAGATTGCCTACATGCATGCTGAGGTGCTATTTTGGTTTGCAATCAAGAAGTGCCGATTTGGGATATAATGCATTCCTGAATTGTGTATTCCTTCCTAGAAAATGTCTATACTGTGTCTATCCTGGCCTTAAAGCCAAACTCAGAGTGTGTGTTAAAACCCATTTGTTTTTGTGCTGTATTGGGCTTTGACTGCTTGCAGCCTAGTTCTCTGGGTTATGCATATCTAGAGGTTTAACAGACAATATGATTGATTTGTACACAGAAACTGTAGGAGTACGTACACCCCCACAAACACAATGACTCAATGTATAATTTAATGTAGTTTCAAAAGTTGATAGGCCTTTAAAATAATACATGTGTTTTACCTGCCAAATCACATTACACCATCACAGCAGATGCAGTATGAGACTGGCATACATAATCTGCTGCAGGCCTGATATGTATTGTATGTAATAATATTAATTATTTATAGCCTGCCTCTACCTACAGATGTATGTGCAGTGAAAGACATTTAATATAGGAAATACAATATTATTTAATCCTTCCTGTGAAAGACTGAGCTGCATGTAAGGATAGTCTTGTGGTTAAGGCACATTCTGGGACATACAGAGATTTGTCTTTTTCTGGCTGTGTTGAAAGAGCCTTTGGTTAAGATTTTGGACAAATCACTTGTCTCTGTATATTCATTTTGCTTCATATGTGAATACTTTTACTGACCTTCAATAGCCCATGGGTAGTGTAAATTGTATGAAACTAGATTAATGAATATTTTAAAGCACATACAATATTCCAGCTGGAAGGTGATGTTGAAAGGCAGACACCTTCAGAGAAAAAATGGCTTCACTTTCAGCTAATGCCTTGTAATCTGTCACATGAGATTAGATTGCTTATTTTTTTTCTACTCTAATGGTGGCCTTTTTAAAGAAGAATTTTCATGCTCTAAGTGGTTTTCTTTAGGTCTAGTGGAATATTTGAAACTATGGATTTTTCTCTTGCAATCAAAATGTCGGGAGAAATCAACTTGCATAGATAGTGGAAAGGATGGGAGAGCACAAATGATGAATGCCTGCATTTCTCTGTTAAGATTTACTGACCTTTATTTAAGGAGGAGGGGCAGGGTACAATTTAGGTGGTAAAATAGGCAGTATCCTATGACACACTGGGTGAAGATGATGCCAGCAGGAGGTTTTTGTATTAGTGGTGAATTCAGCCATCAAGCAATTGCTTCTTTTTGTTAGAAAAACATAATTCTACTGGGTTTTGCGTGAATGTGTCAATCTGACCTGCATTTGTAAATTGTAGTATGAGGGCGCACTCATCAGGTACAGGCTTCCATCAAACTGTGCAAACTTGGGCAGTAAAGAGATCTGAGTTCCAAACAAATATGTAGGCTGGGTTAAGAGGCCTGGTAAAAACTTACAGTGATTGTCATTAAAGGAGAATCTCAGAAGTCATAACAGATTTGGGAAGGGGCAGCATGAATTGTTGGTTGTTGTCTACAGCAGCTGGAAAGAAGAAACACCATGATAACTGTTTTTGGAGGGAGAAGTTTCAGCAATTTGTGCCTGAGATGAAGATAATTTGGATAAACACTGTCTACCATCCTTGAAACTCCCCTTCTCTCATTGTTTCTTGACTATTTGCTTCTTGATAATGTTATCATTCAGCTTTTCAAAATAAACACTCCAATTAAAACTCAGCAGCTGCCATGTGTGCTGAAATGCAGGAAACAGTACCTGTCAGTCACTCAGCTAATGGCAGGCAGAAATTGCACATAGATTTTTTTTTTTTTGCAGCATTTAACTTGTTATAAGCTACTTGATTCAACTCTCTGCAAATGTCTGGAGAGAAGAATAATAATTTAGGTCTGGAGAGAAAATATCTTCTACCCTTTAACAAAAAAATTATCTACAGTCTTCATATAACTCTTGCTACACTTTGCCTTATGCAAAACCCCCCCACATAACAGCTTCTTTCTCTTCCCCTTTCCTTAACAATATCAGCAGTTTGTGCTATAAAACTGTAAAGTCTTAGCTGATGCTTGTGTTTGGTTGTTGTTTCTGATGGAGTAGAACTACAAATAGGCACATATGCCACAATCCCTGTGCTGCTGATAATTAGGGCGATGCTCATATTTCATAAACAGTGTCAGAGAATTGTCCTTTTCAAGCCTGTGGTTGTTATTTCTGCCCTCACAGTTGTCCTAATTTTTCAAATGCTCACAGTGTGTAGTATTGATGAAATACACACAAATCTAAATTATGAACTCTTTAGCAGCTGTAATTTTTTTAATGTACACTTTTCTCAGAGTACTTGGAATATACCAGAAGTCAGCTTTTACAGGGGAGGATAAGAGCTGATTATTCCAGAAATATAATCTTGAAACAAGAGAGTCCAGAAAAATCAGATGCACAAATGCTGAGATTTGGATTTATCTGAGATTATTTTGTTTCTGTAGTATGCGTCATGTTAATATCAGACTGTACTTTGCAGTCCAAATGTTTTCTCTTCTTGTCATTTTCGTTTTTCTATGTTCCCTTAGACATGAACTTCTTAAGCTTGTGTTAGTATTTAGGTAGCTATATATAATAGTTACACATGCCATACTGATCATTGAACTATGTGCTGCTCTGATATCTCCATTCATGGCTTTTGGGCAGCAATTCAATATTTTTGTACAAATTACTTGATGCTCTTTGCTTTGTTATCCCTTTGACCTCGAGTCAAACCTTTATAAGGTATCTGTTAATGGCAATCTCTTATGTGAAATGAGAAAAGAGCAGAAGATACTTCTGAAGCAGATGTACTCAAAAACACATATTTGTTAATTTGACTGTGTTTTTGATGGCACTTTTCCAGCTCTGCTTTTTGAATGACAGTCATTCTTTGTGCCAGCATTGCTGAACTCTGGTATGAGGGCACTTTCTCTGTTATGACATGGAGCAGCAGTTGGCACAGCTTCATTTCAGGACACATGTCCTTTCCAGGAATACTGTGGTTGCCAACATGTGTGTTTGCTAAACACTTGGCACACAGGGAATATTGTAATGTACCCGATTTACTTGCAGAGGCAGCAAAACAGCCATATGTCACAACACAGACAGTGTGGGTTATGAGTAAAATCTTCATAGCAATTGATAATCCTGTGTGCGACTGCTTGGAAATCTTGTTCTCTTGTGTAGCATGGGCTGCTCATCAGACCAGTTTCTACTGGGGCAGAGGCCAAGATGACCATGCAAGCAGCTGGATGCTGCCCTGAGTTTGCAGCTCAGTGCCATATGATGGCTTTGTTAAAGCATGGCTTGTGTGATAGACAGAGGTCATAGTAGTTCTGTCAGCTGAGCTTTTCTCTGCCGTTTTAGAGCTTCTTTCAGCAGAGAGCTGCTCTTTGCAGAATTCAGACTCAGGGCCTCAATGGTTCCCATCACAGCTGTCATTCTAAAAAAGCAAGTGACAATCCTGCATCTTTCATCTCATTTGTATTGCTTGTGTTTTCTGACCACATTTAAAAACGGCAGGAAAACCAGTCCTAGGTGTGTGCAGTGCTTTAAACAATATGTGTGCACTGCAAATGTGTGGAGTCATCATTGCTGAGGGATTGCTGTGTGTTGAATACTTTATGAAGATTTATAATGGCTTCTTTATTCGGAGGAATACAATAGCAATAGTCACTGTAACTTCAGCAGAAACTCCTTTAGGTAAAATAACATCTATAACAAATGCAGACACTCTGAGACTCATGCAGTGATAATACTTGGGTATCTCTGAAATAGGGTTGATTAGGAAGGATTCTCATGTTTGAGATTTCCAAGGGCAAAGGGGTTTGGTTCTTGCGATCTTGGCTTTGTACCCACTT
The DNA here is from genome assembly GCA_013396655.1 of Campylorhamphus procurvoides. Taxonomy (NCBI): domain Eukaryota; kingdom Metazoa; phylum Chordata; class Aves; order Passeriformes; family Dendrocolaptidae; genus Campylorhamphus; species Campylorhamphus procurvoides. The sequence continues at coordinate 359,060 of WBMV01005287.1, read as the reverse complement.
GTGTAGTGAGTTAGGATGCCTTGGCCTGTCTGAAAGACTATTATTTGTATTGCTGTTCAGAACTGCTCTCCTGAAATGCTTCTTTTGAGATGGGAGAGTCACCTTATTCCTTGTTATTGTAACTGTGCTGTGAAATCAGGAAAACCTACTCATCAGGACATAACTTTGTGCTGTTCACTGTGTGAATGTTGCTCTGTGTTTCTTTGAATTTTGGAGGCTGAAGATACTCATGTCAGACTCTTGCATACCCCTTATTAAGTTGTGCTGTTTTTATTTGCGTTCCCACAAGTGCTAACTGCTGGCTGTATATAATTTTCTGAATTTTCCGTGGCAATGAGCTACTCTGGCGGGTATGCACTAGGTGAGTGTTGAGGCATGCGATGGCTGGATTGGCTGGAAGTGAGGTAATGCGATGCAGTGCAAATAGACATGCAGGACGAGGATGTCTCCAGTCTGCAAGCCTCACTGGTTTCTGCCTGTAGGAAGGGATGGGGCTATGCACATCTCTGGATAGCAAAGACAGACTTGCAGTTGCCAGGGTACATCTGTAATAAAGATACTTCTGGCTACTTTCCTCTGGAATAGAGAAAATTTTAGACCTTTCCCCTCAAAGCTGCATAATTTCTTAGCATTGTTCTAATTTTTAGAAGTTAGAGCAGCTGAAGAAAAAGGGGCGCTTAGCTGTGAAGAATTATATGGGGGGGAAAAGTGGTCAGAGCACAGATGGGGACGTTCATATCGCAGATGGGTTTAAAAGTGGGAATGACAGCTTCAGTGCTTGCATTACGGAAGGATCTAGTTTGCTGAAAAGGAGGATTTCAACAGGTTTTGGGGCTTGTTGTGTCACCCAAATGTAGGCTATATAAATAAAATAGTCTGCCTCCTGCTGATTTGTAAAGGAGCACTCTTCTGCATACTTACTTTGAGGCTGCTTTCTCAAGTACAGTGCACATGCTGCAGCCCTTGGCTGCAAGGCTGCCATTTTCTTTTCACTTCAGCTGCATAAGAGAAAGGGACTTGAGAGAATATTGTCCAATTGCCCGAGCTTGCCCAAGGCCCCAGTGGGCTGGCGGTGTGGGATGTGTGACACGCAGCTAAGCAATTTTTATTCTATCCAAGAGAGGGCACGTTAACAAGGTAATTATAGCACATTACTTCAGCAGGGATGCATCAATTTTAATCCTTGAAGCATCCTAGTGAAGTAGATAAGTGAGTACTATTAGGCCCATTTTACAAAAGAAATGACTGAATTAAAAGCTGAAATGATTTGTTCATGGTGAAAGCTGTAGTATGTCTGAAGGGCAGGGGGAGAAGGACCTGACTCAGAGACTCCATCAGGGGTCCATTCCCCTCTTGATCTTGGAGACCTCTCCTCTCCATTAGCTTCAAGCCACACCACTCCATGTTGGAGCAGAAGGAAAGGGGAAACTTGATCCTGTGTTCACTACTTTATCCCACTCCATTTTCCTGCTGGCAAAATAATTGTGATGTTGTTAACATTTGTTAATTTGAAATTATTGATGAATTTGTTTTGGCAAATAAACACTTGTTTATATATGGTTTGTAAACAGGTCTGTGAAATTGGGACTTGTGTGAAATGAGTTGGGAGGTGTAAGATCAGTCCTAAAAGGCTTAAGCTTTTCCCAAAACCTATGCCTTTTTCAATACTTAAGTTCTGGTTGTTGCTAACATGTAGAGTGCAGGCTGACTGGCCTGTGGGGGTAGGATTCCTCCCCACCTCTTTGATACACTGTATCTCCTATGTGGGGGAGTATTTGAGGGGTCATGATCTATTACTGTCCTGACAACACCTTTCTTAGAGCTGCAGAGAAATTCAGCCCCCAGAGGTGTCATGCAGACCCATGTTTTCCTGCACTAGGGGACCTGTAAAGGGTATGGGCATCTTCACTGCAGCTACAAGAGCAGCGTGAAAGGTCAGCCATGGGGCAATGCCTTGAGCAGGGGACTCGGCCCTACGCTGTGAGGATGTATGCAGAAAAGCGACACAGATCTGTCTGGATAATTCCCCAAGCTCTGCTTAGATCATCCTTACAGTGACTAAAACAGCACAAGTATCCAAGGTCTCTCTGATGGGGAGACCTGAGTAGATCTGTTGCTTCTTTGAGTTTCATTCCAGCATTTGAAAGCTCCTCTGTGAGAGGTGTGTTTGTGGCTCACTGCCTCTTCAGTCCAGTGGGAACCAAGCTTTGCCTCTAGTCCCACTTTCTCCTGTTTGAGTGGAATCTGTTTGCATTCTCAGAACATCACAGTGCTCTTAGGACAGCAGCAACCAACTCATTTCTGATAACATTAAAAGCAGAAGTTAGGCCTGTACAAAGGGAAAACTGAAATACACATGAAATCTAGTATGTGTTCATGGCCCCTCTCCTTAAAATACCCAATGCCAGTATCTCTGCATCAGTAGAGAGTGTTTGCTTAACACTGCAAGGTGATGTAGGATGCCATCTGTGAAGTCCTATATACCCTATAAGGTCAGCAGGAGCTCAGCATGCTGAAAGTGAGAAGCACTTTATTATTAGGCATTTTTATTTTTTAGTTCAAGGAACTCTTTTCCTCCACATTTCTTTAATGCTTTCTTGATGCTTTGTTTGTAATTAGCTTAGGTAAGGCTCATTTACCCAAGTGATGCAGAGTCAAGGTGGAATGGGAGAGAGACACAGAACGCTGTTCTGGCTTTGTTTTGACACTTCCTCTTCTTTTTGGGATTAAGACCACAACAAGTGTGTGTGCGGGGGGGGTTCCTGAAGACCTGAAGAGTTTGATACAGAGCAAAACTAAGTGATAATATTATTGCTTTGCAATGCTATGGGCAATTTATCTCATAACACTTTTAAATAGCTGAATATCAGAGTCTTAATTTTAAGAAAGAGATGATAAACTGATTTAACCATCTCCATACATCAGGTTCATGCCAGATTAAGAAGATGCGTAAAAGACACCTTGTAAAAACTCAGGTATCTGAGATTCGAATTCATGATTCAGGCCTTCAGAGCTCTGATCTCAGTGTCAGGATGGTCTGTCTTCAGCAGTTGCATATCAGATAGCAAATATCTTGCCCAGTTTTTCTTTGAGCATTTAATTTGGGTATGCCTACTTTTTGTTCCAATACATTAGAATCCTTGAGGGCTGCAAGGGTAACGCTTTTTACAATTTGCAAATATATTTGCTTTACGTACTGTAAATAAATAGAGCGGTTGTTTTTTTCTTCTTTTTTTATAATCTATTTTAATCCATGGCTATTTATTCTCTTTCATAATAAGCATATAGAAGTCTCATCTTGTTGGAATTTGCAAGTACTGAAATAATGAATACTGAAAATATTTTATTTTCCAGGTCTTTGGTTTCAGTTCAGCCCCTGCTGTGTTATTAATATAGCTCTTTTGCCAGCTATAAAAATCAAAACAAATGCATATGAAGCCATGTAAGATTCTGTTCCTCTTCTCTCTCTAATGGAGATTAAAATACCTGCAGCAAAACAGAATCACACCTGAGAGTCTAAGTTTGAATTAAACCCCAGAGTACTTGGCTGTTTTAATCTCTCAGTTATGTAAAATGGAGTTTAAATGGGGAGAAGTACTTTTCCTTGTGTTTTGGTGACAGTTCTGGGCCTGATCTGAATCTACAACTGCATGCAGTTGTGGGAGTGGATGAAGTTAATGACAAATTAATTGATAAGTCAGCTTGAAAACAAATGTTCTTTTAAGATTTGAAGGTGTTAAAGGACAGAAGGAGAAGAGGAAAATGGTTCAGCTGTAATGAATGTGGCTACTGCATATTAAAAAGAGTATTTTGAAACCACTAGCTGGAATAGCTGCATCATTTTACATTTGTTGAGATAGCAGCTCTCAATTTGCTGTGGATGGTACCAGTTGGCATCTAAGATCTTATGCTGCATAGGGGCTGACAGCTTGCTGGGGACTGTGAGCTATGAGGCTGACTGAGCAGGGTCCTTGTCAGCCAGGGCATGTCCCTTTGACTCAAGAGAGGGAGTTGGGCAGGCTGGGGAGAGAACAGGGTAAGAGGGGGCAGTTCCCAGCCTGGTGTATTCGTGGACTCAGGACCCTGACTAGTCCTTGTTAGAAATTTTTTCTTATCAAGACAGACTCCCTTCATTGAGTCTCCTGCATGTTTTCCTCTTTGGTAGTAAGTAATATCCAAGATAGGCCACTGTACCTGAAAAGAGCCTCTGTTGCCTTTTGTAATGATTGAACTGGACTCTGCAAAAAGGATCTCCCTCTGTCCATAAGGCCCCACAGAACTGTGCTGATTGCAAGTCCCCGCTGCATGCCTGTCCTGATCCACCACAGCAAGAGAAATGCTCTATGCTCCAGTCCTTGCAGCACCCCTGCTGGTGCAGATCATCCTCTGACCAGTTTTGCACCACAAGCACTCAGTCTTGCTTGATGTATGGGGCAGGTTAGGAAGTGGTGGCTCATGATAAGGCACTAAATGTTTTGTCTTTTGTGTTCTTACTAAACATGGTGGAAATGTATAGCAAACTTGTATGTAAATAGTGGGTTCCTTTACCAGTGTGCAGTTCTGGGTCTAGATTTCCCTAGCCCTCTGCTTAGTGGCATCTTGCCTTTTCTTATTGGCTATGTTCTAATGGGGTTCCAAATTTTGTCTTTGTTTTATGTTGCCACTTAGAGGTTTAATGAGGTCCCACTCAAGGCAACTAGGGTTAGGATGTCCCAAGTAGAAGATTCCTGGTCACACTAGAAATCGCCACTTTTTTTTTTTTTTTTTCCTGTAGAATATGTTCCCTGGTACTCGTTTCCCAACGGCAGAGGAAAGGAAAAGGATTTTTTAGCAGTTAGGAGGGGGATGGAGAATTGACTAATCCTGTCTCTTTATCACTCTGCCTGTTAAACATAATTATTCTTGCTCTTATGGGGCTTCTAAACAGTCACAATTAGGAATTATGCTAATAAAGTCTGTTGTGACATGAAAAATCACTTCATTGCTTATACGTCCCCATGACTGTGTTTTAGTACTCTGCAAAACATAATATCTCTTCCTAGGGCATTATGGAATAGGAAAGGATAGGAAAGGAGAGGCTTCAGTGCCAAAGGCTTGCATCTGGAGGACTCAGCCTTTTTTTCCCAGCTCTGCAGTTGAATGACTTGACCTACAAACAGGCAAAGCATGAGAAGTGCTCAGCACAAGGGACACTGAGGTTTGAAATCTGTTCCTGAACATTAAAAACCGATGCCACATTTTTATAGAAAACTGTCTGTGATGCTGGGCTCTGACCTTCGCACGTTTCTGCCCCTTGGAGCTGCATTCTCATGAATTGACCTGTCCCACCTTCTGTTAGAGTATTGAAATATTCAAAGTTGGATCTTGTTTTTATGCACAGAAAAACAGACCTACTGTTGGAAGAGTGATGCATGCCATTCCTCCAACAGTTGTAGAAATTAGATTGAGGAATACCATAACCAGGACCACTAGCCCCTTGCTACTGGAGCTAAAGGGACAGCTCTGTGAGTGTCACTGAAGATTTGATCCTCAGCTTTCTTGCCTTATATTACATGCACGCAAATAACTATAGCCAAACAGGATACACCTGTTTTTCATGGAGTGGACTCAAGATAGTAGGCTGTAGAAAGGAAAATGATGGCTATTGTTCTTTGGAAAGAGAGAGTGGGGAAAATAAAGATACAAAGATGTCCAAAGTTGCATATCTTTCTTTCCCCAAAACTTGTGCTAGTTTTGTCTGCCAGAAAGCTTTCCATGAAACATCTCTCAAGCTAGAAATCAATACTTTTGATAAAAATTGGTACTGGATAAATATTATCTGTCTGTATCATCTAGCCATTATATTCTTTCTACAACTTTGTCTTGTTTTGCTACTCAGCCCAATGGAGTTTGGTGTGAGGAATGTGGTCAAAGGAATTCGCTGCAAATTCCTTTGCTCTTCTGAATGTATTCCTTAACTTGAATGGGACAGTTTAGCGGGTTGTTGAACCAATTTATTTATATCATATAAACTAATCCTAATTATAGGCATGAAAATTCTAGATGCTCCTTGAAATGACCACAAAGTTGTTTGTGAGAGGTCTGCAGAATAATTTCCCTCTTACTTTCCTTTTTGTCTCAAAAACTGTGCTGTCAATGCTCTTGTCATACTCTTCTGCTGACCAGAGATTACGTTAAAACAAAATCTCTAATATTATGGCATACTTCTTTCTTAGCTTCAGCTTGCCTGACTCATTGAACCCAAAACTAGTGTCATTGACCCAACAGGCTAAACAGTTCATTAACACTCATATTTTCAATCATGTACATCAGCTGTTTGTTTCCACTACTGTTTCCAAAATTCCCTGGACTACAAAGACAACTTTGATCAGACACTCTGAACTTAGGCATCCCCCCAGAGGAAGAATGTCCTGCAAATTGAATGGTAGTCTGGTGCTCAATGTGGTGCTTAAGATAGTTCCATATTCAAAAGCAAGATGTTATGAGAGTGGACTGAAACTAAAGGAGGGACTATCATATTAGCAATTCAGGGAGAACTTTTTCAAATATGGGACAGTCAGAAATTTTAAAGAAACCAGTAGTCCGCAAGATAAGAAAAGATACAGAAAGAGCTGCTCTGCATAACTCTCATAGAGATGTGGAAAGGTAGCAGATGTCAGTTGTGGGAAAGACCAACAGCATTGTGCCAATTAAATGCCACTCAAGGAGTTTCTTTAGAAACTACTTTTAAAAGTTTTGTCAAATTTCAGAAGGCCTGAAGTGGAAAACATCAAAGTGAGAGGCTTTAATGAGAAAAAACCAAGGTATGGATAGGTTCCCACTAGGAGATGAGGTCTTGACTTAAGCATTAATACAATGAAGCACTTGGACCCTTTCTTTTTCCTGTCTCTTAACATGCAGCATGGAGGGCTAGGCAGGCCTTCAGAAATAGTGACTTTTAAATTACTTCCAAAAAGCAAGTAAACTGAATAAATGAAGAAGGCTGCTTCATAGTCAGGCACTGAAATTGCCTGCACTAGCAGGTCACTGGAAGAGAATGCAGTGGGTCACTGGAAGGGACTGCAGTTTTTACAGTTATTAAAACAGTAGTCTCCTAGTTGAGTGTTTGAGTATTGTGAAATTTATTTGTTAGGTTATGCTGGACAGTATGGACAAATAAATGAGACAATTCAAAGAAAAACATTGGGAGAGCAGGGGGTGTAGAAAGGAGAAGAAAAACAGAAAAGTGACTGCTCTAAGCTAAAAAAAAAGAGCAAATTACTATTTTAAAAGAGTACTCAGTGTTGCAGTGTTTCTTGGTGTTACTTTTGTATCTGTATATGCTACTTCAGTTTTATATGCATGGAGATTAAATAGCAAGAGATGGGACAGTCCATCTGAAACCCAAGTTCGGTCTGGGCAGCCTTCCATCTTCTACTCTCAACTTCCTCTCAAAGATGTTTGTCTTTGTTCCTTGGTGGTCTGGGGATTTGGGTCAAAGGGACATGAGAGTGGGATGGTTTGAGGGACACATAAGGTTTGCATTTTGAGAAACATGATCCAGGGATGGACTGAGAAGCCATAAATCAGAATTCAAGGCAAATGTAGATATTGCCTAAAGAGCAAGCAGTGTCTGACACCATCTCTGCATCATAAATTCACCTTCAAGGAGCGAAGGTGAATTTATGTCCTCTGGGCATCTTTGACCTTTATCGTAAACATTACACACCAAACAATTCTTTGTGGTATTGTGATAGTTTCTGCAAGCTCAGAGTGTAACATTAGAAACTTGCTAGGGAATTTTGAGACCCCAGAAGTATCTGGCTATCTATCTTAAGGCTGTGATTTTCTTCTTAGGCATCCCATTATCCTTGTCAGCTTGAGTGGGATTATTGGTCTTGTTTTCTTATTTATCTATTTAGGAGGATATATCTCAACAGACCTATGGCTTGAGTATTCAGTGGCTTACAGAGAAGCTATGGCTCCATTGTTCTGTGTGTACATCCAAACTACATGATAAGCGGAGTTGTGCAAGTCAGCCCTTTCACAGAGAGTTAGGGTAGGCAGAGATAGGATGTGTCAGCAGGACCTTTATCCTTATAGTTTGGGACTGCACAAAGTGCTGTCCTGGCTGTGTCTCCAAGTTGGACTGCCTGGTTGTCTATCCTAATCAGCATGGTTGGAAATGTTTCCTGGCACTGAGGCTGGCCATTGCAGGATGGTCCATCCTTGCGCATCACCAGGCAGAAGAAGATGGTTGTATGCAAACTAGGCATTGGGAATGGTCATGAGCATATCCTAATTCCTCTCCTAATCTGTGCTCAGAATTATTTGGAAGACTGCTAGTTAAATGAGAAAAAGTGTTTCAGAGCCTGTTGTAATAGTACAAAAATGCAAATTATCATGTTTCAACATCTGGGAGTGCACCAAGGTTCCATTTCATTTATTAGCGTAGTTATAGTCTATCAATATGACTTTCACCATGTCAGTCTCTCCAATGTTACTAAAACCCTTCACAAGCCATTTAGAGAAAGAAGGCCCTCAAAGAGAGATAAACAGCTTATATTAAATGTAGGTAGACTGAAAATGCTGTTGAAATTGGACGGCTTAGTTTTGGTGCTGTGTGTGGTCAACACTTCAAGCAGAATTTCTCATACTGGTGTGATTGGGATGCCACTGGACAATAGGAGATGGGTTCTCCCAACCACTATATGCTGTTGGTGAGTCTCAAACCAACATTGGTTGAGATAAAATACAGGAGTCTGCTGGGTGCAAGGTTTGGAGTTGCCACCATTAGGTAAATGGTGAAGAGAGAGCCCGGTGCATCTTTTCTCTAAGGAAGCCTTGTGTTAAGGAATCAAGTAGAAGGAAACGGGATGTCTTTAATTTTATTCCAGTTTGCTGTGTAGCTGTCTCCCATTCACTTCCCTTGTAGAGAACATCCTTATATTTAAAGCAGGAAAACGGTGAGTAAAATTTTCTAGGTTTCATCTCCAAGTGTGGCGGCAGCTTGCTGCATAAGTCTTGGTGGGAGACAGGGACAACTCCCATCTCATTGTGCTTCCTGTTTCTGATTGGTGTTTTAGCAATATTAATGCTTGTCAACCTGCTAAGTAGTCTTTGAGAGGCTCAGTTATTCATTACTGCCAGTGATCTGAGACATGCTGCCACAAAGGTACTAGAGAGGAGGGGAGGATTTCTCTCGTTATGGGATATAGGGAAAAGAGGAAGAGCAGAGGGATGAAGGAGCAATTGCTGGAATCATGACAGTCACACCATTGTGTGCACACCTGGCCGTCGTCCCCTCTGCATATTAACAGGGTGTTTGAGATGGCTCTCTCCCATGTTGTTCACATGGGTGTGAGGGACCAGCCCTGTCCTTGCTTGCATCCTTCCGCTGTTTCTCTCTGTTCTTTGCTCCCATTGTTCTGCAGTGCTTACTGCCTTGCTCCTCATGCGCATGCACCCCTCTGCTTGAAGCCAGGTTCATAAAAAAAACAAACAAGTGTGTCTCCATGGTAACAGGAAGACTGCTGAAAAATGGCAGCTAAATGCAGCTGCCCCTCATTTAATATCGACTCTGGCACTGACAGAACAGATAATGGGCAATAACACACCATTATGCTGCGGGGAAATGAAATGCTTCAGCAGACGCCTGTCATGCTGCAGGGATTTATTTGTTACTGTACCAGCAGAGATTTCTCTCCCCTTCTGTCTATCACTTTCTGTCACTCCCTCTTTTTTTTCCTCCTTTTGCTTCCTATTTTCTGCTTGTTTTCTCCACTTGTCCCTTTCGCTTTCAACTATTTCCTTTCCTTCTTCCTAGATTTTTTCCTTTCTTTACCTCCTTTCTTCGTTACTTCCTCTGTCATGGTCTCTGACTTTTATGTTACCCTGGATTTCTTGTTCGTGGTTTTGGAAAGTGCAGTGTCTGAAGCCTGAGAGCTCTGTGAAGCTCCAAGTTTTTGCACCTTACAGACTTCCCATGTTCTTCCTAGTTCTTATCCTTTCTGTAGTTGTGCACGTGTCAGTATAAGTCTAGTAAGGATGAGGTTTGCTGGAGAGCCTTCTACCAACATATTTCTGTGGGCTGTTTTAATTTGACAAGTAGAACACAATGTGATGGAAGTTTTTGATGCAAACTTAGAGGAAAGAGCTACTGGAAGGGATGTACTGCTGCTTCTTCTGGTGCCAGAGGTTCTGCTTGATTTATGGCTGACCACAGAGTGCCCAGTGGTTGGGTAGTTTGTATTTGGGTTGTGGATCATGTTCGTTTCTTAATGGTTCCTAACATTGTGACTCTTTGACATCTTAATTTTTCAGGGTTAGTTTCACTTAGCAATTGCTGTGGGGTTAGTTTTCTAAATGTCCTGCTTGTACAAATCTGAGATGTTGCAGAACAAGGGGCAGTGATGTTAGTAAGAGATCTTCTCTCAGGATTATGAGACCTGTCCTTCTGCAGATAAAGCTTTGAACTAAGCGATAAACTTTCAAGTAGCTACCTTTTAGCTTCAATGAATTGAGGCCTGCGAAACTCATTTCTTTGATTCAAAAGCTGCTCTTACATGAGCAAATGCTGTCTGTGGATGCAGTTCATGCAAGCAAAAGCATGCTGTTTTCAATACAGCCTATTTTCTCCGCATCTTCTTGCAAAGAATCATGAAATCCTCGCAGACATATCTTTATGTGGGTGTAGCTGCACTGATGGGAGTGACCTTCACTGATCGTTGGTGTCCAGACATACATTTGATGGGTAGAGCGGGGGAGCTATAGCATCATCTTCACCCACAAAATGTACACCATCTGTGCAATATGTGTTCCTAATCACACAGTGTGGCAGAGCTCTGGCAGCCACCCAGTCAGTACTTACTGCAGCTAATGTTGTAGCTATGTCCAGGATCACATCACATCATCCCTGTCTGATACTGGTGTCCTGGAAAACCTGCCTGATACAGAACCTGTTTGAGACCTTGCTTGTGCCTGTGGCTTTGTTGACCTAGGCATGCAAAGAGCTCATTTGAATGCAGATATCCTTTATAAATTCTTTTCTTAGTGTTCTTGGACCCTTATGGAAGAAAAAACCCATACCAGTAAAGTTGTATTTTCTGCCAGTGCAATGACATCTACACTTGCGGCTTTGTCATCGTTGATGTGGTGGTTATGGGGGTTATATTGGATGGATTTTTTTTTTGTACACTGTATTGGTGTCTGTGCCAGTAAACCTTAAGGTAAAAGTAGGCCTAAATTCTCTAAGTAATATATTATACACATTGTGTCATATGGACCTAAAATACGATCATTCTTCTTTTCCCTAAGTGTGATGAAGTGAGCAAATCTAGCTAAGCAGCTACTTAGAAAGCAAATTTTGCCAGGACTCAGTGCAATACACTTGTAAGCAGTATAGATCTTACATACTGTCCTGTTATTCTAGCACAGTCTTGTTATTCTAACACAGTATTTAATAAAATACATTGGTCATGTCTTGCAAATCATCTTCATTTTTGGTGCCTTGGTAATTTTTGGCCTAAAATTTCAGTGAGTGCTCATTGCTTGGATTTTAACAGTTTCCCAGTAGTGTTTACACCTCTGAGTAAAATCTGTACAATGACTCCTAAGTTCTCTGAGCTCACCAGCCCTTGCTGTGATCAGTGACAAATCAGTATGAGAGGAATCTTTAATGCAATAGCAGGTAAGATGCTGGAGGAAAGCAGATAATGATAAACAAGGAAAAATCTTTTTGGCTTATATCCTGGCACACCATCATATATCTACCAAGGAGCTTATTTAAGTAGAATGTTTCCAAAATGTCAGCATATATCCTACATGCCTGATTTTATTTACCGCTTTACTGCAAATGTAAAGCATGTTCCTCAGAAATCCTCTTAGAACTCAAACAGAAAACAGACAACTTTGAGACATCACAGCTTGATGTGCAGTTGATTGTTAAAATACCATTCATCCTCACTGATACTTTGGTTGTGTTCCAGTAGGCTTCTGGAGTAGCTCTTGGGCGACTATGGGTTTCCCAATTTATCACTATTTTCCCCAGTGTCTTTAAAATTGATTCCTGCTCTAAGATATTAAAACAGTAGGAAACTGATTTCTGCTTTAGGTTTCAAAGGAAGCAAGCCAGAGTCCAAAAATCCTTAACAGATACCCTTCTGTCTACCGCTTTGAAGCTGGGAGATTTCTAGATATAGATGCTGTTCAGAGTGCTCACTCTCTCCACAACTGAAATGACAATGCACTGACCCCCATCTCAATTGTATGTCTTGCCAGCGTCTTGAGCCATGGTGCTTATTAATGAAATAAGCAAACATGAAAGTGTCTCAGGTTTCCTTCTCCTTTTTGTAATTTCCCCCTCCCCCCCCCCCGCCCCAACCTGCAGTCATTAAGAGCCATTGTGAAAGAGGAAACAGCTTGTTGAAAAGAAAAGCTCTGATTTTTATATTTTTTTTAATTTTTATGAAGAATACCATCAGGAGCAGCCTATGATTAATACACATAATTGAAACAAATTGCAGCTAACTGCAGAAAACTGTCTCCCAGCTGTTGACAGAAGGAAATTGCTGACAGCCTTTTACCATTCAATGAAGAACAGAAAGAGAGAGAGAGAGAGATAAGGGAACTTTGCCTAGGCAAGGCAAATACATCGCCACTGCTTGCACATGCATGTACAAAAGCACTTGTGCAACCAATGTGTATGTATGTCATTGTGCATGTATCTGCATGTGCAGATGTGTTACCTGTGTAGGTGCAAATGCAACTTTTGCATGTGTTTGTAAGGACTGTACCTGCATACACGTAGGATTCTTGCATGTCTGGATGCCTGCTTTGCTGAACATACTGTGTGCCCACAAGCAGTGCAATAGTAATGTCAATTTAATGAGAGCTGCCCTGGAGGTACTGTGTGCTCCACCAGAGAGAGAAGGCTCCAGCTGCATGTGTGCTTGCACATGTGAAGTTGTCTATTCACCTATGAAACAAGAAAGACTGTCTTATGCAGGGATCCCTTCCTCTGGCTTTATCTTTAGGAGAATAAGGCAGGCTCATTTTTGGCTTTTAAAATGTCTTCTATCTCTACCCTGTTCTCCTGTCCCTTTTACCTTTTGTTTTTCATGCTCCCTATCCATCATTAAGAGTCTAAACAGAAAACGCTTAGATGCAGAAGATGAGTGAAGCTAGAAGAGCCATCTCTGATTGAAATGCCATACAGATGGCTAATAGGCATACATTAGAGCTTTGTCTGGTTTAAAAAGTTGCTCTGGAGAGGAATTTAATATCCATAGTTCATTCAGTTGCTGGCTTTTGCTAAGACAATCAGTGAGTGTGTTACATTGATTGTTTTGTGATACACATTTGTCATATAGGGACCATTTATAACTTGTCCATCCAGCGATGTGCTCCCACACAGCCATGTTGCTGTTTCAAAGTGGGCAACCCCTTGCACTGAGTGGGCCACAGGAATGCTAGTAGGTAGAAGGCAAAGTTAGAGACTTCCAGCAGATTGTTAGTAAGATCTAACAAACTGGTTGGCAAAATCTGCAGTGAGGTTGATGCTCTAATATCAACTGAACATACTTTGTTGTAATCATCTGTTGCTTTCATAAACCGGGCTTTTAGTGGCCACTCTGTATGGGCATTTTGACTTAATTGGAAGCAAGCAGGAATATCAAGTGTGAGTTATTTCCAGTGTATCTGCCTTTAAACTGATTGCTATGGTGTGATGCCAGTTGGTAAAAAAAGAATTCTTTCTGTTGTAAATCTGCTCAAGGAAATAAAGCGATGAAGTCTGTTTGTAACCACATGCATATTATAAGTGTTATAAAAATAATCTGCTTTAACCGGTCCCTAATCTGTTATTCCCTCTCCCTTTGTGCTAGTGTTCAGTGGAAGCACATCAATATGAAGCAGTTAGTAAACAAACATTCCTTTATCAGAGGTGTATGTCAATCCCGATGGAAGCTTAACAGCTCAGGCAGACAGATGCAGTAGTGGGGAAATAATTGATAAACACAATCTATAACATGTAACATCTGAGTTTATGAGTTAGTGATTCACAAAAGATGAAACCAAGGGGGTGAAGGAGGGCAGGAGCCATTGACATTTGAAGTTGAGCCCAGGAAACGGTGCATTCTTCTCTAGCACTACCCAGGGAGCTTGGGAAGAGTCTGAGAACAGTTTAATGGAAAATGCAAATGCTGAAAGAATTTAAAATAATACCAGGTGGGCGATGCTGGAAGGGAGGTAGCTGGCTTAGGCTGTTGCCATAATAACAAATCACTTTAAAGCAAGCCAGACTGTTAATTTACCTATTCAAAACCAAACATGTACATGTTTAATTCTAACAGAAAACAAGATAACCTAGTGTATTCACAGTGAGTTGTGGGCTGCCTTGCATTTACTGAAGTGTAAGGCAATGCATGTGGGCAGCTGCCATGAAGTAGTTAATGTGATGTATGCTACATGCTTGCCTGGTGCACAAAAACATGAATGGACAGGCTCTCAGTCAGGGTCACTCCTTAATGTGCAAAAGCCAAGTCTCCCACTGCTGTTACGTTATTCTGCCCCTTTAAAACTCCCCCCATGTCCCAACTGCATTTTAGTTATCAGTGGTTATGGGATGTTGATGTGGAGCTGTACATGCAAGATACAGCCTGCTCTATTGATTATAGCAATTTCTCTGCTTTATGGAGGTGAAAAAGGAGAGTGGAAGTGGAGGTTCATAAGCCTGCAGGGCAATAACACCTTGAAGGATAAGCAGAACTGGCCACACTCCACATCCTTCTTTACAGTCTGTTCTTAGTGGTGCTTGCATGACGATCAGAAATTGTACCTGGTGGACTATTGCAGTTTCTGACAAGGCTCATTTCTGTCTTTTGGGACTGAACAGCCTCAGTTCTGTCAGATGAAGCAATTTCATCACATTTGTATAAATCATACAAGAACCACCTAGAACTAAAGGTACTTTATGGAATTGCTGAAGTTCCCATAGGAACGTGAAAATGAGTTCTTAATTTACCTCCACTGGGAAACAGAATCTTAGGTGCCAACAAGCTTGTTTTACTAGATGCTGTGTAATATTGAGGTCAACACTAACATTTTTGCTGCTGGTATCTCTGCATTTACCTAGCATTAACTAACATTAACTAGCATTCATTGTGGAGACTATTCAAGTAGACATCACTGGTAAGGAGTGCACCAACTCTTCTTATGATTAATGTATCATGATATGGTCAAGCCAAGCAGATTGAAGAAGTTTGAGGTCTAGTAACTCATCTGTAGGACAAAGAAACAGCAAAGTAATTCTCAAAAGTGTATAGACAGCAGTAGAATGAACTGTGATCCTCTCTGGGCTGCACATGGTGAACCTTAATGCTGTAAGTTGTCATGTAACCGTACAAAAGCTTTCAGTATTGTGAAAATACTGAAAGGTACTAAGTGCAGTGAGTTCTTTTCCTCCTTTGTCCTTACAGAGTAGTTAAATTATGCAGTTTCCTTTTGTTCAGTCCCTTTGTGGGATTAAAGTATGGTTACAAGCAAGAAAAAATTGGGTAAAATAGGGGAAAAAGTACTTAGTGGAGTTTCTTTACTTTTTGGAGTCCAGTTATCCCAGTGTAAGGATAAAACTGCATTTATCTGTATATATAGATAGATTAATGATACAAATGAATATAATTATATATAATTGTCTCCCTCTTATTTTTCTTAGCTCTGCAGAGCCAACAGAGTTCTGAGAAAATAAGTTATACCTTATTCTGATGTATGTTTTAGCAGAACAGCTCTTAAAATTAGTGTGAAGGCCAAATTCTGCCAACAGTCCTTTAGCAGGCCCATAATAGATCATGGCATTATGAAGGTTTGGATAGAACTTGCTCTGCCAAAATTCTGTTGCTAGAAATAGTGTGAAAAAAGATTCCATTTTCTCTGTGACTCCACAAAGCAGTGGCAGACCTAAAAGTTACAGGGGAAAAAAAACCCCTAACCACTTATTTTTATTGGAACTGAGCACATTTGACCAGATAGCTGTCAAGAGACAATTAACCTGGAGGCTCTAGAGGTTACAAATTGGCAGAGTGCATTTTCAGAATTGTCTCATATTTTAAAAATAGTGATGTTTTCCACATAGTAGGGGCTTTTGATGATCCTTCATGCTAGCCACGTACAAGGATGCACAAGGGTTTGCCCTACAGGTCTTAACCAAAACTGCCATTCTTCCTTCCCTAGACCTCTGACCAGTTTTCAGTTCCAAAATGACAAGACCTCAGTGGTGGTGGGTTAATGGAGTTGTTAATGTGTGGGGAAAAGAGTGACAACATCTCATAAAAAAAATAACTTGTTGGAAAATATTCATAGAATATATAAATACTCGTGGTGTCTAGCTTAAAATAAGAGTCTTTGCTATTAAAAAAGAAACCCCAGAACCACAGAAATCAAGACCTCCGGGATGAACTCATCTCCAGGAAAATAATGGCAGCACCTTTCTGAAATGAAAGAGAAACACACGTTTTTCAGTGCTAGTTGTAGCACAAGGGCAGCGTCACATTTCCTGCAGAGAGATTTGAAAAGTAATTTTTATAACAGTTGGGCTTTTCTTGTAAGAGTAAGAATTACATCAGTTCTGACCTTCTAGCAACAGACTTAGGAAAAATAACATGAACACAGATACCAGCATGATCGCTGTCTTACATGCAGCAGTATGCCTTCACTGATTGCCATAAAATTGCTCCTTACTTTTATCAAGGCCAGTGGGTTCAGAGTTTGGCTTATAGTACTGAAGAGACATGCTGGTTTGGCTGTTTTTTATTGTTTTTAGTTGATACCTGGTCTCGATAACTTGTACAAGGCTTTAATAAGATTGTGCTACCCAGTAGCTTGAACTAATGAAAGCAGCTGAGCTCGTTTTTGGTGCTGTCACATCAAGATATGAAACTTATTTTGTTGATGATAGGAGGTTACTAATTTTGAATGAACTGATAGAATAGCTGTTATCTATTATTCCACATAGCATAGATAATTTCAGAAATTTATGCAAACAGATGAGCTGATAAGTATTTAAAGGTAATTACTGTATATGCTAAGCATCAATTTTTATTACATTGAAATAAGTCCATGTAATATGTATATATTGAAAGACCACATGGAAATACCTAAGAGAGAATTACAATCATGGTATAATTTTTTCACTTGAATGCAAAACCCCTCCACTATTGTGAAATATTTATTTTTTAAATAATTTTTTTTATTTGTAGACTTTTGAAGAGATCTTGTATACTTCCAGTGATTAGCTGGAATGCTTTTGTCTAAATAACTTTTCTTTTCATCAGCCTTCCTACCAGACAGAGATGCTAAATGGAAGCATTTATTGCATTGCTATTAAGCTTCTGCCACTCTCTGATCTTAGATAACTTTCTGTACCTTTTAACCCACTCCTATTTCACACTCTTGTCTGGGTTGCATGCAGAATCTTCAAAAGCATACTTAGTTTTCAAGTGTCTAATGTCTTAGTTTACAAGTGTCTAGATGGATTAGGTCCTGTGTCCAGATGATTTCTGTGGAAGTTCTGGCAAACTTTCATTCTGTGAACTTTCCTCAGTGTCATTTAGCTCCGATTTTGAACATGCAAGGAGTTATTAAAGTCATAGCGCATGTCCCTTTTAGAGTCTCTGCTATTGCAATGCAATAATAGTAAAAGACCCAAAACATCTGATAATGGTAGGCTATGCTCTTTTGCACATATAGGGAGTACTGCACAAAAGATGGATGTCTACTTTTTCAAATTAGCATGCAAATTCTGTGTGCTGAGGATCTGCCCTTAAAATCTGAGATGTGTTAGTCTTGATCTTCAGGCATGTTGGTGGTGTGTAGCTATTGCTGAAAATCATGATAGTGAAGAGGCATTTCAGCAAATGCAATGTGTATGGTTATCCCAAGTCTCGTACTGAGCTGGCAGCAGAGCTGAGAACATGTAGGTTTTCTCTGAACCTTTCCTGGGCAGCAAATGCCTTGGACAACTGCCCAGACAGACAACTTTAGATGTTTGTGCCTCCCAAGAACAGCAGTCTCCTGGAGTTGCACTCTTCCTGGGATGAGCATCCTTGTTATTATTTAAAATGGATTATTTGATAGGTTCTATTATTTTTGATGTTTCTAACTCATGCATATTCAGTTTAGTTCTTCTAGTGAGTGTATTAATCTATGTTCTCCTATGAGCTAGTTCCATGACAGCAGAGGTATAGGAGGGCAGGCTAATTTTTATCTTCATCTCTTCTGCTCTGTTTGCCTTTGTTTTCTAGTAAGGAACTCAGACGTATTTATTTGTGCATGGGCATAATGTCTTCTTTCACATGGGCCTTATTTTTGCACATAGCTTTGCTACAGCCAAGCTGTAAAGATGGTGTGTGTAGCAAAATAAGGTGGAATGAAACCCTTGTATAGATGCTTTCTGTCATTTTTATGTGCATCACTCTCTTCCTTCTGATGTAGTGCTGTCTGTAACGATCTAGAGTCCTCCCTTCCTTCAGCTTTGTGTTTTCAGCATTGTGTTGTTTGTGGTGTATGGGTTTTTCAGTGGCATGCAGTGGGAAAGGTCAGCTGTCAGAAACAGGCCTGTCCACAACTGATAAGGCATTTGAGAGATTGGATTTGACTCATTAAGCACCTTCCCTGTAGACATGGAGTCTGCTCTGCCACCGAAAAAAAGCTAAATCAGGAAGGGAAAAAGCCCAGGATGAAGTTGGAGCATGCGCCACAAACACTGGCACACCCTCCCTCTCGGCCCTGTGAGCAGTGCTGGAGGTCAGTACGCTTCCACCACACTCACATCCTCATGCACTGTAGATATCTATGCTTATGCCCTGAGATTGTGTGCATTCACATCAGTCTTTACACCTGGGCAAGACACACAGGCATTCATTTTTTCTGTGTACGTATGTGTGCATTTAAGTCCTCACTTGTGGGTGCCCTGAATTTACATAAGGGAGATGCATTTCATTTCTGCCCTGAGATATGCACTGTAAGGCGCAAAAGGATGTTAATTGTCCCACATTTTACACCTATGGAAGTGCAGCCATGCCAGGCTGGTTTTGCATGTTTCTTGCTCTCTTGTAAATCTCTTTGCATGATTGGCCTGCTTCCTTTCATGCTGTAACAAAGGGCACACCTCCTCTCTATGTATATATACTGCATTTGTTCAGATGCACCCTGTCTGCCTTCCACAGAAACATGCTGTGCAACTGTCCTGCCTATACTGCATATACATGTCCACTGTCCTGGCTGCTGTTATAGACATGGCAGAAGACTAGCCTATTTCTCATTGTATACAAATGGTCACATTTTTGCCCCTAAGTAATTACTGGTCAAAGCTGCTTTGACAGCTCCCAACAGTGTCTTGCCTGTGGCTTTGTTTTGAGAATTGTTCTGCCTCAAATTGGGTTTGGATATTGCTACTTCCATACGTGGTTTTAATGATGTCTCACAACGAGCATAAATGAAGGGCTGCGGTAGCGTTTGACAGTGTGTTTTGTTATCCTGGCAGTACTGGAGTTCCACACACACGCTCTCCAGCAACACAGAAGCTGTGAGGAGCTGACATGCCTGCAGTCTCTGAGATACCAGTCTTGCATGCTGCTCTGGTCTCTTCCACCTCCCTCTTGCTTTTCACCTTCTTTTGCATCTCCCCTTTCCCATGGGCATGGCTTTCAATACCGCTTGCTGGTATTGAAAAGGATAATTTTGTGGATCATTATTGTGTTATTACAGTGATTAGCGGTAACTATTTTTCTACTCCCACTTTGCTCTGGAAGGATGCCCAAGGGGTTCCCTGCTCAGTAGCAAGTGCGACGCTTGCTGGAAGGCTGCTGCCAGCACAGACCCATGGCCATGCAGCTGCACACACACTCACTTCTGGCAGTGTTGCCTCTCTCCCTCCTGCCCCTTCCTTGCAAGCCTCCAGCAGTTCTCTAAAATACTGCCATTCAATGGAAGCAGGAATTTCTCCTTCTCTTGGGCTCCTTACATGAACTTTCATTCTGAATGCACTTTTCTCCTTTCTCCCGGTGTTGGTGTAAATCGGTTTTGGTCATTCCTGCATCAGTCCTGGAAGACTCCCACTGACAGTCCCCCTGTTTTGTTTCCCCAAGTAGGACTAAACATACCACATATATAGGGAAGACTGTAATAGCTACCTACTGTTCTTCTCCCTAAAGGTATGACCGTTTTTAAGGTCAGAATATTTTAGGAAAGACCTTGTTTTCAGTATGGTAAGGAACAAAAATGCTGCAAGTGCACCCTGTTTCATTAGCTGAATGTTAGTGCTCTTGAATCTGCATCCAGTAATAAACAGGCCTAAATACTTAGCATCCAGATTAATATTGGGTGTTTGACTTTCTTATTTTTAATAGGCTTGAAAAGTAAGGATAGTGTGAAACTAGGAATTACAACTTGGATATAGATTGCTGCTGAAGAAGAGTAAATCTCTCTTAGGGGTGAATATAAAGTTGCTTGTTGCTTTGATTTTTTTTTATTATTATTTTTTAGACATGGTCTGTATAAAACAGCAGCAATTTTGGTCAAGAATAAGATAAAAAGATAGAAAGCTAGTGAATTAAGAGCTTACCTGAATGCTTACATATTCCTACCCTGCTGTGCTCTCATGTGTGCTCTACACAGAGGGGCAGATGGGCTGGGTACCAACCCATCTCTGTGAGAGCAGGGCTGGTGAATATGTTTAGCTCTTGAGTTTTATGTTTGTAGTGCTGTGATGGTCTCTCTCTTGTCAGCTTGCACTTTGCTGAATGTTCAATCTGTAAGGAAACATTTCTACTGGGTGTTGTGTTCAGAGACTCATGTTTTAGAATGATGCACCAGGAAAATAAGAAAACTGTAAGAAATGCAGAGTGAAATAAAAGCATAAGAAAAAGTAAATACAGTAGAATTATATAGAGAATTGTCCTCACCCATATTTAGCAGCGAGGAATATAGAGGAAGTCTCATGCCCAGCTCATCATGGTATCTTTTGACAAAATCAGTAGCTTTTTCTGTGCCTTCTGCAGCTGGGAGTAAAAGTAGAAAAATTGTGTAGAGAAATGAAAAAGTATACTTTGTCTGACCAAAACAAATTGTGACTTTATATGAGTATATCAAATTCTTTCAGGAAAATTATTTTTAAAATTGATTTATTCAGCATATTTCATTTCAAAATAAACATGTTTCATGCTTTTATTTTAAAAGGGAGCTCTAGTTTTTTAAGAAATGCATTTTTAAGGAAATGTAATCCAAAACTGTTAAATTTCATTTTGGATTAAGGAAGACATTGTCACAGGATTGGCTTTTTAGTCCCTTTGGCCAGTGTAAATAACAAGCATAGCTTTAAGTACATAGTGCCACAGTCAGAGTGATATCTGGAGTTTATTGTTTCTTTGGTAGGCAATGCAACATCATGCACTGATACCAGTACAGTTGTTTGTATTTAGCAAACAATTGAAAATAGGTGGAGAGGGAGATGCCCAGGACACTGTACACTGCATATACACTGGACTGGCATGTGGCTTCTTCTCACAAATATGAAACATCTCTTGATTTGCAGAGTCTTATTAAACTCATAGTGCGTCTTTTCCTGTAGGTCTCAAGAACTTAACCTGTATTTTTGTTATCTTTGCAGTACAGGTGGAGACAGCTGAGGTTAATTAAGTGCCTCAGGTTGCACAGTAAATCAGTGGCAAAGTTGAAGATAAAATGCTTGTGTTCTAACTTCCACATCTCTAGTTTGTCATTTAGATCAATTTTGGTGAGGAATTAAAAAAATTATGTTATCAACCATATGCTGTAATATTTTGTAGACATATGTCATCTTATTCATTTTTATTATTGTAGTACTAATATTATTGTCATCAAAACATTTTTTTGCAAAAAAAGTCTTTATGACTGCATTTTTCAGCTGTTTTGTGTGGTATTGGAGCAAATTCTCCACATTTCTGAGGTTTTTTTCCTGCAGACAAAGACAGAAAATGTGGTTTACAGAGTCAGTAGGGAACCTGTGGATCATATTATTCACAAATCTGTTTAAATAATCTCTGTCTGTGTTAAATATGTGGACTAAGTAGGATATTTTGTGTGTTATATCGGATTTACTTTTTTTTCCTCTCGGAAGAGATTGTGTTAAAAAACAGCAATATACTGTAGAATGAAGAGATTTCCACTGTTGGGAAGCAAAATATCTTTCATTTGTGTTAATATTTATTTGTTTAGGTGATACGAACTTCAACTGTATATTTAATAGGTGCATACTCTAGAAATTTAAAGCAGTCATATTTCTAATAGACTACCAGCTCTATCACTGTTACGTGTAAGGGATATATGGAGACCGCTTTATACATTTAGTACACCAACTATTTTGAGGATCGGGGCTTTAGGGGAAATTTCTCCTTTCTTTGTGTTAAAGATTCAGGCACTGTCATTCTTTTTCCTTCCCTTTGCTCTCAGTCTTTGCTGTGCAGTGGTCCAAATTCACCAGGTGAGCTCAGTCACACTGCAGGACTGGTTCTGGACCTCTTAGGCATGGTTTGCAGTCCCAGGGGTCAGAGCTGCTTCTGTGTTGGAGCCAGCCCAAAGAGCATCGTTCAAGGACACAGGAAGCTGCAAGCAGAGGTGGAACCTGCAGCTCCAAAGCTCTCCTGCAATATCTTTAGAAGAAGCAGTTCTTCCTGTTTTCATTAAGAGTTATGCTGCACAGGGAAATAACAGATTAGTTAGGTTAGACAAAAAAACCCTGAACACTCATTGTATTGCCAAGTCTCCTTGATCTCCTCTGGGCTTAAATTTGAGGCCCTTTTAACAAGCATTCTCCTTTAGACTCAAAGGGTAACGTGTAAAGCAGCAGATAACAGAGGAGAGGGCATGATTCATGCTCGGCACTTGACATTCTCTGGTGTAATATTAATGTTTCCTTTGCTTTTACTGGTGCAGTGAAAGAGCTTTTTGTGTAAGATCAGAGCAGCTACACCATGTGCAAAATGTGAGTTGGCACTGAAATAGCACTGACTATTGAGGGCATCTCATGTTTGCTGTGGGCTCCTGGGCTAATGTTACTCTGCATCGCGCAAACGTGATGAGAGAGGTCTTCCGTTAATTCTTACCTACACTGTTTCTGATAATGTTATGCTGATTCTTCTCTGCTTCCAAGTTACAAATTATGCAGATATATGAAGTGGGAATGAGGGGCCTGAAGAAACAATAAATGACACTATTTCAGAAAAATGTACTATTACCCAGGATAGTTTAAAGTTAGTAAGCATATGGGAGACTACATTTTTTACTGTGGGACTCCAGCTGAGTAGTTAATTGTCTCAATTATAACATTGTTCTATGAATTTACAATTTTTCCAAGAGCAAGAATTCTTTTTCTTTTGAAAATTTATTTCCATGAAATATTCTTTTCCTGAAATATTCTTTTTCTAAGGTTTTATGAATGCAATCGGTTTGATCATCTCATGACATTAAGCTGTTGTTAATTTACAGTTTGTGATGTATAAATGCAGGATATGATATGGCTGTCAAAGCTTTCACATATCAGTATTGCTGCTGGTGATGCTTCATGCACTGAGGAATGTTTTGTGCACTATTCATGATGTATTTAAATAACCAAATAAACTCCATAAGACTGTCAAAACCAATATTTGCTTTTGACTATTGAGAGCACTATTGAGTGTTTTTGAGGTAGAAAGCATGGGATCTTATGAGTGGGTTTGATGAGTGGTGTCACTGATTCAATCAGGTGTTGTGAAGAATGATTAGACTAGAAAAAAACCCCAACTATTTGGATGTATTATTTTTCCTGTCCAAAGGCTAGAGAGGAGGAATGCAGCAAGAGGATTTGGACAATTTATTGGAGGATGCAATAATCTGCTATTTAGGAGTGTGTCACCATGTCTTTAAATAACAGCCTGATTTTTACTAAACTGTCCAGCTTTGTTTTAATAACATGAATGTGGGCGAGCTGCTTTGACTGCATCTGAGGGCTTTCATTAAAGTTTCAGCATTCAGTCACTGGACAATTGTTTCAGAGGGTGATGAAAATTGTTCACCTTTTTTGTCCTTCAGAGGTGTTGGCAGACTTATTTTCTGTGACATTTGACATACAGTTTCTCCTTCCCGAAATTCTGAGGGAATATCAGATACATGTGAAAATGACTTGAAACATAAATTGTTCATTGTTCTGTAACGTTGTTGAGGATGACAGCTATTATAGAAGACTGCCAGGACAACTCTTCTGCCCAGAACAGAATTAGCTCCCAGTAGAGTTCATGGGGCTTTGCCCAGACTGGAGCTCTGCTCCATCCTTTGGAAGGTGATGCCTTGATCTCCTGTGGCGCATTGTCCAGAACAGCTTCTAAGTCTATTTTCTTCCTAGTTCATGTGGTTCATATGCAGAATTTATTTTTTTCCAGCCTTCGTTATGAATTGGGTCAAAAAAATTTCTACAGCTTGTTAGAATTTTAAAACTTTAGGTCTGCTGTTTATGGTGTAAGAATTAGTGAAGAAAGAGGGGAAGGATATATGCACTGGGACAAAGATGCTTAGTCAGGTCTGTACCCACCTATATAGTTACCAAGCTGGAATAGCTGTTAATTTCAGCAGTACAGAAAAATTGACACAACATTTCTTTCCAGAAGCACACAGTTAATTGCTTGCTAAGATCATGGTATTAGTCAGTCATCCCATCAGAAATAAATTGGTTTCCTTGTGTTAAATGTCATGTTACTGAAACACAGTTGATGCCCTAATACAGTAAGTTCAGAGCCACAGTAAGTTCACAGCTCTGCTGTAATACTCTTCTGATTCCATGAGCATGGCCTTAGGTGAGGAGGGTCCATCATTCAAGCAGCAGGACTAGTGCCAACAGTGAGAACTTCTGCCTTTTTTTATTTTGCCTCTACGGGTAGATCTTTTGCATAGTGCTATTGAATAACGCTGTTATCTCTTTTAATGCACTAACTTAATTATCCACAATACCTTTTGAGTACATTGATACTTTTTCATAGATCTTTTTCATGGATTTATGGTGAGGTTGATGGTTTTTTGGTTGTTCTTGTTTCCTCCTGCCTGGTAGTGGTAGTCCTCTATTTTGATGACAATTCTTTGGTTAGTGGCCAACTTTGGAAGAAGTTTTTTCTTAAGACAAGTTGCATAACTGTAGGATTTTCCAAAGTTAGAGACCTGTTAGATGGCAGGGCGAAAAGGTTCCTGTTTGGCAGAAGGTCAAGGGAGTACCTGGCTGTTCTGCTGCCTCCATCACTAATGCACACTTTTTGGCAGAAGCCTGATGCATGGCAGTGTTAGACCATTCCTAGATTATCAGAGAGCACCAGGTTTTCTGCGCAAAGCACAGAAAGCCACTCAGATAAAGTAAATCTCACTGAGCAATGGAGTGTTTATTAGTTTTGAAGCAGTGCAGGGAGTTTGTGTTTTTCACTAACAGAAGACATGCTCTGATGTTGACTGTAAACCAAACCCCAGTAAGATAGGGAGTGCCTCAGAGTACACCTGTAATGCAGTGGGTTTTCACATAAGGTGAGAAGGTGAGCAGCTGACTTGGTTTTAGGAGAGCTGCTTGAAGTTTTCTTCAGGAGTCTTCAGGAAAGTCACTGCCCATTTTATATTTTTGTAAGTATTTCTTAATTAAATTTGAGGCCAAAAATCCTGTTACATGAGATGCTGCTTTTGTTGATTATTAAACTTCATGCCCCTAAGCAGAATAAGTACTTCTAGGGTTTGCTGTTTTCTGCTTCACAGACATGAAGTATTTATTTTCAGGCATCATCCAAAACTTTGGAGACTGCTTTGCTCCACACCTTAGCTGTGGTGACTTCCTGGCCGGACTGGAGAAAAATAGGAGGTTGGTTTCCCTCCACAAATGTATGAGAACCTCTGGAATGAGCCCAGCA
Source organism: Campylorhamphus procurvoides (assembly GCA_013396655.1). Lineage (NCBI taxonomy): Eukaryota > Metazoa > Chordata > Aves > Passeriformes > Dendrocolaptidae > Campylorhamphus > Campylorhamphus procurvoides. The sequence continues at coordinate 333,138 of WBMV01005287.1, read as the reverse complement.
TGGGGAGATAGAAGCTTCTGAACTCAAATGCTTTCTCTACTATTGATTTTTTGTGTGGCCATGAATTTCTCCATTAAAATGTTTCTGTGTTGGTTTCCTCAGACATAAATCAAAATATCAAGGTTTTCTACCTCCTAGTGATGCTGTGAATTCTGAATATTTGAGTCCTCCTTTGTAGAAAGAGCTCTGACAGGAACACATAGCAACAGCATTGCACATAAAAACTGAAGCTAAAATTACCGTCTGGCTTTCCTGAACAGGCAGTATAGCTGTACAGTGTATGGAAAGATCCCCAGACTTTACCTCTCCTGGGAACTGAGACTCAGCAAACTCGGGGCTTTCTGCAGGGGAGAGAAGAGCCAGGAACTTGGCTTAGGTACTTGATTGCTGTGCTTTTGTTACTGTTCTTGCTATCAACCTGCAATGTGTATTGATAGTGGGTTTGGGGTTTTGATCAGGTATAGGTTTGAGACTTGCAAAAGTGGGTTTGCAGTGGGGTGGTGATGGTAGCTGCTTAATGTGCTAGGCGTGTCTGCTAGTGATGGATCAGAAAAGGGTAACATTTTCCCACTTGAAGTGGTGGGTAACTCCATTCACTCAAGGAAAAGGTCTGTGTTTATCAGTCTTAAGATGCTGGGTTTTGTTTCTATTCTGCTGATCTCTGTGAGACTTCAATATGTCAAGGATTTAAGTCTGAATGTGGAATTCTGTGCAGGTCTTGGATCTTTGAAAATCTCAGCAACTGCAGAGAATTTAGTTATGTGAAACAGGAAGCAAATAATGGGTTTAGATTAATATTAACAACTGAAATGGAAGATTTGATTGTTTACATGTGTCTAACCTGCTTTTAAATTCTGATTTTTGTAAATCTGTTTAGTATTAACTGAGTGAAAAATGAAATCTTGCAAATCATATATAGATCAATAGTTTTAAAACATATCCTAAATGTTGTTTTAAGTAAATGTTATTTTATGCAGTTGCATTGTCATGCTTGAACAACTAGATCATCAGTCTGAGTAAACACCACCTAATATATACAGGGTTTCACATCACAGAAAAAGCAAGGTTTCATCTATTGCTTCATGTAACATAATCAAAGGATTCCTGTTTACTTTGAGTTGGGCCTTAAGTTTAGCTGCTCTAGGTTAGCTGTATTTCTATGCAGAAGGTCTTGGGTATGCTGCAACTGTTTAAGTAATACAGAAGTCATAAATATCACAGTGCAGTTTGTGGAACCTTCAAAAATGTACGGTCCAAGGGTCATGAGCTGACAAATAACAAGCGGTTCAGAGCTCTCTGGTTTTCCAGGCGTCACCACACTGTGCCTGAAAACATATAGAAAGACTGTGAGACCTGCAGGCTACTCAGGACTTTTTTCTCCTCATTCATTGGGAGAGAACCTATATGCCTTTTCCCCCATCCATGCTCTCATGTAATTCTCATGTTCTTTTTGGTTATAGCTCTCATGTATGTCAGAGCATCCTAACTGTTTGGATAGTATGGAGAAGCCATACTTGGTAAAAAACCTTTTGTGTGGCCTGACATGGGCTACTGTGCAGTAGCTTGAAGAAATACCGCGTCAAACACTTTAGTGCACTTTTTAGGCTCTGGCTGCTGATGCCTTTCATGAGACTGTTAAACCAGTCATCCATGTGGCCACTGGTAATTTGTCAAGGAATTGTTGATTTGGAGAATACAGTTTTAGAGAGAGTGTGTTGACCTTGGGAGTTATGCTTATGAGCCATGTGGTGGACAGACATGAATTTGGATTGCCCAGTGAACCCCAAAGAGATTTTAGTGTGCAAATTTGCATGTCTATCCAGAGCAGCCACAGGAGGAAGAAAACAATCCCCATAACAACATAGGAAGGCAAAATAAGTGACATTGTTTTAAGAACAGCAAGAATACAAAGATGGGTAAGGTCCAGAATCCCATTCTTCATAAGGGTCAGCAGCAGATGACTGGAGGGAACAGGCAGAGATGGGTTGATAGCACCTTATATTAAAACCAGTGGTACAAGTAAGAGTAATATCTCTTTGAATTTGCTCTGCTCTGTTTTGATAACTCTGCAGTGGTCACTCTAAATTACTGTTTATATTTCTAATATACTCTTTGTCTTCTCCTTTTTATGGAGTAGATCAGTGAGATTTCATCTAAGTGCTTGAGAAAGTGTAAATGAGTCCTATTAATATTTCTTGTACTGAGTGAACAATCAACCCGACATGCCCCCCCTCCCCAAAGACAACAAATGTGTCTCCAGTGCTTTGCACAACTACAGATGTGCGGAAAAGGCTCAGTCATAATGATTGGGTTTGACTCCTGCCCTCAGACACTGGCTAATGGAAATTTCTTACAAGTACATAGAGCATGTGTTTAATTTGATTGTAACACATTCTCTTCTGATGGATCAGGAGTGACTAGGCAGGGGAAATATCGAAGTGGGAGAGGGTTGTTAAGTGCTTAGCTCTGACTTCCAGAACTGTATAGCAGCCGTCTGTGCTTAGGCAGGTTTAACATGAACACAAGCATTCAACACTTCTTGGTGGAAGTTATATGTATTCAGAATAGCATCACAGTACCAAATAATTTGGAAGGGACCTCAAGTGACTGTAGTCCAACCATTAGCTCAGAGAAGGTCTTGTTAGAGCAGGCAGCTCAGAGCTGTGCCTAATGAAGCTTTTAATATTTCTAAGGATGGAGATCTCCCAGTCTCTCTGGGCCCTTCCTAGTGTTTGACAATCCTCAGGATGACACATTCTTTTATATAGAGTGTGAATTTCTTGTATTCAGCTGTATCTCTTGCCTGTCATCCTTCTCCTGCATACCGCTGAGAGGAATTTGGCCCTGTCTTCCCTATGCTCTCCCATTAAGTCACTGCAGAGAGTAGTAAGGTTTTTCTTGAGTTGTCTCTCCTTGAAGCAGAACAAACCCAGTTCTCTCAGCCTCTCCATACACCTCCACTACCTCAGGACCTTGAGTGTGGTGGTAGCTTTTTGCTGGACTCACTCCAGTATGCTGAAGCCATTTTTATATGAGAGAGCTCCTGATGTGATCTCACAAGTGTTCATTGGGGGAAGGAATCACTTCCCTTGACCTTCTGGCTGCAGCCAAGGATGCAGCTGGCCTTTGCTGAAATGGCAAACACCACTGACTTCTGCTCAACTTGTGTGCTGGGACCTTCAGGTCTTCTGAAAAGCTGCTTTTGAGCAACTTGGCTAGGAATGTGTACTGTTGCTTGGAGTAATTTGGCTCACTGTTTGCTTGTGGGAGTATATAGACACATGGTTTGCTTACTTAAATACAAGTACATATTGCTGCTGCAAAAGTCTCTGCTTAAAGCAGACCTATCTCTTGATGATGATATATGTACAAGTTGTAACATTCTGCTGTTTTGTCACCATTGTTTTATGCTGTGAGGCACAGATTTTTACCATGTAGTTATTTTCCAAGAACAACTATGACAACAAGTGTTTTCACTTCAGTCTTGTACTAATAAATCCTGTCTAATCTGTATTAGGTTTACTGAGACAAAATGAAATAAAAAATTACTATTAATATCAATGGAAACAGCACCACCACTTCCCTTATGCAGTGACTTGTAAGCAATGATAGCTTGACTGCTTCTATCCTGTACTGCCTGGACTCCCTCAGCTGGGAATCAGGAAGGTTCTGCACGTTCAAGTGCTGCCTCCTGTTGCTAAGAAATTTGTGCAGTGGCTTTCCTTTCTGTACATAGGAGATTTTTGTTTTTCCTAATGAGGAAATATTTTGTCATGTGCTGTGAATAATTCCCCCATGTTTGTTTTTGCTGTATGAAGATGTGCTTGTGTGGTACAGATTTCCTGGATAGGGTGGTCAGACAAGCAAAGTTCACAGATATGTTTACCAGCAACATTACTTATATCTGTGGGCAAAATGTTTTATGTGGACTTCCCTCATGCTCTCAGAGAAGGAATCTCTAGGACACTTCATGTAGCTTTTTTGTCTGCTTGATCTCTCATTCAGTTGAAAGAAAGGGGCAGCTCTGTCAGGATTATATTCTGATGTGTCTCTTAAATTGCCTATCAGGTGGGTTAAGATCAGATGGCATTAGTGCTGAATATAAATGCTGATCTTTGGGAAATGTTGGGGCTTTTTTAAATGGTACATGTGTGGTGGTCTTGTTGTGAATAGTACAGCTTTCCATTATTCTCTCAAAAATGATGGGAAGTGCCTTATAGCAGTCCTTAAATGTGCGTTTCCTAGACTTCACTGCATGCTGTTGAATGGTCCCTATGGTGACAGTGCTGCAGTGAAACTGAAAACACAGCACTGAAGTTTGTCAGTACTGAGGACCCTGCAGTTATTTCTCTTGGTAGCCATATTACAAAAGGAGCTGTACAGTAATTAGCATGCCATGATAGATAGCTGTACAGTAAACAGTGCTGTGGGATTGCTTAGAAATTTCATGACAACCATAAATCTCTTCTTGGCTGACTACTGAATAGGGTTTTTTTTTCCTTCCTTTCCAGCGCGAGATGAGAATATGGCGACTTTCCGCGGTTCCGAATACCTTTGCTATGACCTGTCGCAAAACCCAATCCAGAGCAGCAGCGATGAGATCACCCTCTCCTTCAAGACATGGCAACGCAATGGGCTCATTCTGCACACCGGCAAGTCGGCTGATTATGTCAACCTGGCCCTGAAAGACGGTGCGGTCTCGTTGGTCATTAACCTGGGGTCTGGGGCCTTTGAGGCCATTGTGGAGCCGGTCAATGGCAAGTTCAATGACAACGCGTGGCACGACGTTAAGGTGACACGCAACCTGCGGCAGGTAATGGTGAAGGGGAGAAAACACTTGGGAGAATTTTATTTTGTTTTATTGGGACAGGCAGATGGGAGAGAGTATTGGAGGAATGGGGAAGCTCAGTGGAATTGCTAGAGTTTCTCCACCTGTTCTTGATCCTGGTACCTAGAGGACAGTGAAAAAACCATGAGTTGATGGGAACTTACCCTTGCTGCAATATCTTCATTTCCACTTTATTAATTTTCTGTGTTTTTTTCAGGTTGATTTAATAATAAAAACTTGTGACAAAACTTTGCTTTCATCTCCCTTTTCCTTTTTTCTTTTCCTGTTCTCCCTTTTTTATTTTATTATTTCCTTAATTATGATTCAATCTTATCAGTAATATTCTTGTTGTATTTAATTACTGTGGGAACACAGCCGTTTTCCAACAGCCAACGCTCTACACCTCTCTCCTTTTTCTTTCAGTTTTGTTAATCGGTTTAACCATTGCCATGATGCCACAGTTCTAATTCTGGAAGCCTTTTGTTTTTCTTTTCCTTTTTCTTTTGTGTGTGCATGTGAGTGTGCAGGTGTGCAGGCTGGTGGGTATGTGTGTAATTATTTTAACTTTATAGCTTTGGAATTAATTGGCTGGAGTCTCTCTGAGTCTTCTTGATTCTCTGATCTTCTTTTCTTCTTTTGATTTCCACCCCTTCTTTCTATAATGAGATATTACTTTATTTCTTATGTCTCTGCCTATGAGACGCTTCTGTTGGCTGTGAGGACTGGAAAAGTGGAAGAATAAAAAAAAAAAACCTCAAGCAAACCCAGATCAATCCAGCATCCTACAGTTCTGCTTTGGAAAAGTTTTTCTGATTTTACCACTGTAATTTTGCACATCAACATGCTGCTTTTTCAAGCAGACAACTTTATCAGGTGATGTATTTGGTAGTAGGCTTGTCTTAAGATCCTGAAGCCTTTCTCATGAAAAATAAATTCATACATAAATAGATAAGATAAAATTAAATAACCATGCTCTGAAAGCTGGTAAATAAGTCACTAAGGTCCATCCACTGCATGATAAATGAGGTTTACGCTGTGAATAGGAGCTATTTGGTGTCTTGCTTATTGGTAGACGCAGCAGAAATTGCTTATAAACTAGGATTTTAAAGTCAATTTATGAATAAAATATGACCTGTTTATTTTCTCATTAATATGAATATTAGCACAACCCTTAATGGCTTTATATAAGTTTATGCAATGTAATTTGCAGTGAAAACAGGTTTTATGGGAAAGTTTTACAGTAGCTAAGATCAAATGTGTCTGTGAATATAGGATAATCAGTGCCAGGTATCAATCTCTACTAGTAGATGTCAGTGGATAATTTATCTGATATGGGGATTTCATATCTTTCTCTTCAGTATTTGGATTTGGGGCTGAAGATTTTTATTTGCTTTTCTCATGTAAGTCTCTGCATTTCTACATGCTTAAAATGTCAGGGTCTCTTTCATGAGACTGCAGGATTCTTACCTATGAAAAAACGAATCTGTTTTCAATACTTTATATGCAGGCACAAATTTAATTTCTTATGAAGTGGATGAGTCTTAATGATCCTGTTCAGTTGAAACTTTCTAATCAGTACAGTAGAGGGAGATGCACCAGCTGGTCTAGGTTTGTTGGTCTGGAAGGGTCAGAATATACAGCTTTATTTGATTTGGGCATTTATTTATTTATTTATTTATGGGTAATTTCAGAACAGCTGATCTCTGAATATCTCAGTAGACCTTACTGGCCATTTTAGTTAATTATAGTTTTAATTTTTGTGGGAAATCAATTTCGATGGGGAAAAATGCGTCAGAAGCAAAATGAATCCAGGATTGGTTTGGATCATGAAGAAACAGAAAGTGAAGTGTCACAGGCAAAACTGTGTATGGGAAGCTGTAGCATTCTTTTCTTAATCTTTTAGTTAGTGATTTTTTTTAATTGGTCCATGGAAATGGACCAAGATAATGGAAATATGTGTATGCCTTTTCATCTTTGATTAGACCAGGGCAGTACGTAAGCAATTATTAGAAAGCAGATGAGTCCCTTGCCATTTCAGCAGGACCCCAAACTTTTAATCCTCCTGATCAATTCATTAGGAATGTTTTTAAGTGATCCTGAATTCTTGAAGGGTCCAACTTGATTGAGCAAGAGTGAATATGATTTAACGAGATGGCTGTGCTCTTTCAAAAGGAACGGGAGTCTTAAAATCAAACTGAAAATAATAGCAGAGATGATTTGGGGTCCAATTCTGTAGATACCATGACAGAATACAGTTCAACCAATAAATATGAGTAAGGCTGGACTTCTGATTTTTAGTCATCTTTTACCTGGATACTTCCATTTTAACTTCTGGTCTATCTCAAAATTAAGACATTGACCCAGAATCTAAAACAGCCTGGAAATTGAAATTCATGAGGCCTTGATGCAAAGTAATCCTGCTAGTCCTGGACATTGTCATCCAATATAATTTTGTATAACCTAAATAATTTTGTATGTACAAGATTGTCTACTCTGTGCCTTTCCTGACACAAGTTCATCTTTAATGTTGCATCATAATAGAGTTCACTCGTAAGTCTTGTTTCCAGCTGTGCTCATGTTTCCTCAGAAAAACCTACTCCAAAACCAAACTAAAAAACCCAACAAAATACATAGCCTCTGAGTGCTGAGACTGTGTAAGAAAATCAATAGCCTCTTTGTAATTAGTTGAAAATATTGCAGTGGAGATAAATATATTTCTCTCTAAATTAAAATAAAAACCCAATAATTTAGAAATTCCAAGAATATGATCTAAAGCTAAAGCAATTCAAACTAAATGGGCTATCAGCAGCTTCAGGATGCTATCTGGTCTTTTGCTCTGCATTTTTGGGGGCAAAAGGGGGAGGAGGATTTGCATAATTTTTTGGCTGTTTCTAGAATTAGAGTAGAACTTTAAGTAGTTGGGCTTTTGCCCAGCACTTTCTGGAATTGTTAAATGTTTTGTAGCTAAGCTAGGAGAGTACTAAGTGCTGCTCTTTTTTTTTTTTTAGATCAAATGACTATCGCAGTGGTTAATCTCCTTAGAGACAAACCAAGTGAATCCACAGATTCCCTTGAGTAGTGATTGTTAATGTCAAAGCAAATCTCCTTGTTTATTTATCTTATTATTTCAGCTAAAACTAAGCCCTCTTTCTGCCCTGTGAGAAACCTTTACTTAGAAATAGGATCATGGCTGTATTTTACTGGGACTTTCAGAGCATATTTGGGCGAGTGTCATCTGGTGGGAGGAGGAGCAGAGGAGACTTAAGGTCCGACTTCCCATGTGTGTATTCAGGTCTGCTGCTGACACTCATTTTTGGCATGCACTTCCCCCCCCCCTCCCCCAACTCCCTTGTTTATAAAAATGGATTTATTAACACAATATTTCACTGTGAGACTTCCTTGATGAGAAATTGAGGATTTTGTGCTCATTAAACCCAAGTACAGAATATTATTATTATTTCATTCCCAAAGGCAAATAACCTTGGAAGTTTATGCTTAATGCTGCAAAGTCTTTGCAGACTTACTTTCTTAGTCAATGTGCAACTCTTGAGGTTTGCAAGCAGGTAGCTTTTACATGAGGCAGCATAGAACCTGCTTGTGTACTTTAGGATAGCTCTTGCTAACTTCAGTCACAATGGAGCAAGGACTTAGACCCTTCACAGACTGCTCTTCTCTATTGACACTGAAGCTAGTCACAATCTAAAATCTACTATGAAGATCTTGAGTTCCTCAGCTGTTAAAAAGCAAACAAGACACCATGTGTAGGTTCAAACAGTTGGCATCTGCATGTCTTGGGAGGGGTTAACAAAGCATCTGCGAAGTTCTGTTAAAACCAACTGACTGGTAAATTCTCCTAGCTCCTCCGTGATTTAGATGCAGTATGACAGAGAGATCTTCTGTCTTCAACCTTGACACAAGTGGCACAATTCTTTCTACACAATTCCTCGACACATTTCTTCCTACAGTAGGAGAGGTTCAATTCCTATACTCTTGGATGACAGAAGTGAGCTATAGGCAAACAGTCAAGCACAGGCTTTGTTGTGTGCTCCTCCTGAAAGTGACAAACTCAGCTGCTATAAAGAAACCTGCAGATTGGGAAACTTGGAAGGAAGACTCAGAGTCTTGGACTCATCTTCATCTGTATCCTCCAGCCAAAGGAAATGCCTGCTTATCATACTCTGCAACACTTGAGGGTAGTGAGGCTTGGAAGAGGAGCAGGAATGTAGGTGGGTGGTGGTGGGTGAAAGAAGGGAGTCATGGTTGGGTTTGTGCTGAAGGGGCAAACTATGTACTGTGTGTACATCTCTGAGAGAGAGGTTCTTGTTTGAGGGATGCACCTTGATGGGCATTTGAAGAGTAAGTATTGCACTGTTTTAACTTTGCTTCAGGTCTGGATAATGTGTATGAGGGTTGAAGTTAATAACTAATACCAGGCTGGGAAGAGTAGGCAGCCCCCTCTTTCCTTACAGTCTAGATGGCATGGTTCCCCATAGAGTCCTGGTCATATTGTCCTTTTTCTCACTTTGTGTGTCTCAGGTGACCCATGCCTTTTTTTGAAAAACTAACACTAGACCATTCATGCAATGTGTCATTTTTACTAACCAACTAATGTACTAACACCCTAACGACTCATCTTTGCTTTTAGTTATTTTAATTAACAATCGTTCTGTTCACGATTTTTTAATTTCCTTTCTTCCCCCTTTTCCGCAAAGCACTCAGGCATTGGACACGCTATGGTAAACAAACTACATTGTCTGGTAGATATCATTCTTATTGTCTCTTTTTTTGGGTTTGCCGTGTGTTACCTGCCTTTTCCTCCCCTACCCCCTCTTTTTCTCCCCCCTCCTTTATACTTACTGCTTCATTTAGTTTTATTTTAATTTAATTTAAAAGACTTTCCCCCCTCCCCCCACCTTTTCTTTTTTCTTCTTTTTTTTTCCTTTCTTCTTTTTGAATAGAAAAATGAGCATCAAAAGCAACTAACACAACTCTTCTGGAAATGGGGTTTGGACATTTCTTTCATTGTTTTCTTCACCTCTGTATTTAGTTCTTCTTTTTCTTTCCAGTGATAAATTATTGGGATTTTTGTCCCTTGCTTTTCAGTTTAGCTTTCTCTTTTTCGCTTTTCTTTTATTTTTGCCTTTTTTTCTCTACTTTTTTTTTTTTTTTTAATCTGAAGGTTTCTAGATCAGAACCATTGCAGGGCCTCTAGTGGTGGTGAAGGCTCTCTTTTTCTCTCACTCTTTTGTTGTGGCAATGGCTATACAGGCAAACTGGCCAGAGTTGTCCTCTTTCTCCTGATTTTCCCCCACTTCCCTCCCTCTGCTTTCTTTACTCCTCCTCCCTCTTGCTCTCTCTCTCACTTTCTCTCTTTCTCTGACCTCTACTTGCGTGGCCAACAGGAGCTCAGCCAATTGTTTGTTTCAGTACACACTCTGCATGGCATGTCCACATCTGGTGACTCGCCCGTCTCCTCCTGGCCTCGATCTATTTTCCTCCATCTTCCCTTGAAACCACTAACAACATCAAAGCAAAATACATTAAATTCATTTGCTCCTCTCCCTTCCTCTCCTTCTGTCACCCTTCACTCTCTATGTGTTTGTGGTTAGAGATTTTGGGGACATTTCTGTTTGGTTTTGAGATTTTTTTTTTTGTTATTATGGAGTTTGTTTGGTATTTTTATTTTTGATTGCATGCAAGTGTGAAATGGTTCTCTCCCTCTCCTTCTCCCTCCCTCTCTTTTCACTTTTTTCCCTTCATCTTCCTGGGCCTCAGATATATTGGCATGATATGTCAAAGTGCAATGTGTGCACGCTTTGTCTTTTTTCTTTTTTTTTTCCTCATCTCTGCTTCTATCACAATTGTTGGTGTGTGGTTGATTTGTTTTGATTTATTTTTGTTTGGTTTATTTTCTGCTTATGTTTTGGTTATGAGTTTATAATTTTTTTTCTCTCTCTTTTTTTTTCTCTTTTTTTCTCTTTTTTTTTTCTTTTCTTTTTTTTTAATTTTTTTTGTGGTGGGTGTGTGTCTCTCTAGGTACATGGCATGCACATCCATAATGTATTGGAAGTGAGATCCCTTCCCCCCCATCCCTGAATGCATGACCATCAGTGTGCTGTGAGCAAAAGAAACAAAAAATAAAAAATACCAACCTCGTCTTCATTAGTGGTTTTTTTTTACTAACAACCATAACTAACTGTAATCATTAAAATAAATTCTAATTAATCATAAAATCAGCTAATATGAAAAATCTCTTTCAAGAACAGTTCCATTTTCTGGCCTGAATAGATGGAAAGCATCTGGATGGGCAGGCTACTGGGTAAGCCTGAGAGTGCTGATGCACCAAAAAAGGAGAAGCAGATGCTGAAGCATTTCTGTAGTGGGAAAATCAGACCAGAAAATAGAGCTTGACTGAACTAAAAAAAATACATACCAAATCTCAACAAAATCCTTAATAAAACTGACATAAAATTATAGGGGAGGTAAGTTGTTCTGTTTAGGATTGTAAGGTCATTGCTGGGATTTTCTTTGTCCATTGTGTCCCTCAAACAGGTGACAATCTCTGTAGATGGCATCCTTACCACCACGGGCTACACACAGGAGGACTACACCATGCTGGGCTCAGATGACTTCTTTTATGTGGGAGGGAGCCCCAGTACTGCTGATTTACCTGGCTCTCCAGTAAGCAACAACTTCATGGGCTGCCTCAAAGAGGTAACGATTTCAAATTAATTCTTATTTCTGTGCATTTGGTTTTTTCTGCCTTACACACTCAATGTCTTTACCTGATGTGGACTTCTATACTGATACTGCAACAGCTCTCTAAGGATAAACTTGTCTTTTGGCTGGGCAGAGGGCTGGAAAACTCATGAGCTTAAGGGAAGAATCAGAGTTCTAGTGCCTGGTTTACAGAAAAAAAATACCCATGTTAGTGGGGGAGGTGTCTTCTGTAACTGTTAGCCATTCAGAAGAAAATATTGATATCTTCTAGGCACTGAGGCAATAGCCATTATAAAAATATAAATGGGCTTTGATGAATAAATATAATTTTTAGATGAAGAAGTTATAATCAAAAGATTATTTAGACCTTCTTTGTTAAGGTCCTGGATTTCGCATGGGAATGTAGTTAGCTTTAAATTTTCCAAGAGGGTACAGAGTTAGAATAAAATGAAAAAAATGAAAGTTGAAGGTAGCATTAAAAGTGTAAATTATGCACGAAGAATGCAGCATGAAGGTGCATCATCCTGTCGCTCCATTCTGTGCTTGTCTCATGGCAAAGTAATTCTGTGGACTTTTACAGTGTTTGAGACAGGAAACTGTGATTTTTAAGTCCCTACACTGTGTTGGCAACTCTGTGCAGTTGAGTGGCTGCACTGGTTAGGAAGAGGTAGCTGGTTCCAAAAACCATACTATGTTACTCTGGCTGGCTGCACTTGTCACATCGTTAATCTATAACTTTGAGAAAATTCACATGTGGGTAATTGAGATTGGACTGCCTGAACAGCAGATGGAACCAGAATAGTGTTCATTGGAGAAAAAAGGAAAAAAAAGTCTCTGTCCAAATTCCAGACTTGGTATAATTTCATTCGGTGTTTGCCTTGCAGTCATCTTTTGTCTTCTTTTCTCTCTCTTCTAATATAATTTGTGATTATCACTGTGATTTGGGGGGATGCAGATACTGATGTCTCCAAAATGTATTATAGAAAACTTACTGAAAAACAGTTGTAAATTTTCTGTCAACCAACTTCCTAGCTAGCCTGGAATAAGAATTTATTGGAAGAGTTTTCTCTGCAAAGTTGTGATTCTGTACTAATACTGTTTTTCACAGGGTGTGCCAGGGTCAATGTAATTTTATTTGCAATGCAGTGGGTTGTTGCATTATCCTATTTGTATGATCATTTAATATCAGAGGGAAGGTGAAGGTTTCATATAGGAGTCATGGAAACAGCAATGCTGAGCTAGATGTTGTTCTGTGGCTGCAACTGCCTTGACAAGTTACCATCCTACTGATGCTTGACTCATGGTATCAGGGGTTCTCTGTTACGTGCCAGTCCTCTGATGTCAGTAATGATTGTCAGAGTCTGAAGCTGCTCTCCTGCCTGACCTCTGGATTGGTTAAGGAGATACACATGTGCTGGACGAGGAGAGCACATTTGAGCATCTTAAATAGGAAATTAAATGGCCCTGTTTCATACAAACAGCCATACAAAGATCAAATCCTTCTGGTTTTATCCATGGAGCCTTGGGCCTGATTTTCCTAGGCACTGAGCACCCCTGTTTGATTGAAATCAGGAGGAGATACAGCTTCCTAGTGTCTCTTTAAATCAGGATCTTAATTTTATTTATGGATGCTATGAACAAAACACTTAACAGAAGCCATTTTTGTGTGTGCTCTAAGTCAAGCCAATGGAGCAGAGAAAGCAGTGACAAGAAAATCTTCAGCAGCTTTATTATTTATATAATCATTTGTATTCTAGTAGCTTGCACAATGTGCTAAGAGCCGCTTACATAGCCATCCAAGGCTCATAATGCTCTGAGAAGAAAACCCCAAGCAACCACTTAAGAATGAGAGGAAGAAAACAGATAATCAGAATGTGCTTTGTAATCTTCACTTGACTAGGCAGTGACAGGAGATGTTTATGAGCAGATGTCTTGACTTAAAGACAGGCTGGTGCTGCCTGGTTTAGAGCTATAGTCTGCTTAAAAGCAACCTACTTATAGTAGTGGTCCAGTAATGCTTTCAGCTCTTGTGAAAATGTGTCCAAAATGTATCTCACCTGGTCTCTCTTGACAAGTTGAGTATGTATACCAAGTCGAGTATACGCTATTTGCTAAAAGTAAGTGTAGCGCAGGGTTTTCAGCAGAAACATGTGGAACTGGGATGGAGAAATGTAATATTTCAAAAGGGAAGCCATGTTAACTAATTAGGACTCAGTGCTTCCATTCTGTCATTCCTTCAGACCCCTTAGGCCACAGGATAAGTTACTGCAGGCATCACTAGGAAGTGGAAGGAAGCTGACTTGTGCTTTTCCTCAGTTCTGGTTTTTGCAAGTGGAGGGGAATGCGGAGCTGCACTTGATGCAGACAGAGCATCCTTAGGTGATTGTCAGAATCCTGACAAAGTCCAGAAGCGCTGCTGTAACACCAATGTCTGTGAAGAGCAGTGTCTGACCAGAATAAATAGCCTGCATAGGCTGAGAAGGTCTCTCACTGTATATGTAATGAATTACTCTCTGACATCAAAGCAGTCAGTGCTTTCATTAAGTGCACCTTTGGATTAGTTGAGCAGAAAATATTTTGCCTTATGGAAGTCCTCCCAGGGTTTGATTCCTCTCACTTCCTTTGCTGGAGATGAAAACACCAGCGGCAAAGGTAGTTGGACCAACCTGAGATTCACCTGGAACTAGGGGAAGGGGTTTTTTGAGTGTTTTCTTTATGTTTACATTTGAAATACCAGGATGCATCTGTGCAATGCAATGCAGCACAGTATAGTATGAAAGAAACCAGAACTGGCTCAAGAAAGGGAAAATACCTGTGGGAATCAGCCAGCTTGATCCTTGAAGAGGCAGACCTGGGTTAGGGTGCTTACAATGTTTCTAATTCCAGAATCAGCTAAAGGGAACTTTACTTGGCTTTCTGCATAGCATAGTAGTCTATTTCATAAATTAGTAATTCATAAATAACTTATGTTTTAAAACTTTTTCTTTGTGGCCAAAAAGGATGCTTAGGCTCTAATCAGCCAGTACCGGAGGAGCTTGAGTTTTTAAGGAAAATATTCTAACCTAAGAAAGTAAGACAAAGAGGTAGGATAGACTAATAGCAAATACTGTTCCTTTCAGTTTATGCTTTCAAGTAGAGCAACATGCTGTATTTTCCAACAAAAGTATTTGCCTGTTTCCAGAGGCATAGCACACCCTGTGTGGATTGCACTGATGTTTGTAATGATGAATATCCTGACAAGCTCTGTACTGATTTCTTCAAGGTGTTAAAGCAGAATTGTCTATTCCTACTCCCCTGCATTCATTCAAGACTTTCTCTAGGGATGTGTCACTTTCCTAGGAAGACAAAGGGATTTATGTAGACTTCAGGGTGTAACTTTCAGCCTCCACCCTGTAATCTCTATATTTCTTCTGGACTGCCTCAGAGTGCACCAACCGTATGGCTCACATGACAGCTAAGAAGGCTCCTTGAGTGGAGCGTTGCCTTTGTACTTCCTCTGAGATTACATGCAAATGCTAAGTGCAGGGGGGACATGGTGCCTGATGACCCTCTCTCTCACTTCGTAGCTGTGGGGAACTTCACTCAGCTGGGATTGGTAATAGGAGGAGAGTCAGCTCTGGCAGGGTAGATGCTTCTTGTGGTCAGAGTCTAAGCCTTGACTAGGAGGAATTGGAGTGTGTGAGAATGTCTTCCTGGCAAGGAACTAAGGGTCTCAGGGCTCCTCTGCTGTAGTATCTATATGATATTTCCTAAAATTAATCTAAATATGTACTTATGTAAATCATGTTTTCTTTAGGTCAGACAATTTCTGACCTAGTAATTCCTCCTTTCACCAAAGAATAATCTTCTTCTCTCTTCTTTTCCTTGCGGCTGCAGGTTCTGATTGAAGAGATTCTACTAAGTAGCTAAATACTAAGTCACAAATCCAAGGCTACTGAATAATAAATCCAAGTATTGAATGTGTAGTTCAGGTTTTCCCTCTGTTTTGATCAGAAGTAAAGACTTCCCAATGTCTGGTAGCACTCTCTGGTTTACATTTCTCCATAACCATCCTGGCAGTGTTGCAGTGTACCTGACACTGTAATGAGGGAACAAGACTGGAAAACAGAAGTAACTTTCTCCGTGAAAATTTTAGAATACCGAATATGCAAATAATAGGATACTACACAGGTCTGGAACATGGACATTGCACTGTAGTTCCATAAAATCTAAGGCTTTCTGGACTTGTACTCTTAAGATATATCATTCTATAGGAAATCTGGAGGTAAGCTGGTGTATTTCCTAACATGGAGGAAACCAATTAGGGAGCTGGGATAGGAGAAGATACCAGAACACATCTTGAGACAATTAGACAGAAATGTTTTTATTGGGTGTCAGAGAAGATGTGACAGTTCTTTAAGAGATAGAGATTGGCTAAACATGGAGAAGCACAGTCTGAGGGTGGAAAGGGAAAAGTATCCAATAGTTTTTACTGTTTTTAATTGACACCTCTATGGCCAGAGGGAGGTAGGACAAGAAAAGTAATGACAAACAGCTGTGTTTTTCTTGTATTGAAGGATCTCAGGGAGGAGGTTCCAGTAATCAAGGCTGGAAATGGAGAGTGGCGGGGTGGGATATTTAGCTATGTAGGCAAAGAGAGAAAATGGGATTTCAATGTCCAATTGCTAGGGAAAGGAGAGAATCAGAATATTTCCGAGGATTAGAAAGCCAGCCATTCAGATTTTATTTACTTGGAGCAGTACTTAAATGGTGCAGATGGAGGTACTCTAGAAGAGCCTAAGGTGGTCCCTAGAGAATGGGTAGTCATGAGAAAATTTATAAAATCTTTACATTTTTCTATCAGTGCTTTATTAAAATCTCAATGGTGACAAATTTTGATTGGTGTTAACAATCTGATGGAAGTAGTGAGGCTTGCATATGGATGGAATATGGCAGAAATTACTGCAGGGGTCAGGCACCATTTGGCCGTGATGGGAGAAAGCTGTGAAAGCTTAGATCATTTCTGTCTGCAATTTAACTGCTAAGAGCCATATTTGCAAATGGTTCATGAGTTTCCCCAGTTGCTGTATGTATATATCAGATGCTATCTGCAAGCCAGGTCTTTTTCAGGACTATTTGCATGTGGAGTGATGATGTGGTTTCTGCTTGGGCATGAGTTTTCTGGGTGGAGTGTCACACTGAGGAGGAGACTAAAGGTGCAGATAGAAGGCACGCTAAAACTGGAGGTGGAGAAAAACAGCTCAAGTGTGAAGTGGACAGATGGAGGAAGTTGCATTTTTAGCAGCCTGTCCCTAACAGAGAGACCAGATAGCCCAAAAACTTTTTGGTGCCCAAGATCCCCTTCTACTGCAGTGATTTAACAGAGCCCTGGGAATGCATAAGATAATCACGAATAAACTGTAGGAAATTTCACTGATGCACTGTGAAGGAAGTTACCACATGAATGGTGCTAGTCGCCTTCACATGTTAGTCCAATACTGCTGCTCCAGCTGTCCTATTGTGTTTGGGCCAATCTGTTTCCTGTCTGTATTACTTAGTGAGTTTAATATTTCAAAAAGAAAGGGAGAGGCTAGTAGCACTGTGTAGAAGCAGAGAAAGCATGGCCAAAGGTTGACTATGATTCTGCTCATCAAAATATTGCTCTTAATCTTGGTCTCTCATTAGTATTCACTACCAGAGCATTCCAAATAGCCCTAGTGATGATGATAACTCTGATTCCTAAACTTTCATATCCAGAGGCCTGTCATGTTTTTGGTTGCCCCCACTCTTAAAATTCCAATTGTGTTACTGCTACTGTGGTGGATCTCTCTCCTATTGCAGCTGTAGACTATGTGTAATGAGACAGGAACGTCTGATTCTCTCTGCGCATCTGCAGAGTATACAGTACAAGACCTTTATCAGATTTTTGAGTACCACGCTTGTAGAAACATAAACCAGTAGTTTGGGAGACACAACAAGGGAGATGTTGGCCAACATTTTGAGCAGCTCCTGATGACATTCTTAAGCTAATAAAAACCCCCAAATTATATTCTGGAAAAATTTAACTCAGAGTTGGGAATGAAGACATTTGGAAACTGATAGAAATATCATATAAGGCAAGATGCTGAGAGAATTATGAGTAGACCAAAAGACGGGAAGGAAAAGATGGTAGTGTTTTCTCAATAAGTAATGCTTATAAACTTAGGTCCTGGGCTGGTTTGTGTTTGCTATTTCTGTATTATCTCATAGTCAGAAGGGATATATGGTTGGTAAATTGAACATTTCCCAGGTTACCCACTGGCTACCAACACATATTGGATTCTTGGGCAAGAATCCTGTATGACTTTGTGGTACAGATTGAAGAATAACTTTTGCTTTCTGGTATGAGTATGGGAAATGACATGAAGCCAAAGTGAGCAAGAGGCACTATGAGCCGAGCATCTGAGAGCTGAAACACCTGTCACTGGACTTTCTGACAACACTGAAAAAGAAGCAACATTTTTAGGAGGATTGTTTAAAACCAACCCTTTTTATCTTAGTAATGGAACTTATGTTGCCCTGCCAGACCTCAGCTGTGCTGCCAGACATGGCATGGTGCCTTCCTTGTTTTGCTTGCCTATAGGTTTACATGTGCACCCTATCCTATAACTGTAAAAGATTGGATGTACCAGCCTTTTTCCACAACTAGAGTGAAATCTACCCTACACAGAAGTGTAGGACAAAATGTATAACACCATTTATGTCAAATCAGGCATAAGTCAAGTAAATCTTCCATGGTTCATGGTCTCAATGCTAGCATTTAGCAGTGATGAATGTCAGCCTCTCTGGAGAAGGCACTTCATCCAGCTGATTTTGCTAGTAGGTTTTTTATAGAGAATCATTTAGCAATGGTGGGAGAAAAGAAGCATGTTTGTGTCTGGAAGTATTTCCAATACGTAAAGTCTATGCCCATACTGTGAGCCAGGGAGAAAGGAAGAGACAGGATGCATATTTCTATGCAGTATCTGTGAGTCATGGGAGATGAAAGGTCAGATTTAAGTATGCAGAGAGAAAAGCATCCCATGATACAGTAACACAATGTCAACTTTTGACTATTAATTCATCTGAAGGAGTCTAGGCATTGAGGAGCAAACTAGCTGTCCCTGTAGCCTTTGAGCTTTTTCCTATTTAATACTCTTTTGAGTGAATTCCCTTAACTTTCATCACTTCCTAAACATCGAGAAAGTAGAATACCCCAAATTTATGATCCAGTCAGCTGGTTGTGACAAACAAATATCTTAGTTTTTGGAGTATATTTGAATAGTGTCTAATATTCTTTTTTTCCTAATTTCATTATTATTATGAATGACAAGGATCTCACGGAGAAAATCCAATGGTGCAGAGTTTGATGCACTGTGACCTTAGTAGGTACCTGTACTAGAAGTAAAATTCATAATGATGAAATAATATTACTATTATGATCTCATAGGAGTCTTCAGATAGAGTCCAGTAGGTAGTTTTATCAAAGTGATCTCAGATATTTTGTCTTCTTTCAAATCATCAGCTAAAATATAGTATCAAAGAGAGTAAATGCCTTTATCTTCTTCCTTCAAATGCTGCAACTGAGGCATAGGAATGATGTATCTTAGTCAATATCATATAGCCTGTCACTGGTAGAGCAATAGATAAAAGAGGGAAATCCTACCTATATCTCTTTGCTCTTCCTCCTGCCAGGGATATCCTATGTCTTCAGTACAGTGGAAGAGTCACAACTGCCTGATGTTCTTACTCAGAATACTAGAAGTTTCTGGACTTACTGCAACCTTGTTTCTCTGGAGGGACTTTCATTTTTACCAGCAATATTTAACAATTTCTTCTTGTTTTATCCTTGATTTCTTCATACATTCCTATCAGGCTGACAAGAGGATGAGTCTGAAAAACAAACTTCAGAAGGTTGCCTGAGGCATATATGGGTTACATTAAAAGTGTATCTTAACTTGCCAGGTGAACTGTTGCTGATAGGTATGAAATGCCCCCCTACTTTCTTTTAAGAGTCAGCTCAGGTGAGGAAATGAAGAAGTCCAGGACAGACCTTACTCCCAAGAGTTCTAAGTTGAGGCAGGATGGGTCTGTTCAAGTGAATATCCGTCCTGAACAAACAGTTGGTGTTGTAGCTCGTTTTTGAGAGTCAGCAGGGTCTGATGGGCATTTCTTTGATTTGTACTGTTTCTGTTGGATTTCAGCTCAAGATATTAGGAATTACACTATATGGACAGTGTATCTTAGGAGATTTCTTCCATGTCTGGCTGGGAATAGAAATTGATCTTCCAGTTATGTATCCAGTTAAAGCTTAAATTTGTACTGGATCTGGGGAGATTCTTTAATGAAGTACATGTTGTTCTGCACATTTCAGAGGTTAATATTTCAGTTTCTTGCGTTCTAACATTTTTAATAGGTATTAGTGGCCTTGCCCAATTGGTGGTCTTGTCAGGTGTATTAGTGTGCTGCTAGTGCTGCAGCTTTGCTTTAGCTGAAGGGGTTATTCAAAGCCTCTGTTCCCATGTAACCCTTGCCTACCCTACAGAAGTGAGGTTTCTGCTGGCATTATTGCCTTGCTTCATGCATGAAGAATATAACTTGGTCACCTTGACTTTTATGCATCCGTAACAAGAGTTTTCCTGGCATAATGCTATTGGATGAAGGTTTGTTGCAAAATAACATAAACTAACCTCAGTTATTGATCTATCTGTCTATTTCATCAAATGTTTCTGGCCACATAGGAAGTGGAAGAATAATGTACTCATGATGTGTTTTTGAAAGTTTACTCATGACCTGCTCATTTTTCCACGCAAAGTATTCCTGTTAAACAGGAAAACAATTTTAAATTGCCTCATGAGATTAATTTTTAGTGAATGGATTTGAGTATGAAAATGAAGGGCTAGAGTTATCTTTCAATTAGTAAAACATGGAGCATCCAAAGATAGGAGCTGAATTCTTAGATGACTTTGGTACAGGAGGTGGAGGAGATGTTATTTTATCAACTGTGCACTGAAAAAACCACTCGGCTCCTAAAATTCTTTCCTTAATGCAAATCATATAGCAGACACTGTAGAATACTACAGCTGTAATGAACCTAGAAGTAAAAACTGTTTATTTTCCTTTTTTTTTTATAGCTCTGTCCACAAATTAAATAAATACAGGTTCTAGTTAAGATCACATTTATTACAATGTAGTATCTTGTTTTCTGGAACTCTTATCAGTAGGCAGACAGCAGCTTGTAGGCATTCTAGGTCATTCTCAGTGCACACATTTTGTTGGGGATTAATTTAAAGGAAAACTCACGTATCAACAGTTCAGTGGCATTGAACTCCTAAAGTTACTGTACTCTTAGAAAGTTTAGAAAACTAATAGCCAAAGTCTATTTAATAGAGTATATATGTAGATGGAACATACCTTTTAAAGCAAGCATTGATGAGCATGCAAAGATACTGAAACTGTCTATGCAGCAGGTGTTAGAGGCATTTTTTTGCAGGGCTGTTTGAGCTATGTACAGCCAGCATACTTATAAGGTAAAGAGAATCCAAGGAGCTAGAATGCAGTGGAGTCTAACCCAGTTTAACCCTCTCCACCTGCCACTGGGATAGGTATCTAGGGAGGAAACTAGCAGCAGAGGCTGGTGTCACCACTGGGCAGTGTAGCCAGCAGGCTGATGTGTCACAGCAGTAATGGAGCACTCCAGTGAATCCTGACAGCTGTCTGCATGTGACTCTCAGTCCTTGTGCTATGGCTATCTGTGGTTGCTCCACAGCAGGACTATCAGGAGTGGGCTTTTCTTTCCTGCATAATGAACCTGACTTCTGCTGAGCTTCTGTACCTGTGAGGGATGTGCCATGTGCCGTGGTTCAGAAAATGAGTGTTTACATGTGTAGAATTATATTCACATCAACAAATTCAGAAAATGTAATAGGGATTGGAGAAATATAGCCTGTGTTTTATGCTTATAATAAAGTTAATTGGTTACCCAGCCCTAAAGAACGGAGGTATTAAAGCAACAATCCTTACAAAAATGTGGGATCTAATCCATTTCCATTGACGAGTGAGCAAACTAAGACAGGATACATCGATAGACAAACATAGCTGAGTCCAAAGGCATCAGCAGAGCAGTGGTGATACTCATGGTAGTTACTGTGGCAAATATTTCCGGCTCTTTTTCATATGCTGTTAGTCAAATGTGGTAGTATCCTAATGAATGCTGTGATGTTAACTTTGGCTGTCCAAAGCCTGATGTTCTCATCTTACAATGAAAGTAAATGAGGTTTTTTTGCTTTAGTTGGCTTTGTAGTTCACTGAGCTTAGTAAATTCTTGATTTGGATGGATACTGAAAAGAAATAGGAGATTGGTTTTTATTTGTTGCTCCTTAAGTTGCACTGAAGAGATTGCTAAGGACCTATCTTATACCATCAGATAGAAATACAGATGAGAGTAGTTTTGGAGAGTCAGGACCTGCCATATGCTAATATTAATATATGTGAGGGAAGTTGCAAGACTGTTCTGTTTATGTACATGCATACAAAACAGGTACTTTCATCTGCGTGACAAGTGTCATCTCTTTGGGAGCAGCAGTCACTATATAAATCTCCTTGACTGACCCTGAAAGCTAGACTATTGCTAGGAAATGTTCATGCATATTGTGAGCAATAGGGAAAGACTGAGCTGCTGTTACCCACCACAGAAAGCCAGGCTGCTGCAGCTGCCGGCAAGGGAGGGAGTAAAGGATGATGAGGTTTGAATGTTGAGCGAGTGGGCTGGATGACTCCTCCCAGGTCCACCACTTCTCTGTAGCAGTGAGCCAGCTATCTGTCAAGTGTGAGGAGCAGAGGAGGAGGCAGGCATTTGTTACTTGAACTGCATGGAAAAGGCAGCATGCTTGATAAAATACAGCCAGATTTTGTATTGTCTCTGGTATTTTCTCTCTTCTAATTCTTTCTCATTGCTACTCTTTGGCTTTGGTCTACTTCTCTTGATGTTGTCTGTTGCACTGAATATTTGTGCTTTGGGATTGCTTTGTCTTCCTGCTTTCTTCAAATTGCACAGGCAGAATTCATTTAGTTAGAATTAAGTGTATGTATCTAGATTCCTAAGTAATTAAATTGGAATATGATAGGTGTACGGAAAGATGCAATTTAAGCTCTAAATTGCTTATTGCAAGGTTTTATTCTCTTTGAGCTACAGTTCCATGAGTGGAAGTATTAGAAATGGTAACATCAGAGTTAGGGTCTGCCCCCACTTCTGTTTCTTGTAGCTGTCTAGACACAGATGTAGTAAATGGGGTTTATTTTAACAGATGTTAGGGTGATTTCAGGAGAATTGCTGTATTGCTTGCAGTGGCTACTGGGAAAACTCGAATGTTCCTAATTCTTAAGCATAAATCTTAGCATATGAACACTTCATACATCAGGGAGAGCATCAGTTATCTATGATCTGCATGGGGCTGATGGCACACAGCTGAACAGTAACAACTGCATCCAGGAAAGCAGTAATGCATAGTGAGCAAGTCACTAAGCTCCTCTGTCCACAGCGGAAGGGACTGAGAGGTGGTGTCTGAGTTCTAGCACCACAAGAGGTAATTGTGAGTGATGCCTGCAAAGCTTTCTTACTGTATCAGCATTAGCAAGCAGAGAGAACATAGAGGTTTGGGAACGGTGGCAGAGATGAAAAATGGCATTTGTAAATGGGGCTTGAGAATGGCATAGTCATTCCTGTTAAATCTATGCTTTTCTTTCTGATTATTAGCCATTTTAAGGGAAATGGGTTTTGCATATAGAACAAGTCTCTGAACAGATGATTAATGGTTTTATCTGTAATAACTTTACATTTTATAGAACCCTGCTAGGAGTCCGCATCTGGTGAGCCAAGCTATTTAAAGCTGTGTTAATTCTGTTAATTGCTCTACGTTTATTTGGATTGCTGGCACCTGCGGGCTTTAGGATAATGGGTGTGTGGGGGGGTGCTGTGTGTGTACATTCTCTCTCTCTTTCTAGCTGAGAAAAATGGAGAGGACCATTTCCTCAGCTAGGAACAGCAACCTTGGCAGAACATCCTGGCTGGATTGTTTGTCCTTGAGATTCCCTTTTTTACTGCAGCTGAATGCAGTGAGATGCCAGCCAGAGGCAAGATGTTCCCCTGATTGGGGCAGGAGGTAGGCGGACAATCTGCTTTTGCATGCACTTGCCAAGATGAGGCAGCAGCAGCAAGAGGGAGTGAAGCCAGTGATTTTTCAGAAGGCTGATCAAGTCCATACCATTCTGATTGTTCTTCTCAGCTGCCTTGCAGTGTTCCTTCTCCAGTTTGGTTTCTTTTGTGAAGTGCTCCAGTGGGTTTCAAGCACTGAACAGATGTGAAGATAAGTATGCTTATGCTTTCTGAATTTTTGTCAGAGTAAAAATCTGGCAGTGGAATTCAGAACATTTGAGGTGACTAAAACGTTGCGGTGAAAGGCTAGGAAGGCAGAACAGTTGTTTTCATGTTTGCAGCTGGATTGGACAAACCACTGGAACAATCTGGATGACTAGCTGAATGACTTGCTTCCCAATCTGTGGGAAGATTATTGCATGGGCAGAAAAATATAGAAGCAAAGGGTTTTGCTCATGTTGTTAACTGCTGACTTGAAAGTGCAGCAGATCCTGAGAGTTTTGTTACTTGGAGGTTTTTAGCTAATATATGCTTAATATGACTTTTATTTGAGAGGGTAGGAGAGGTGGTTATTCCAGTGTATGTAGGGGCCAGTTTTCTCACACCTTTAATATGAGTTTCAAGTCTGTGTTTCAATTTTAGTGATGCTAGGACATCTTTCCAACAAATCAGATCATTAAGATCTGTTCACGCTCTATTACTTGTTTGGCAGCTGTCTTCAAAACTGCAGATCTTCTTGAGATCAGTGAGACCCTAAGGTGAAATCTGTCCTTCTTGTACTGATGATGTGACCAGAGCTGGATTTCTGCAGCTGCCCTATAATGCCTTATGGCAAATGACTAAATGGGATGTTGGTTGTAGCCTTCCAAAGGAGGGACTGCCATATCACCCATCTCAAAGTTATAAAGAACTAGAAAGAAAACCACCTATAGCAAAGGGAAATGCTTTCTCAAGAATATGATAAGCCATGATGCTTGTGATTACTTGTCACTTCTAAAGGACAAGGCTGCTGTGTTTGTCATCTCTCTTAAGTAAAAGCTGTTACTGGGGATGCCCAGTTTATTTATTCTGTCCAGATAATGGTTAAACAATCAATTGCAATATTAAAATTGGTTACAAAGCAAAGCTCAAGAGAAGTATATGGTGTTCTCATATTTAAGAATGGTTTCTTCATCTGCAGCTTCACTGTTCAGCTAACCAGGTAAGCTGTCAGCTGAGCACTTTCTTCCATTTCCCTGGTTTATATTCCAGGGCTGATTTGTCCTGAAGGTGCATTCATTTGAGATAATGAGAACACTGAATGCCTCCATTCTCCTTTACCTGAGTTTGGTGTGCCTGCTTCTCTCTCTGTGTCTGAGCCTGCTTCCTGTTATTCATAACTGCACACTAGTACACCACATAGATATACAGCATTGTCACTTCCTCTCTCTTCTGTACTTTTTTTTAATATGTATTTCTTGTATGTTCTCTAATTAGCATATGCTTAGCTCTTCCTGCTTCAGGCTAGTTTTCATGTTTACAGCCTCTGTGACACGTTTCATTAGAACTTCACAAATCATGTATCATAGAAGAAATTAATTATGCATGTAACTTATTAGGTTAATAACTTTCATCTCACTGTGAGCTTCACATAAAGTTCTGCATTAATAATTCAAAGGACAGCTTTGACATTGAGTGCATTTTCTAAATCACTTCTCTTATCCCTTCTTAGGAGTTTTGGGTCTGTGTGAGAACCACAGATGGTTTTCAAAAACTTGATTCCAGTTGTTTCCAAATTTCTTCTGGAGGCTGGATTTGCCTATGCATCCAGCAGAGGAGGGAAATTAAGTGTTGGTGTCCCCTTTGTTTTTGCAACTGGATTTTAAAGGAAAGATTAGATTTCTATGAGGATACCATTTGGTAAGAACTATAGAAAGGTTTAGGTTGGAAGAGACCTTTAAAGGTCATCTAGTCCAACCCCTCTGCAATGAGCAGGGACATCTACCAGATCAGGTTGCTTAGAGCCCCATCCAACCTGACTTTGAATGTTTACAGGGATGGAGCATTCACCGTCTCTCACCTGTGCCAGTGCCTCACTGCCCTCATTGTCAAAAATGTCTTCTTCCTTGTATCTTACCTAAATTTGCCCTCTTTTATTTTAAAACCATTAGCCCTTGTCCTATTGCAAACAAGTTTGTCCCTTAAGTACTGAAAGGCTGCAATGAGGTCTCTGCAGAGACCTCTCTTCTCCAGGCTGAACCATTTCACGTCTCTCAGCCCATCCTCATAGGAGAGATGCTTCTGCCCTCTGATCAATTTTGTGGCCCTCCTCTGGACCTGCTCCAGGGCCTTTCAAATGGCCTTGTTAAATGTCATGAGGTTCCCATGGGCCCGCTACTTGAACTTGTCTGGGTCCTTCTGGATGGACTCCCAGCCTTCAGGAGTGTCAGCTGCACCACTTATCTTGGTGTCATCTGCAGACTTGCTGAAGGTACATTCAGTGCCATTGTCTGTGTTATTCATGGATATACTGAACAGTCCCAGTCCCACTACAGACCTCTGAGGGACACCACTTGTCATTGATCTCCATTAAGCTATTGACCACAGCCCCGTGAATGTGACCATCCAACCAATTCCTCATCCACTGAACAGCAATCCATCAAATCCATATCTCTCCAATTTAGAAAAAAGGATGTTATGGGGAGCCTTGTCAAAGACCTAGATCTTAAAACCACCTCCTCAAATACCCAGGCAAGTCTAACAGATCAGCTAGGTAGCAATACTCACCTAAAACCATTCTGCATACTTCATTTATTTGGAGTGCAGCAGACAGGCCTTGATGGTGGTACCAAGGACTTAACAACAGTATTGGCATTGTATTTGAACTGTCACAGTGAGGAGCTTCCTTGGTTTCATTGAGGCCTCAGCAAGTGCATGGACAGGAGAATTTTGGTAAATGGAGTCTGCCTTTCAAAAGTCTTTCAGAGATTCATCCCATGAAAGGAATTGTCAAGAACTGAAAAAGCAATGGCAAAGAAAGGAAGTCCTTGCACAGAGGAAGGATGGGTTGGGAGATAAAAAACAGAATATAGGACTAAATAGTTCCCCTGGGAGAGTCCCAGTGAAGAAGACCTCTGGGATCCATGCTGAGGTCTGAAGTTTCATTAGTGGAATTATGAATGAAAGGGACGTGGATGGAGAAAGCATACTTGTTGCTGAGAATATGAAAGTATTCAGGTGAGGACTGTCTGCAGAACTGCAGAGGATGACCTATTAATGCTGAATGTCTGGACAAATAAATGACAGATCAAATTAAATGCTTGTAAACTAAATTGTGGTGTTATTATGCATATGTAATGTTAGCCTTTGAGTTGATTCTGGTATTTTATTAAATAATTATTTGAAAATATTTTCTCACTGGTCAATATTGGGCAAGTAAGTGGATCTAATGTTTATACATTTTTAAGGAAGGGACTAAGAATGAAACAGAAAATACAATGATGCCATTAAATGAAACCACACCGGGCATTGTCATCCTGTCCTTATAATCTCAGAAAGGGGAGAAAGGCAACAAAGATCATTAAAGGCTGTGAGAGAGACTTCTGTACAAGGAATTGCAAACAGACTATGGGTCTTTGAATTGATGGAGAAAGGATATGACAGTGGAATTTAAAATCATGTGTGTTATGGGAGAGGAATCAAAGTGTACTGTCATTCAGTTTCTTTTCAAATATAGGGAGTAAGTGGCATCAAAAGACAAAGGCAGGGCAAGCTTCAGAAAAGTATAAAGTATGACAGCGATTAAAGTCATGAAAATCGTTACCATGGGATATTATTGTGACTGGAAAAACTTTTGGTGGTATATAAAATACCAAGACATCAGTTCCTGCATGCAGACTCTCACAGCCTGAAATAAGTGGAGTCTGTGAAATGGTTTTACAGGAATATTGCAACAAAGCTGCTCTGTTACACTTGTGTGGTATTTGAGGAAGTGATTTTCAGGGGTAGGATGCTGATCCAATGTAAAATAGAAGATTTTATGTTCAAATATTTTCTGGTGCAGCTACACTATTTCTAGGCTCCCTGTAATATTTCCAAGTAGATATTCAATTTGCTTTGCCTTCTATTAACTACAGTGTGCAACAACCCGTCGGAGGCCATGATACACATAATCCCTTCATTGCAAGTATTGCATAGCAAGGTCATGTTCCTGAAGATTGGTACACAGCTGAGGGGGAAGGCAGCAGAGAATCAATTTAGTATGAAGTTTGACATACAGGTTTATGCAGTGATCTGTAGATGTGGAAGTGAGATATGTTAGGAAGAGCTGGAGGAACAGAAATAGAAGGTTAGAAAAGGCTGAAGTGCCCCATGTTGGCAGCAGGTGTAATGATGACGTCTGTTTGAATGAAAATGAGTGTTGATGTGTGTAGGCAGCCTATATTTCAGGAAGTTGCTTTAAGTGAAAAGATGAATCCCAGATGCTTGCAGAGAAGTGCAAAACAGTTTGGCTTCTTTCACCATTTATAATTACTAAGGCCCCAAAACCAATTGATCAAAAATGAGGATATGTGAAACAGTTTTGCAGCTCTGTATGTTGAGCTGCATTGCAAAAGGATTTGTTTCAGTACAGAATGGTATTTCCATGTATGGAATTGGGAATTCTGTAAAGGTTTGGAGGGAGACTCCAGTAGGAAAATCTCTCTAGATCAGTATGGGCTGTGGTAGCAGCAGATGGCTATCAGGACTTAACTGGAATTTGGGGATCTTTCCATCCATGACTAGTATTCACACAGTGATTATTTGTAATATTTCCCCCATGGCTGTAACCATGGAAGTAACAGTTAAGAAGGTTTATTACTGCCCAACTAGGCCGTTTTTCTGAGCACTGAATCTGCGTGGAGTTGTCTTTTGCAGGAGACTTTAAAACCAAGGAGCATTTTTTTATTTCTTCAAAAAGATGGAGTGGTGCTGTGTGAAGAAGGGATGAAAAATGTCTACCCTACTGGGACAAACCGCAGAAAATAACAGATATTAGAAACAGTAAACATCTATCAGGTCACCTTGTCCCTCTTCTCCTGCCAGTAGTGCCATTGTTCCCTTCAGTGTATTAACATGGAAGTGTTTCTACAAAGAGTTGTTCATTGTGGGAATGTGATTGTTGTTTTCTGTAGTCAGTTTGCTTCTGCTAAAGATGTATTAAGGACAAGTAAGACTTCTCCTTGCACCTTCTTCTCCTTGCACCTTGGTTTCTTTGCATTTTTGGGTACTGGGGACTTAACAGTAAACATATATAAAAGTAAAAGCAACTAAATTGCAAAGAATTATTATTTGTAGAAGGAGATTGATTAATTACAGACTTTTTCAACTAAGAAATCATGAGGAAAAACTGTCAAAAATTATCCAACAGACAAGTGGCAGGGTCAGGAATAAAAGTCAGGAAGCATAACACCTGATTTGTTGCTAAACTCACTGGAATGCCAATGCCTGCTACTTAGAGTGACTCTGCAGTCATATGTCCTCTTCCTAATAGAGTGATCTGTGGCTTGGAAAGGTTTCAAAATGGCAGAGAATTTTAAAGTCCCATACCCAGCTAGCTCAGCCTTCAGGTGATTATCTAATTGCCCCCACTTATATGTGGTTTCAGAGTGTGCATAAGCAACGAAAATCAAGCCTTGCTTTCTCCAACTTCCCCCTTGTTGAATCTGATAATTTTGGGCCTCATTTGGGAGGGTTGCATTTTAACCATCCTTGGCGTGAAGGCATTAAAAGGCAATCTATTACTTTCCTTGGTAAGTTGTTGAGATATTTAACTGCTCCCTACTACAAAAGAAATTTGGCCTTTAATCTGTTTTGAATTTGTCTGACAATGGCTCCTAAACGTTGCTTCTTGTGACACACTTTTCAACTGGAACAAAGATCCTTCAGAAATCTAGTGCTTGGATTGAAAGGGTCTGGACTTCTATGCTCTATGGAATCACTCTGTATGACTGATCTGTTATTGAGGTTATTTAGTGCTCTGCCAAACTCAGTGTTAGCTTCAAGGATCAGCTTCAGTTCTTTTTATATTTACTTCTAGGTGTTCAATAAAAATATTTAACACTATTGTATCAAACATGGATTCCTATGATGCATTAGAAATGCCTCTTTTCAGTAATGATACCCCACTGACAAATACTTCTTGAGATTTGTCAGCTGAGGACTACCTATCTAATATTATATCCCGTTTTGTTCTTGTATGCTGTTTATTTAAGCAGAGCTGTCTTCTGGTATTCAGTCAAATGCCTTAAAAAAATGTTTCATCTGTGCTTTTACCATTGTCATTCAAATTATATCAGGGTTATTTGACAGAAACTCCTTTTACACAGGATAGTCTAATGACATTAAGTACTGTATTCCTCTCCTTTAATGTTTTTCTTAAGCACTTCAAATAGAAATTGTTATGCTATTTCCTCCAGGATTGAAGCTTCCTGCAGGCTAAACTCTTCTACAGTTATACATCTTGTCCCGTTCGGCTTTTTAAAACATTCACACAACATTATAATTCTTTTATTTGTTTTATCTTTCTGTTATTCAAGATTAAAAATAAACCTCAGTGGATCAGAAATCTTCTCATTCAGCTCTTTCGAGATTTTGGAGCAAGTGACCCAAGCCTGTGAAATTAAAAATAAAGCATATTTATTCCTGGTAGCTGATCAGCATCCTCTATTAATCTCATGGATTGCAAAATACTTTGTCATCTTGTGATATAAGCACTGAGGTTCTTCATGTATTTATATCTGACAGAGAAAAAATGTTGCATACTTCATAAATTTTGTAATCTGAACCCCTTAAACAAACCATTGCCTTCTTGGTGTTATGATGGACTTCTGTATCAGGATACAACCTTTTTTTTTAACTACTAGTGCATCCTATAGTGATTTGAAGACTTCATTGGGTCATTGGATCACTAGGAAACATTGCATGTTATTTCCAAACTGAGTAGTTGTGATTTGGCTATATCATTTATATCTTCATCTACTAAACTAAAGCAGATCTCTGTCAGATGGAGATTCCTGTAGCGTGTAGATTTGGATCTGCTTGTAACCTACCTTTGGGTGAAATAGATGTATTTTGTTGGATAGCTCTCCAGGTATAGTATCCAATTGAGGTGTCAAGTCACTGCAGTACTTTTTTGTGCTCTTTGAAGTTTTTAAGCATATTTTAAAAAACATAGACAAGATAACAGTCCACAGTGTTATTAGATGGTTTCATTGGTACTATATAGGTACTAAATGTCTTTTCTCTGTACTTTCTTGATAGTTTCCTACTTAGAAATGGAAGAATCACAATTAGACCTCTTCACAACTGCTTTACGAAGGCATTTCATGTTCAATTGGTTATGCACCAAAGCATGCATGCTCTTTTCATAGTCACTATTTGGAAAGCTTCGATATGGTTCCCATTGTGTGAGAGTTGCTTACAGTCTTTGATCCTAAATCTGTAGTCTAGCACTGGGCTGAACTGAAATCATGTGTCTGAGTATATATTACTACATGCCTGTCAAAGGGATAAGTAAACAATTTTAGCTATCTTACTGTTCTTTTCCAGAAACTACCTTGGGTGTCATGACTGCTTTGCAGTATCTGCAAGTTTCTCAGTGGTTGTAGTTTGGTCATGCTCTGACTGGCAGCTTTTTGACAGTGGCCTTTTCTCTAGTGTGGTGTCTTGTCTGTCTCTGGCACCTGGAAAGCTTCATTAATAACATTTCTTTCATAAAAATAGAAGAAACCTTAAAGCAAAATATACCTGTTTGCATATTTTCTCTTATTGCCCTTAATTTATTTTTCATGCAAGGGGTCCTAGGACATTGAAATGAGCCAGCGGTTTTAAGTTTTTGAGAAGTAGTGGTACAGGATGGTCCTTATGTTTTTCTGTGTCAGTGGAAACTGCCACTTGCAGTTTGCTACCTGCCACTTGCTACCTACTCACATGCTGGTGTCCACACCAGTGTCTTCAACATGTAACAATCAGGTAATCAAATTGATAGTAGTAATAACGTAACAGTAATGTTCCATTAGTGGCATAGATTTTATGTTCAGTCTGAGAAAATGAAGCTTATTTTTAGAAGGCAGTGACTGTGCATCTTATACCTCCTACAGGAATGTGAAAACAAATGTTGGAGGATGTGATTAACATAAGGGGGGTTATTCTTTTGCTTTTAGCTAATTTAATTGCTTAACTTTCAGGGTCTAATACTTCTACATAAGCAAGGAAGAACATAGAAAGAGGCTGATGATCTGCCTTTGAGGCATGTTAGTCCATGTAGGACAAAACTAGTTTGTAGCACAGTGCAGAAACAGCAGTTCAGAACTTTTGTCTTCTCTGTGGCTTTGTGAGGGACTAACAGGCTCTTGGACAGATGTGTGCAACCTGTTGATTGCATCTTTTGAACTGAAATCTTAATTCTAGATATACTGGAGGTTTAGAAAAGCTGAATTTTCAGTCAAAAGAATTCTGATATAATCTCACCTCCATCAGTCTTTTCTGTAGGAAATGGTAACTCCATCTTCATGTAAAGTGTTTGTCATGGTTTAACTCCAACCAGCAGCCAAGCACCACGTAGCCAGTGGGGTCAAGGAGAGAATCAGAAGGGTAAAACTGAGAAAACTTGTGAGTTGAGTTGAAGTTTAATAGGAAAAGCAAAAGCCACACATGCAAGCAAAGCAAAACAAGGAATCAATTCATTGCCTCCCATGGGCCGGCAGATGTTCAGCCATTTCTAGGAGAGCAGGGCCCTATCACACATAATGGTGACTTGGGAAGACAAATGCCATCACTGTTTGGACATCCTCCTTTTCCTCCTTTTCCCCCCCAGCTTTATAGGCTAAACATGATGTCATATGGTATGGAATATCTTTTTGGTCACTTTGGGTCACCTGTCCCAGCTGTGTCCCCTCCCAGCCTCCCAAGCACCCCAAGCCCCCTCACCAGAATGGCAGTACGAAAAGCAGAAAAGGCTTTAGCTTTGTGCAAGCCCTGCTCAGCAGTAACAAAATCATCTCTCTCTTATCAAGCCTGTGTTCAGCACAAATCCAAAACATAGCCCCCTACTAGCCACTGGGAAGAAAATTAACACCAACCAAACAGTGGTTAAGGCATATTTTGTTTTCTGCCTGTTAGTGTTTGAACAGTGTAAGCTAAAGAGCAGCTATAGTTCATTCTTAAGCAGTAAGATAGTACTGAGCAAAACAGAAAATGTAAGTGTTGTAAATTAGGCTTGTATCAGTTAAGCTTTCTTAGATGTGAGATCTGTGTCTCTTAAATGTAAAACTGAGCTCCACACAGTGGGGATGGGAATCCCGTGCCTGGGTGCATTACAATGGCATTGCAGTAAAATAAACAAATGGAGGGAAAGGTTTATTGCCATTCAGTATTTACATAATAGAATTTCAAAGCTGAAAGAGATGAATCTATGTCACCAAAATATTTCCTCCAGCTATTCCTTAGGTACAGTGTAGTAATTATGAAGAAGGGACATTCTTTCTTACCATCTATTGACTTGTATGAATTCAGTTCCTTCTGTTTTATTTTATCTTCTGTAAATCTGGGAGAGTGGGAGATAATGCAACAGTAAGTAAATGAATGCCAAGACACTAATGCCCACAGAGTAACTTACAATGCTCTGTAGGAATTTCTTATAGAAAGTGTTTCTACAATGGAATGATGTGGGATCTTTTTCCAGCTCCCTTTGGAAAAAGCCTGGATTTTTTGTTTGTTTGTTTGCTTTTCTTTTCCTTTTTCTTTTTAATTTTTAGAAAAGAAAAATTAGTGATAGGTGGACTCTAGAGACAGAACAGTATAGAGAGCCTTAAAAGCCCTCTGCATTTTGCAGAATCAGGCCCAGTGTGCTGGGGAAACGAGCTAATCAAGTACCTCTTTTGTCTGGTGCCCAGTGCTGCCTCCAGTCCTGACCTTTCTCTTTAGCAAAGAGCTCTTGCTGCTCCTGGTTGCAGTAGCCCACCTACTTTGAGAAGGGAATGTAATCTGGTGCTGAATTGGGTGCTCAGGCCCTCATCTGCCTCCTGTTTCTGCTTCTCGCTTCAGTGTTTCCACTGGAAAATGTCACCCTTGTTTGTGTTTGTTTCTTTCTCCTTTCACGTGCTTTCTTTAATGCTCTCTCACTGTGGTGTCAGTTCTGGCTGCACTGGCTGCTTCTCTATCCCCTTGTGTCGCCCAGGAGCTGCTGGACTTACACTCCATGCATGCAGCTTCCAAATCAAAGAAAGGGATGAAAGTGAAGTTTAGTCAACAGCCATGGTGGGCACTGGTAGTACACGTATGAATACTCTTCTACTAGAAACCTGTAAAGACAGTGGGGGTAAGGAAGAGGGCCTTAGTCAGGTTTTCTCTGAAGGCCAGATGAAACCATATGAGCTGGTGAGGGGGGGACTGTCCCATTCCCAGCCTCGCTTTATTGGTCTCAGACAGTGTTGCATTATGTACTAAAGTGACTGGTGCAGCTGTGTGGCTTGTGACAGAAGAGAGATACTGATTTTTTAAATTTTTCCCCCTTCTTCCTTTTATTAGTGCTGCAAGCTGTAGAGCTGGAGGTCAAAGATGAGAGGTATTTTAGATACAAATAGAAAGTTCTAAATGAGCTCATGGTTCTGTTTCTCACATTCAGGTGGGGGTTATAAGATGACAATATTTTTCTCCTGATGTCTCTTACAGGGAGGGAGCTAATCAAGTTCCCTGCCCTCTACAGCAAATATTCAAGCAAATACTTAGCTCGTCACCTCCCTGTTTTCACACAACATAAGGCCCAGTGCCGATAAATGTTTGGGAAATCCTGCCTGTGGAGAGTTTGAACTTTGTTCCATGCCATGGAATTTGACGAGAGGTGAGCAAAGACATCCTGGAGAGATGTCAGTGTTGGCAGCTTTTTCCGCAGGGCAACAAGAGAGGCATTAAAAAGAGTTTAGAAATATGTAGTATTTTGGTCTAGACAGATGGGGGCAGGTCCTCTTCCTCCTCACTGGTCCATCTGGACCTGTGAAGTGCACTGTGACAGATGGTGTCAGCTGGAATAGTGCTGTTCTGCCGATGGCACTTCTCCAGGATACCCAGAGTGTCTTTGCTCCCCCACGGGAGCCTAACTGAAGGCATGCCTCTTTCTTTGGCTGACATTGCAGTTGGAAGGAGATACCAGTGCCCTTGAGACCTTTGTACTATGGCTGATGGAGACACATGCTGGTATGCAGCACCGTCAGCTGCCAGCATCCAGCTACAATGACACCATCCTGCTGCAGTGGCACCACTCTAAGTTTATACGCTTAGGCTACACAATACTAAATAAAAATACTTCCCCTCTTGCTCTAATCACATTGTTATTTGAACAATGCTCACTTTTAAGCATTGTTCTCTCCCATATGTAATGGTAAATGTTTTCAATTTGTTTTTTGCTGGACAAATGACAAAAACATAGAAAACACCACTGTGGTTGGCACAGTTTGCCTCAGCAATGAGGCTAATGCTTGCCTGGCATATGGTGACTAAAATACCTTCTTGTACCTGCCAGGGATATTCTAGTGAAGTAGGATCAAGACATTGGCCAGGGAAGATAAGTAGTGGAGAAAAAACTGCATACCTGTGAGAGCAATATCTACTCAGTATTTTCACAGAAGACTTAAAACATTAGTGTTCTCATTAAAGCACATTTTATCACCAAAGTGTAAAGCTGAGTGAAATTAAAGAGTTTCTGTCCCAAAGGAGTTCCTCCAGCCAGCATTTGTTTTCATTGCTGCTCTTGAGATTTTTTTTTTTAATGAAAATCCATCAGATTTTCAAAACTGAATTAATATGTAATATTCTGGTATTTTCTCAATCAAATTATTTCATATTAATTATTGAGCTGACCCCAAATACTCTGGAGCCAGTTTAACAAGAACTGTATTTTCCTGTCCAGTGCAGTTCCATGTGGTAGCTGTACTATATGGCCCTTGTGTTCATTTTCCCATAGGGACCAGAGTATATGGTTAAGCTGCTTTGTGGCAAACGTAGTCATGTGTCTCTTCCGAGGTTAAGTGGGGCACTGACATTCTGTCATGTAAAAGTATTTCCCTAGGGAATGCAGACCAGAGGTAAAAATGGGGACTACTATTGAAAGTAAGTGCAATGCCTGGAAAATACTGGTTTCTTTTATGGTAAGTTCATGCAAAAGTTTTCTGTAAAGTTTGATGACACTAAACTTGCCATTTTGGGTTGTTATGGCTTGAAGTGAAGCATTTCATTGCTAATTCTCTGTTAGGGAAATGGAATTCTGTGTTAGAAAGCCATCCTGATGGAAACATTCACCCGGCCATACTAAACAGATCTATTTTCTGAGATAGATCTTTTGTACCCCCTTAGGTGGATTTGAAATACAATGCAATCACTAAGTGGAGTGTTATTTGCTAAGTCATTGCCTGATACAGTTTTTGATGTCTTGTGTAATAAGGTTCAAGCCTTAAATGATCAATGGGGCCATCCTAAAATAATTCCTCTCTGCCTTTCAGATGAAATCCTTAAGACACTTGACAGTAATCATTTCCTCACTTACTCATCACTGAACCAAGCTAGACAGATTTAGCTTGTGCTTGCTAGACAAATCTGAGATTTCAGGATGCACTTGGGAGGAGCAGAGTATTCTGTAACTGGTGGAAGTCTATATAAGCTTAATACAGAACTGAATGTAATTGAAGTCAACTACTGTGTTCTGGTAAATAAACTGCTGTGATAAATTTTTTTTTTTAGCTCTCAAGCCTTCATTAGCTAAAAAGGTCATTTGTAAATTTAAGCTTTTCAAATTTATGAGATGTCAGTGTTAGTATGAGGTTTATTGTTCCTTTCTTTGTGCTGAGAACTAGGAAAGTCTTCAGCTACATAATAATTTGCCCTTTCACGTGTTCCTCTGGCCCCCCAACACAGAATCATATAAAACTGGAATGGACCACGAGAGATTATCTAATCCTTTATACTTCCACTGTCCTGAAACAAAATCAATGACATCTATGTGAGTTTTGACCACAATTTTATTAACTTGTAATTAAAGGTCTCCAGTGACGTTTGCTCCTCAGGCACTCTCTTCCAGTGGTCTGCTGTTCTTAAATTAGAAAAGCTTTTCCTAACATCAGTTCTAATACTTTCTTGCTGTAATATTTGCCAATTATTTCTTTTCCTTTTCAGCATAGATAAAAAGAAGAGATTGTTCCATTCTGCTTTATAGCAGACCCTTTCTATTTGAACACTGTTATAGGGTCTCCTTTGAAACTTTCTTTTCTCTTCTAGAGCCCTGGTTATTCTCATTGCTCTCGTCAGGACTCTTTCCAATAGTGCCACTCCTTTCTTAAAGTGCAAGTCTCCAAACTGGACATGATCTCCAGCAGAGTACAGCACTATTCACTTCCACCTCTCCATACGTTCCAGAATGCACCTTTCAATCCACCCAATGAATGATTTTCTGTGTGTAGCTGTTAAGTGTTTATTCTTCTGTCTTCTTTCAGCTCTGCACTGCATAGGCTCAGTGTAGAACATAGGATTTCCTCATCATTGTATATAGATTTGTAAACTACAGATATATCTTCTCTATGCCCTTCTTATATCCAGAAACACATCCAAAGTACAAGTTGCTTTTCAGGAATACCATGAGGTATGACTGTCAGTGGCCTGTGGCACAGGTGAGGAGCGTCACAGCTGGCCATCTTGCCTTCCCTGTTCTGCAGCTTTTATTCTTTTCTGGTACTAGGCCAAAATGGAGGTTGAGTATAACACAAGAGAAAACATCACTGAGTCCTAGCTAGGTACTTGAGGGAGTGTTTCTTTGTATCTTCCTACAAGTCTTCTGAAACTAAATCTCTCTCTTTTCTTTCCTGGAATTTTGCATAAAACCTGAAGTTATTCAGAACCTATAATTGGTCCATAAGGTGGAAAAAAATTATAGGGAAGCTTGAAATGGTTCTGCCTTATTGTTTAGGTGTTTTACTCACCCTGCTCCTCTTTTCAGTTGGGTGTTAAGAAAGCTTTCCTTGTCTAATCGTCCAGGAGCCACTCTGGCAGTCACACTTGTAGCACCTAAGCTGGCTGGAGGCCCCCTCCCAGCTACACACACCACTCTTACAGGGTCAAAGTTTCCTTACCAGCTTGAACCTGGGTTTCCCATAGTGCAGTCTTAAACGTCTGGATCCTTAAAATAATTTAATCTTGGTGCAATAACTAAATAATAAAAAACAGCTTGGTACCTCTGAGGAGGGACCCTGAACAAAGGAATCTCTGGGCTTTTATACCCTCACAGTCTAAGTGCACCGAAGTGTGGGGTCATCGGCTCCTGCTGTGTCTCTGAGTGTCCAGTCCCCTGGCTGGTGCCACAGGTCCCTGTGACCTTTGTTGTGGAAAGGGTTGGCAGTTTGTGACCTCTTGCCTCAGGTTCCTGCCACCCAGAGCTCAACCTGCAGCTGCCATTGCAGCTGCACACTGATCTGCCTGCACTGAATGTATTCCTCAGCACTGGGTGAACACATATTCTTTGTTAAACATAATTCAGATGAAATGGCGGATTGGATTACTTCAGTCAGCATAGCAAAAGTCATACTTGATTTGGTTTCAGCTACTTTTCATCAATGTTCAATATATTGGTTTTCATGACAGGTAAAGTAACTCTTTCAGTGTGGTGAATGGTGATTGTGTTTGTTTATTACCTGAATACAGTTATTATCCCAGTGAACCATCAAATATGTTTAGACCAGGTGTCCATAGTCCACATACAATTCCTTAAATAAGTGTAGCAACTTTAGTTACCCATCAATGAAGCCTTGGATTGCTTCATAGATAGTCTTCCCCAAACACAATGTAAAGCGCTGTTAACTGGTATGTTTGTTTCTACTTACTGGTCAGGTCAGGCTGGAAAAACACAGTTCTAATAAATCAGTGGGTAAACTGTAATTTTTTAAGCTGCAGGAACTTGTCTGGTTCAGTGCAGGTGTCTTTAAAAAAGTCGTAGTAAGGCTCTAGTCTGAATGTCTTGCAGTTATCCCTTCTGAGAATTGATGTGGATAGTTGGTGAAGGGGGCAGCCTGTGACAGGAAAAAAGCAATTGGTGATACATAGCCTGCACTGAGAATCATGTTTCCTGCCTAACAGGACCAACTTGGAGAGGAATTTTTATATTGGCTACTGACCAAGTTTAGGACATAATTTTTCCTCAATTTTGTCGCTCCCTCTCTATCTGCAACTTCACTTGATTGCAGAGAGATGCTTTTCATCATTGTGAAAAGCCATCTGATTAGGGGTCTCATTAAGCCATGAGTGAAACTCCTTACAAGTTTAGCTGGAGAAATTCCTTGAATGCTTCAGAACTGCAAAGCTGCCATTTTTAAGAAACCTCAAAACTAGGTTGCCTATTTGTTTTAGCTCTGCCTAAAACAACCTCTTCTTTCTCAGCAGATTTATAGGAAACACAATTTAATGCATATATTTTTCTCCCCTCGAAATGTTGTAGATGTCATGAAATTCTACTCTGATTATCAGGTCCATATGTATCTGAACTATTCCATCCCATCCCTGACCATCCATTTATATTGGTCAAATTCACTAAACAAAGGCACTGAACAGTTAATATTCCTTTTTTAAAAAGTGTTTAGAAGCAGTCCTCATGGAAAAGGAAGAAACACATTTTTCATTATTCTTCTTTAATTTTTGGAAAATAAAGCAATTTTAAGATTAGAGGAATGGCGTTACTTTTCGAATGCTCTGTGCATAGCTTTTGCTAGTAATCTTTCCCCCCTTTCTCTTTTCCACCTTCCTTCCTAAAAGAACTATGAAATAGATATGTATATCTGTATCAGGAATCATGTCCTTTACTCCCTCAGACCCTCTCTGATATGTGTATCAGACATGGGATGAACTCAAGCTTGTCTCTGTTTAAACAGACGAGGTCAGCATCTAATAAAAATGGACAAATGTATGGGCACTTCTTTCATTGCTTTGTTACTACTCAGTTGCTATGGAAGCCGTGTCCCAGAGTGGCACTAGAAGACTGTGCCCAAGGGAGGATCAGCACTGAGTCATTCATGGCCTCATTTTGAGTTGAAGGTGTGTGTTTCAGTCAGTATTTTGGCATATACTGAAAAGCCTTCAAATTAGTTCAGAGGTTGCTTGTGGCACTAGCAGGTAGGAAGCACTATGCAGATGGTAGATTCTTCTGCTGGCAGAAAGCTTCCGTAGTGAAACATGAAAAGGTTTCTTGCAGCAGGTAACTCTAAGAAACTAGTTCCTGAAGCTTATATATTTGACTTATGGAATCAAGTTTTTGGTCCAGGACATTTTACTTGCCTTCATTTTAATTGCATATAGCAAGGTAGGATGACAAGTACATAAAAATATAAAAAAGCTTCACTGAAAGCACTGGCAACAAGTCAGACCAGAATTGATAGCAGCATCTACTCCTTTACCAGGCAGTTTTAACAGTTGGGGAGGATGTGTTTCATCTGTCGTGGAAACTGCACTGAAGCATCTGTTGATTTCATTAAAACACAAAGATTCATAGGTTATGAGGCCAAAAAGAGCCATTCTGATAATCTAGGCTGATTTGCTATATAATTAATTCCTGTCTCACTGTATCTTTTAGAGAAAACAAGATACTGTTTTAATCTAAAATTCACCAGTAGAAGAGAACACACCATAACCTGTAGTAAATTATTTCAGGAGTAAATTATCCTCATGTAAAAATAAGTCATAATATTTAAAAATGTGAATTTCTTTAACTTCAGTTTTTATCTCCCAGATTCCACCATTCCTTTGTCACGTGAATTGAAGAGCCCTCTATTGCCACATTCCATTTTCTGCATAGGTACTTGTAGATTGCAATCGAATCACCTTTTAACCTCTACCTATTAAGCGGACTGAATTTGAAT
The DNA here is from genome assembly GCA_013396655.1 of Campylorhamphus procurvoides. Taxonomy (NCBI): domain Eukaryota; kingdom Metazoa; phylum Chordata; class Aves; order Passeriformes; family Dendrocolaptidae; genus Campylorhamphus; species Campylorhamphus procurvoides. The sequence goes on along the minus strand of WBMV01005287.1, from coordinate 292,532 downwards.
GTTCTTCACTATGGGACACACATTCCAGTCATTTAATTATATTCCCTTTCCTCATTCTTGAACCTTTCGTTTAACAACTGGACTGTTGTTATCAGAAGTTACCTTAGCATTTCTCTGTTCTTGCCAATTCACCTTGGTTTTATACCCAAGGATTATTTTTGTCCTTTTTTCTATTGTGCTGAGAATTCTGGTGTACCTGATTATACATCAAGATGTTAATGTTCAAATGTGTCTGTCAATAGTATCTCATGTCAGTTATGGAAATACTTGTACTTTTTTCCTATAAACGCTGGTGCTTTTTAGATTTCTTAAGCTGTTTGCTTGGTTTTTTTTTCTTAAGAAAATAATTTAGAACAAACACTTGAATAATCGAGATTTGAGCTGGGGTGGGTATGTTATTTTGAAAAGATTGAATTCAGAAATCTTGTATCTATTCAACACCCTTTATCCTCTCTTCCTCAGGTTTTCTTTTGTGCTTGCTTTCTTTTCTTTCAAACTTGCTGTCATTATTAGTGACTTTCTGGTTTACAATTAAGTTCATGTAATTTTCTCCAGTTCCTCTGAAAGCCTCCTGTCTCAAGGATTCTCCAGCTGTGGTACTGGTATGACTAATGAAATGCAAGGCTGTCAGCACTAAACCTCAAATAAACCCAGAGGCTGACCCTCTGGATTTCTCCAGGAGCGATGGGAGCTGTTGCTCAAGTATCAGGCACATCAAACAGGGAGATGTTACCTTTATGTGGCTCAGCTGTATGTGGAAACTGCCTACATGAATGTGATATTCCTTCTACCAGCAACTGCAGAGGTTGCAGAAAACATATCACTGAGTCCTACCTGGGTACAACCCAGCACCAGCCATCAATCGTATGTAGGGTATTGTGTTTTCTCTCTGCTCCTCATGTATGGAAAGACTTGATCAAGATAGAGTATAGAGGAGTGTTGGTTTGAGCAACTGTTTGTAATATCCTTTAAGGGCAGTTTTCCTATGCTAGGATTATTAAAGTCACAATTCATGCAGGCCAGGCATTTTCTTTCCCCCCAAAGTAGCTCTGTACTGGGGTGAAACCAAAAATGCAATGTTGCACCAAAGTCCCTAGTGGAACTGAAGAATGGCCAATGCGTGAACCCTGTATTAGAGTATACTGTCTCTAGCAGTGGTGAATGCATGTGCTGTTTATGGAGAACATGTGAGCATGGCTACTACCAGTGGTGCATTCCCCTATGTTTCCACAGCATCCACTGCTATTGGTTTTATGACTGTTAGAAGATCCATTCCTTCCTTTTTCCTTTAATATCGTTTGTGGACTTTGTGTCCATTTTTCTTTTTGGTTCTTTTTGACCCTACTTCCATGACCTCCTGTGGCAGCAAGTTCCAGAAGTTCACTATCCTCTGTGTAAATAAGTACTTCTAAAAATCCATTTTAAACTGACTTCATAGAAGTTTCAGTGAGAGCCTCTAGTTCTGTTATTGCTGGGTTTGGCAAAGAGCAGTTCTACATTAACCTTCTCCATCTTCTGTAAACTTCAAAAAGCCCTGGCCTTTTCAGGCAATCTTCATAAAACATCCTGTGCCATCCTTTTAGTTATTCTGTTTATTTTCCTCTTTTTCTTTGAGAAGCAGAGGCAGGACTTCATGCAGTGCTCAGAACTAAAGTCTGACTGAGGTGCACTTTACTGTCTGGCAGGAGGGGCGGCTGTAAAGCACACCCTTGCCATGTCAATGGAAGCATTTGTATGGTCTGTCTAATGAGAGCATTTGACATGGTTAATCCATACAATGAAACTAGCACAGCCCCACAATTTGAAAATGTATTTTATTCCTGTTTCAGCTATTAGTAGACTTGATGTTTTGAAGCCTGTATGAGGGCAGAGTACTTTATTGGGATTTGGAGCAAAACAAGCTACTGTGGGTCAATGCTATCCTCTGCTGGGAGGAGCTACATCTTTGTGCCATGTCTCTAAATGGGATTTAACAGCTGGCTTCTCCTTTCACTCTTTGTTTTGCCTTTGCAACAGGAAAATCTGGTGCTGTGCTGACTGTACAGGGCAAATTCTCCTTTAATGCTTAGTGAAAGCAGGAAATTCTTTGTTTACTATGATGTTGAATTGTGATTTCATTTGTTTTTTCATCCTAATTTAGAAGCTTATCCCTCATTCTCTTCTCTTGCCTTTTAATATTTACTGCACATATGTTTCTTTGGCTTCCCTGTCCTAATTGTAGAATTAACAACTATCTCCTTTCCCTTCTCTTTTCATAACATATTGCTGACAACTCATCCTGATAGCATTTTGAAAGCAGAAATCAAATGTGTATATGTGATATGTATTACACACAGATTATTTTAAAATAATAACTCCTTAGAAGAAATAAGAGTCTTCAATAGTATCACAGAACATGAATTCAATAAAAATTGTGCTAGTCGCAGAAGCGCTTTTGCTTGCTGTATGTGCCAGCCTCTGGGTTTAGGAAGCATGGAAGGTGGATGAGAAGAAGTACAGTTTACAAATATTTCAGTTTTATGCCTTCTCCGGTTTTAGCCACTGTGAGAATGGCACAGGTCAGAGAGGAGCCTGCTTTCCAGGAATTAATACTGTACCTGAAAGAAAGAGAAGAGTAGGAGGTCTGGACTCCTGAGTAAGCCAGGCATGCTCAGGAGTGCTTTCCTGTTTGGGAGTCTTCACTTGGCTAATTTCAATCCTTGTAGGAATTTAAAGCCCAGAGTTCTGGTCCTTAAGCTGGAGAGAGTGAGAGTCCAGGCACTGAATATGTACAGGTTTTCATATGTCAGAACAAAGACTGTAGGTTTCTTGAAGTGGGGGTAAGCAATGCAGATATCTCCATGGTAAGTTTGTGCATGTAGTGATTGAAGAATTCTTGGTCAGAGAAATTTTAAGTCTTTGTTTATTTTTTTCCTTTAGAAGCCACAGGGCAATCACTATCAGTTCACAGCAACTTGCTGAAGTATTTTCACAGCCCTCTCCTAGTAGTTAAGTGGGCTTATAGGAATAATAGCAAAATGACAGTGGTGGTACTAAGTTCCCTGTTGTGGCTAGTAGAGATGGACATGGAGGTTATACTTTGTTATGTATTTTGTATGTGATTTATGCAAATATAACAGCATGATACCAGACACACTGGATTTTTTGTACAAAAGCTTTTACAGCCAAGTGGACCTGTGGTAGAGTTAATTGTTCTCACTACCCTTCAGTTAAATATTCTCTTCTGACCGATTATCTGATCTACATTTATTATAAACTACCCATTGCTGTCATTTCTCTACACACTCCTGGTTCAGCTCTCTCTCTCTGTCATGATGTCAGACTCTTGCACTGTCTCCTTTCAGCTCCCCACTGCCTTTTGGGAGAAGTTTATCTCCCATGGCTGAAAGTAATTGGGGTATTTGTATTGTATGCAGGGTTGATGTATGATACTTTTCTTTGTGTCTGGCAGGTTGTTTATAAGAATAATGACATTCGTCTGGAGCTGTCTCGCTTGGCACGGATTGGTGATACTAAGATGAAGATCTACGGGGAAGTGAAATTCGTATGTGAAAATGTGGCTACACTGGATCCCATCAGCTTTGAGACACCTGAGGCCTATATTAGTCTGCCTAAATGGAATACCAAAAGGATGGGCTCTATCTCATTTGATTTCCGAACCACTGAACCTAATGGACTGATCCTTTTCACCCATGGCAAGCCTCAGGAGAGGAAAGATGCCAGAAGCCAGAAAAATACAAAGGTAGACTTCTTTGCAGTTGAGCTTCTAGATGGAAACCTCTACTTACTTCTGGACATGGGCTCTGGGACCATTAAAGTCAAAGCCACCCAGAAGAAAGCCAATGACGGAGAGTGGTATCATGTGGACATTCAACGAGATGGAAGATCAGGTAGGGTGATGACTTTTTCTTAAGTAGATTCATGTTTCAGATTTAGATCTAGGGCTGTATATTAATTTTCAGATCTTTCAAAACCTGTTAGATACGAGTCACCTTAAAAAAGCTTAGTGCTACTCCAGTGATGTTTATCCAGCAAAGCAAAGATGTGAATGGCTAGGTTTAGCGTGAACTTTGCAAATCACAGAGGCAACCTGTTAATATTTTATTCACAATCCTCAGATATTCTAGACCTATCTTTGCAATTGCATGCATAGTTATAGGGATGAATTCTTTAGAAGCCATGCTAAAGTTCAAGGTCCTTCAGAACCATTGTTCTCAGTTGGAGAAGTATCATTGATTTTCTTTGGGTTTCTGGGGCTAGAATCTTGTCATGAGGAAGATAAAAATGATGGGCACAAACAGAGACAAAATTATGACACCAAATCAACATTTTATTGCGTTCTGTTTCCTTTAGTATCTTGTAGTTTTCAGTTAGGTTTCTTTACTCTCTTGGATGACAAATTCTAGTTGTAAAATCTGAGTCAGCATTCAGTGTATGTTCTTTTTTTTTTTTTCCTTGCAGCTTCTCATTTTCAATTATGTGTTTTAGTTTATTTCTAAAAATGCACCTACCTTGCAATTACCAGGACGTATTTTGTTGGTTTCTAATGCTGAATATCAAGCTAACATATTCATGGTGTACTCTGAAATTGTGGAGGAAAACAAAAATGATCAAATACTGCAACTTCATCTTGAGGATATGTGCACAGTTGTAGCTGATTTTTTTTCTGAGCCATTGGGAACTCAAAGCCTTCTCTTCAAAGGGAATTTTGCTTACATTTGCAAGTGGATTTGGGATCTGTCTGGTGATCTCCAGATGATAGTTTTAGGTCCCTAACTTGATGTTTCCAGTTGCTGAATAGCATCAGTACAGGGAAAGCAGTATTAGAATTTTCTTCCCTTGAGTTTTAAAAAGAACTGACTTTTAGATACCATGCAAGGCCTAGCTGTTTGAATAGGTCTTTGCCTGAAGCTATTTTTTTCTTTGATGATGTGAGCAGTTTCTTTGTATTTGGGATGGTGCTCTACTAGGACTTAATATATGTGGTTATATGTTGCTATCTCCTAAAGACATCGATAGGAACATTTTACAAAGGAAGCCATAAATAAATAAATGGAGCTTTGATTTCTTTACACTTGCTAAAATTTAATTAACTTCCAAGGATAAACTCAATTAGTTGCATTCAGTACTGACTTCAGTTTTGCTTGCTCACTTGGGGACTGCCTCGTCCCTGAAGAGACAACTTGCAGAGGGAGAAGAAACAGAAATGACACTAGGGTCTCTGCAAAGAATGTTTGTAAAACCCTAGGAAGAGGGACACATGTTCATTTGATCTAGGAAGGTATGACAGATGGCATTGCTACTTGATGAATGAAACTGTAGGACTGCCTTGTTTGTCACTTGATAGGGAGATTTGTGATGTTCTGGACACTGATTAAGGTAACAAATTTAGAATTAGAAACACTTCTCTCAACAAGAAGGAACACATTTGTATGTGTTTTTTGGGGTTTTTTTGGTTTTTTTTTAAATTGTATTTTCTGCTGACAGTGAATACTTGGTTGATGATCCTAGTGACTGATGTCTTGAGTCCCAAAAAACCCAGGATATTGGCATTGATTTCTTTACATTATACCGTTTAGCAAGCATCAGTCACTTTTACCCAGTGACACTGTTGGTAGGTATGAAAAAGGAGTTCAGGATCTGTTCTTGTTTCGTCCTTGGCTTTTGTCCTGTTTGTGGACTGGAGAATAGTTACACCTTGAAGATTTATTTTTTTCCCCCCAATGTGGGTGCCTGTCATCTAGAAACTGAAATAATGAATTTACTTAATGGAGGCTAAAACCAGCTGTTTGGGTTTAATGAGCTAGTGACCTAGAGGTTCTGATTCTCATTGCTAAAGCACCTACACCTTTCTTAGGTGTCATCTCTGCCCTTCTTTTTCCCATTTCTCTAGTAGTCCAAAATTTCAAGTTCTGCTGAGCTTAGTAAAACAGCCTAAAAATCAAAATATTCCCTATTGCAATGCACTAAGGCAGGAGCAGTAGTGCTGGAGAAGCTTGGCAGCCATGCTCAGATAACCTCTGATACCTCTAGTCCCCTTAGGCCTTGTGTATGCTTTGGTCTGTGTTGGCTGCCAGAGCAACAAAAGCTGTTTTCCTCTCTCTATGCTGACAAAAGCTGGTAGCGTGGACATGGACACCTTGCATCCTATAACCTTTCTGTCCATGGGGAAAGCTCCTGCAAAGTGCTCACAAAACCTGTTTCACAGTATCTAGCTGGGGAACAGTGAGCATGTTACACAAGACAATGTTTTCAGCTGGTCATCAGCTACAAAACATACATGAATCAAAAACAAAACATACAAAAATCTTACTGGAACGTTTAGTTTACAGTTGCATCAGTGCACCACTTTGTATGCCATCTCTTTCCTCAGCAACTGGGGTGTTTTGGTCTCTCAGTTCTTTAAACCTGCACAAAGTGACTAAGGCACTAGAAAGGAAATGCTTGGATGCTTCTGATTTCTCAAGATGGACTTGGATCTGCTTGGATCTACTCTAAACAGAGTTGCAAACATGGGATTTGGAGGGCAGGGGTGGGGGGGAAAGAATGTCACCTCTTGTGAGTGGTCCTGCCTAGGGTCAGTTCAGAATTTCTCCATCTTAGCAGCTTGGTCTTGAAAGTGCTGTGCATCCAAACTAGTACCATATCCTTACAGGAATTGTTGCAGGGTACAAAACACTAGCAGAATGTCTAGGCTGCTGTGTAGCCTATTTGTGTTGGTCATCTCACCATCTCTCTCGAGGTTTTATACTACTTTGCATCCAGCATTTCTTGTCTTTTAGGGCGTTTCTGTACCTTTGTGGCTTTTGCAGGTGATACTTGTTCTCTCCATAGTAGCAGCTGTCTAGAGATCAGTTCTCCAATATTTTGTTTCTAGGCTTTATATTAATAATTACTCTACAGGCTGCTTTTGAGAAGTAACAGTGGAGATGCTGGAAGGGGGGCTCAGTTTTGTGGCTCTGTGGCACTCTGTGCGACTGTATATTGTCACGTTCTCTTTTCTTAATTTGTAATAGAGAAATTGCCTGTGGTGCTGCAGCTTGTTCTTGCAAAATAATTCATTAAATAACTGTGGTTCTCTTTGAACCTTTAATTTGTAATGCCTGTGTTGCTTCTGAAACACTGCTGCCTCTGACATTATTCCTCAATTACTGAACATCACACACATGAAATACCTCGTGTCTGTGTCACATGTGCTGTTCTCTAAGAAGACACTGATTGCAAGTGAATAAAAAGTGTGTGTACATGTCAGTACTTTCTCACAGAGACAAAAATAGAGCTAATTCTATTAACTCTCTCACTTTATTTTAGGGGTGTATGATAAAAATGCAATTATGTGGAATTAATCTTAAAGCTTGGATAGTGTCTCTGAAGACAGACTGTCTTAATGACAAATCAACTGGATGTGATGATTTATAGCTAGGGAGTGTGAATTGCTGATTTTAAGATGAGTGTCTGATGGGCCGATGTCCCTATCACAAAAGCTGCTGAATGTTCCTCAGAAGAGTACATTGCTTTTGGATGTGAGGAATGTGCATTATGCTCCCTGCTTTTCTTTGGGTGCAGGGTTGACTGACCTTAAACAAGTCCCTTTGCTTTTCTATATCTGTTTTATGTATTTTGATTATATTTCTGTATTATATGTTCTGATTACTTAATGTGCTGGGACAATGTCTTGAAATCTATAGGAATGGCCATAGTGCAGTATACATACATCTTGCTTGGAGCATATGGAAGCTACTACAATTTTAATAATAACTGTTCTTCAGAGATAATCTTTGTGTCTCTCTACCTCAATTTTCCTGTTCATAAAATGAAAATTAGAAAACTTTCTTTGTAAAATTATGGAATATTTTACTTTGGAAGAAACTTCTGGAGATTTCTAGTTTCCTAAGGGTTGCATTGGGATGGTGATTCCACAACCTCTTTGAGGTTTCTGTTCCCATGGTTGGCTGCTCCTGTGGTGAAAAATGTCCTTTTCTATGGAGCTGGAGATTCCCTTAAGTGGTCATTTAGGAATGGTCCTCCCCAGTTTAGTGCTCCCACTCAGGCTCTCCAAATCATGCTGCCGCTCTTTCGCTTCCCCTCCCTTCCCCTCTCTGGTGGGCTGGAGAGGAGAATTGGAGACAAAAGATGATCACTGGGTGGGATAAGAACAATTTACTGGAAACAGCAGTGAGATAAGAAAATGAACAATAACAGCAACAATATTAATAACAAAAGTGTACAAAAGAGTGATTCATATGCAAAAATGCTCACTGTGGAGCTCAACTCAAGCACAGCCACATCACCCCAACTGCTCCCTCTGGCTCAGGACCAGCACAACCCTCTCCTGGCTGGAACCAGGACACTTTACTGCAACTTGTGATCAGTGCCTCTTGTAACTGCAAGTGCACAGTGCTGACTCATGTTCCAATTGTTACCTGCCATATCTACAAGTCCTTTCCTTCACCGTTGCTCCTTAGCCAGCTGGTCTGCAGCATGTACTTGTGTATGAGGCTATTCTAACCCAGGTGTAGGACTTTGTATTATTGTTTTTGTTTTACATCAAATATTGCTATTAGTCTTTTGATCCACCTTATACAGGTTTCTCTGTATGGTAACCCACTGCTTTCTCCAATATAGCAACCATTCTCCCCATGCTGATGTCACCTACAAACCTGATGAGGTCTATTTAGTTCCATCATCCAGGTTCAATTTGGAGGTCCTGATGAAATGTTTTCTGAAAGAGCTATGTAATGTGAATTAGTATGCTCTTGCTTATCTTCTTGACATGCTTCTGCTTATCTTCTTTTCAATCCTTATACTATCAAACTTCTGTGTGTTCTCAGTAAGTCTTTGCTTTGTTGGATGAATACCATTGAATAATGCTCAGTTTTTATATATTATTTAACCTTTGCATTCTTATGCTTCTGACTTTATAATGCAGTTTAGGATACAGACATGTGATGATCAGTCACTGTGTGGAAGTACTTAGGACCTGTGGTTGAAGAGGAGAGGGAGCTGTGTGACAGACAATGTATCTGTTAGAATTGCATCTGGGTAGAGAGGAATCTTCACTCACCTCTGCTGAACCTTAAACCTCACTCAGTTATTGAAAAAAAGTGAGCTAAAGTGAGACTGTAATTGAAAGTGTCCTTGTCCTCCTCATTCAGGTACTATATCAGTGAACAGCAGACGCACCCCGTTCACCGCTAGTGGGGAGAGTGAGATCCTAGATCTGGAAGGTGACATGTACCTTGGTGGGCTGCCTGAGAACCGAGCAGGACTCATCCTTCCCACAGAACTCTGGACAGCAATGTTGAACTATGGCTATGTTGGCTGTATCCGCGACTTGTTCATTGATGGACGAAGCAAGAACATCCGGCAGCTGGCAGAGGCGCAGAATGCTGCAGGAGTCAAGTCCTCCTGCTCCCGCCTCAGCACCAAACAGTGCGACAGCTACCCATGTAAGAATAATGCAGTGTGCAAGGACGGCTGGAACCGCTTCATCTGTGACTGCACTGGCACCGGCTATTGGGGTAGAACATGTGAGCGAGGTAAGTTGAGTTTTCTGACCTCAGTTACACAAAGCTGAAGGTGTGCACGAGAATGAGGACAAAATCCAATGTTCCTATGAGACTTTCCCCTGCCCTTATTGGTCTTCCAAATGCTAAATTCCAGTCCCCCCACACATAACATTTTCTTCTCTGATAATTTCCTTCCAGTTTTCCCACCTTCCTTTCATGAGCTTACTTTGACTCTTCACTCACTAAGCCTTCTGAAGACCTCATCTTCAGGTTCCAGAGTTTGTTTGGCTAAGTATGGCTTGTGGTCCTGAGGCATAAAATGCAGATGCATGTGAGAAGTCTCAAACAAAGTACTGGAAACAGTACCAAGTGTTAACTTCAGTTACGGAGATTTTTCTTGCATGGGACAGATGATGAATCCCAGTTCTATCTAGTCTTCCTCTTTTTTTGTGTGTTGTAGGATTTTCTTGATGGGTAAAGCTAGCTAATGAGATAGTGTTAACAACAGCATGTTTCTGAGTTCACCTCTAATAGGGTAAATACGTAGGAGATTGATGGAAGGTTCTCTGCATCATATTTGTACTCATACTGAATGGTAATTTAAAAACATATAATTGGAGATACGAAGCCCAGGTAATGCTGGTAGGCAGGTAGAACTTTCTAGGTATTTTAGAACACATGGAAAGGAATTTACTAATGTAAGATAGCTGACCTATATATTTCTCAAAATATTGTTATCCTTATTGTGCTCGTGCCACCATCAGAATGAGGTAGGTGACTGGTTTTAGAGAAAAAGATGGAGCTAAGATACTTAGAAAAGAAAATACTCCATAAAAGGTGTTTTCTTATATGGAAATCAATCTTTCTGTTAATATTTATGGCTAGCACTGCTGAACTGCATTCACAGTACACCCAGGAATTAACTGTAAACCATCAGTGGAGTCTTAAGGCTTTCAGCCCCTTCTTTCTATCACCTCACTTGGCACCATGGTTATAACATGTCTTAAAATTGGAAATTCAGATATTTTTGAGCCTCTGCTGTAAATGTTTGAGCAGTTCCATTCCCACTCAGTGTCCCCCTTATGCATTTTTTAATATTGATCATAGTACCAGGCCACTTCTGAGAAAAAATGTGAAAGTTAGGTACAGTGCATAAAATATTAGGCAGAATTGAGATTTGTAATTTATTCCCTGTCCAGAGGATTTTCTGTTTTACAGAAAGTTTTTGTTAATGACCAAGATTCTTCTATATACTGGAGGGGATTTTTTGGTTTTATGGCATAAGATTGTTCATAAAGCTGCTTACAGCCAGTAATTCGTAGCATGCTGTCCTAAGTTGCCAGTGGGCCTTCAAATAGCTGATGCATCAACACTGCCATCCATGCTGGAGGAACATGCGTGAAAATGTAAGATTCATGGGCCTTGACTATGCTAATGTCAGCTCAGCAGTCCTCTTATAGACTACATGGGATTAGAAAATTCTGGAAAACATCAAACAAAAGTTTTCTTAAACACAGCTTTGGGTATTATTTTGGCCAGTTGTTGATTAGGTTTTGTATAGACATGATAAAAAGAAGTGCTACCATAAATGCATAGTTACCCCACAAAACTGCATTTTTACTTGCCCATCATCTGTATTTAGTATTGGAGTGACCAGCTCTGCGATTCAGGACTTCCCGAACTCCATCTCATCCATCTCCTGGGCCTGGCACGCAGAAGAGAATCCAAGCCTAAACGGTGACATAAAGAACAGGATTCCTCTCATATACCTTTAGATATCTATGGTGTTAACTTCTTGTACTGTCAGTGAAAAGAATCAGTAGGTTAAAGGCATGTAAGCATTTTAGTTTGGGAGAAATGACTCTCAAGTGAGGCCTGAGATCCATAACTTGGCTGTGCTGCGATGAGCATCAGTCTGAATTAGAAAGATATATTTATGTTTAGTGTGGGAACTTGAGGTCATAATAAATATGTTTCAGAATCAGAGTGTATTTAATAAACTGTGATAATGTAGTTCAAGATAACAAAAAAGATGTATGCAAAGGTCCTAATCCCGAGAAATTAATTTTATAATGAGAAAGTATAGACCCATCACTTGTTTAGTCCCAGTGTCAGGCGAAATGTGGCTGTAATGCCTTATGTTCCTTGGCAACGCAAGAAGCAGTTCAGAGGGAATAAATACTTGAGACTGGATACACAAAAAAAGTACAAATTGAAGTGGATTTGACTCCAGAAAATTTATTGTGGTGTTTCATAGCAGCCTTAATACTCTCTCGTGATGTGAGACAACTGCATTAGTGCCCAGTGATTTTGCCTCCGCAAACAGAAGCATTGCACTGTACCAATGATACTTTTCATTCTCCTGGTCTGACACCCAAGGATTATTGCAAGTCCTGACTTCAGCTGGCCTGTGATCCAAATACCGTTGGAAGGAGAAAAGTTGAAATGGAGACTGAGAAGGGAATAAAAGTGAGAGATGCTGCTATGCCACAGTGGCATTGCTGCATGGTGCCTAATGAGCTGCCACAGGACTGAGGGGCAGTCAGCAGTAAGGGGAGGAGTGAAAAAGGAGCAGGCTAGACCTTCTAATACAGGACAGCTATTGACCCACTTTTCCAGTCTGCCATCTGTTATCTGTCTCTCTCACTTTATTTGGGTCCTTGACTTCCGTTCTGTTAAACGAGGAGTGTAACTCCTGCAGCCCAAAATGTAAGATAAAGGGTTTAAGGGGCAGGAGAGCCCAGGATAAAGAATCTTTTACGCTTAGTGACTATCAGGATAATCACTCATTATCACAAAGCAAAGCATATAGTTAACATTTAGTTAAAGGACTAAAAATAGAAAAGACATATATGCAACTTTAGGAAGAGAAGCAGCTCATTCATTTGTTATTGATGGTAAAGTCTATCTCCCCCTTTCCCAGTATAGGAATTCAACATTTATAATGCTGTATTTCTCATACATTTTGTACTTTGCCATATGAAGGACCATTATACATTTAAAAGGGACTCAAAAAGGAAGTTGATTGTGTCAGAAAAGAGGTTTGGGTTTCTTTTATTCATGGTGAAACAATACAAGTACACAGGATTCAGTAAGTCACCTCTATCTAAAGCTTGTGGGAGTTTGTCTTGTCAGTGAAGTAAAACCTCTGTATATTCAGCCAGTTACACTGGATGCAACATGGACTTTGCTTGCAGTGGTCTCCTCAGGCAATGCAGATAAAGCAACCTGGCTGTGACTGGAATTTGATAGGGCACAGAACCGAGAACTGCTGCCAAGTCCTCAAATTAATTCTTACAATTCCGGTATCTAATCATTCATTTGGTATTGGCAGTGATGTAAGCAGACAAATGTGTTATCTGTGTTAAAGTGTCATAATTTCTAGTAGTCATGTAGTTTTTCCTTGAGGTAATTGAAATTTCATAGAAGAGATGGAGCGAGACATGGAAAAGACTGGGTTGTGCTGAGGGGATATGAAAGTGCAGTGGGGTTCATGGGCCAGACATGCTCAGTGCCAGGCTGTGAGGCTAAGCAAAGGCAGCAGCAAATTCCCATTTCACACCTTCCATCGCAGGCTGTGCGGACCAGGTAACACACTGTTAGTTAGTTATTTTCGTAAATCCTTGCTTTCTATCCTCTGCTATCTTTCCATAATAGTTCTCTACTAACCAGTCTAACTCACTGTGGCAATGTTGGAAATCATATGTGAGAAGAGCCTTTCTAAGCCATTGTTAAAATTAAGGAGATGCTGTAAACCTAGCAGCATTTGGATCAGTTTCTGAAATGAGAGATTCCAGAACAGCTGTTGGAACAAAGCAGTGGTTTGGCTGTCCACCAGGAAATAACACTGTTGGCTTTGCAAGTAGAATGAATTCAATTATTGTGGCCTGCTTCTTTAGATGGCTTGGATAAATACTCTTAAGATAAAAAAGTAGAAGCCTGTCAATGAGAACTGGTACTAAGTGTCTGTTCCCCATGCAGTCAGTGAAGGGAGGCAGTTGCTTCTCATGAGAAATCCAAAGCAATAACATGACCTGCTTGCCTCCTTTTGTTGATTTGCCTATCTCCTTTTATTGCTCATATCAGTATTGCTGCACTCTGGAAGTTAATTGTGTCTTGCAGAGGAATTGACAGTGCCAAATTCTGAGCCTACTGGACTGACAAAATAGAGGATGTTTTGTTTGGGGTGGGGGCACAAAGCAAATAAATAAAAGAAGCTAATAGGACACAAGTCCTCCTCAAGTGATGCTCTGACTGCCTTGCAATATGGTAAAGATCTCACTTCACTGAGCTTGCTTGCACTCCTGTTATGTATGATGAAGAGAAAGATTTAGTCATGTAAGAAAGACTCCTAAACTGAATGACAGTTTTTGGATGTCTCTTTAAGGAAGGGCAGGCACAGTAAAGTGGAAGTTATAATTGAAAGTACATGCCGAGACTTTGTACTGAGTTTGCTAGTCTTGGGTTGTGGTGTGCTGGGCATTAGGGAAAAAAAGCTTGGTGCCTATGCTGTTGGTAGTAATTAATCATTCTTGCATCCTAGGGTTTGAGAAATAATCCAGCACCAAGAGTACCAGAGAACAGCTTCTGCAGTGCAGTGTCTCTGTTCTGAAGTACTTTGTTTCAACAGGTTTGTTGTTTTGCTAGTTAGTTTGAAATAAAGGACCGAAAATATCTGAAATCCCCTGAGAATGCTTCCCAAATGCTTTCTGATCATCAGATGTAGGGCAGGCTTTGAGCTAATTGACAAAAAGATTCCTACAATGCAATGGGTATCGTGCTTCCTTCTGTTGCATGCGAACTGACTTGCCAAACTGAATCCAATAGAAATTATGGTGAGTTGCAAGTCTTGACAGCAAGAAGCGCTGGAGGGCTGTTGCAGACATGCAGGAGGGGTGGGAAGGGTGGGTTAGTGCAGTTACTGGTTGCACTAACTGGTTTTGTGGTTTACGTACTTAATGTCTTTACCCTTTGCCTTCCAATCTGTTAGTATTTGACATCAGTTGCAATATCGGGTCACTGCAGCTGCCTGTTAATTGCACTTAAGATGTTAGAGGTAGGAGCTTGGATCTGGCTTATGGAGGATGATGTACTACTGCTTTGCCATGCTTACAGAGTACCTCCTCACAACCTGTGGACTTTCTGAAAAGGACCGCAAAACCCTGGCATTGAAAAAGCAGAGGAGGGCACTTGGTGTTGTTTTCAAATCAGCCATTTTCTGTAGCTGCAGTGAAAATGCTGTGAGCTCAAAAAGATGTGTGAAGTGTGTTTGGTGGACCCTATAAACTGCATACTTTCCTTCTACTGAAACACTGTGAGAGGGATTGCAGAGGAGAAAACTCCAGGAAGGACACAAAGAAAAAGACAGCTGAAAATTGGATAATTTTAGGCCAGTGGAAATCAAATGTAGTTGACTGCTCACTTTTTAATGCTTTCTCCTACTTAATTGACTTGACTGGAGTTTGGTTGGGTTTTTTTGTTTGTTTTGGGATTTTTTTAAGGGATATATACTGATAATATCGGAAAAGGCAAGTTTGAATGAGACTTCTGACCATTTAAGGCTGAAATAAATGACACTGCTGTTTAGATTGCAACCTCTGAAGTTAATCGCACAGAACTGGAAGCGGCTTGAGTCCTTTCCAGGTAAGAGTAGGGGGGGAAAAAAAGAATGTCTTGTTTCAGCCATTTCCTTTGCTGGGCTACATCCAGTGTTCATTGCAGCAAGACATAAATACCCCATTCCAGTTTTTCTCTCAAGGGCTGGAACCAGGGATCCTTCCTGTTTGGGTTTGCTCACAGATGGACAACTAACAGCTTGGGCAAACCAGGCTTTTTCTGTGGTTTGTGGCATACTGTCTGTGAGCCGTGACATATCTGCTGTTAACAACACTGATGTTGAGCACAGGGCTACACATTTTATTATCTGCCAAGTATATTTGCAGCAGTGTTTACTAAAAACAGTTTCATGACAGTACACATCTGTCCATTACGTGTGCAGTAAAGGGAGATGTAAAATTACTGGTAATAAGAAATGCTACAAAATCATTTACTACGTGGTATAAATGCTGCATGCTTTACTCTCTTGAGCAGAGGTATTGCAACAGATTTCTTTTTCTGTTTTAGTGAAGATGTTTCATGACAATTGCGTCTTTGAAGGTTTGCTTGAAACAAATCAAATGTGTTGATGTGTTTTGGCCTGTCCAGACCTCCTGAGTCTCCAATGAAATGCTAGATAACTGTTGAGAATAGATTTTTCTATAGGACTGATGGTTCCCAGGAGTGATAGACACATTAGGAGAAAAGTCTTTGCTGCAATGTTTTAATCCTTTTAATCCTTGCTAGATCTTGAATAGTCAAAGACTTTAGGAAAATCAAAACATCAGAATAATTATTATGATTTCATAATATAAAGTGAAATATCATAGAAAATAGGTCTATTCTAGACTTCATCTATTCATTGACTTATGAGTACCAGATAGGTCCTTATCATACGTTTTACCAGATACTCTCGAAGCTGCAGAAAAAACACTACATCTGAATTTAGCAAAAATTTTCATGCAATCCTTTCACATCCATTTCATTTTTTCTCTTTTATAGTAAAATCTCCATTAAACATGATCTAAAGAACATGAACTTTGCTAAGGGCATTTGTATGAAAAGTACGTTTTCTCACTTGCCATCAATCCATTTGTAGCACATGTGGCTACTTCCTTTAAGGCTGGCCCAGGCAGCTACGGCTGTGGGAGATGCTGTTCACAGTCCTGCTCACGAAAGACAGGCTTGGGCTTTATGTGATTAGCTTCTTTCTATCTCTCCCTACTGACTGGGTATCAGAGCAGAAGGCTATTGTAGAGTATAAAGCTTTTACGTATCCTCCGTTTTATAATTCTTTAGTTACCTTTCATGGGATAACTTCTAACATTCAAACAATTCCCAAGATGCTCATGAGATGTTGTTCTAGCTCCTGCAAGAACAGTGCAACCAAGGTGCACTTTAAGAGAAAAAATGTTAAGGAACAATTTCAAAGTCTCTCACTTCTGTGGATTTATATTGAGATCCTTACCACTCATTATAACTTGTCCAAAGATGTATATATTTAGTCAAAGCCACTCTGAATGTGCATGCTTTCAGCACAAGTAACAGCATTTGTTGCCTTGTAATGCCTTCATGATATCCTCAGTATAGGAAAGTGTGCAGTTAATTCTGAAGTCAGGGTGACTCTGTGTTTGGGAAAAGACCATTTCTGGCCTTTATGCTGTTGAACTTTAACTTTGAATCAGCGTCTCATTGTTGTGGTAATCTCCAACAACATCTGCTGAGCAGCTGGAAAATCTGAGACCACATAAAAACCAACTGTTGTCTCTCCTATATTGTATAATGTTATGGATATGATGTTTTTATCTGTGCGTGCTTCACATTTCTTCATCCTGACTCCATCATCATAAGTTCTTGATATTTAAGGCCACTCCTGCCTTCCATGCTGCATGTAAATTTGTTAGTACTCCAGGTGCTCTTTATCTCATCTGAATATGTTAGTTGATGCTGCAGAAGCTAATTTCTGCTAGTTTTCTCTAAAATGCCATATTTCTGGCTGTTTATTGCTGACTGTAACTTTCTCAAGGTCCTCCCAGTTCAAGAAATATGATTATCCAAAACTATATTAGATTTTGGGTACTGTCAGCTCCTGAAAAGAGCACTAGAACAACAACAACAAAAAAGAGATGATGATGCGTAGATGAGTAAGAACATTTGAATAGTGTTTTATAGAATCTTATATTAGTATAAGCTTCTTCTACAGGAACAATATTGTGGTGGCGTTTTTGTTTATCTGCTGGTTTATTAATGACAGCTTCTCCTTAATGTAAGCCACAAAGTATACCCAAAGTCAAGGCACAATGTTGTTCAGACTCAGATGGATGACAGCTTGTTATAGCTGGTCAGCTTGCCTGAATATCATGGTGTTATGGTTTACCCCCAGCCAGCAACTACATACCACGCAGCTGCTCGCTCAGTCCCCTACCAGCGGCATCAGGGAGAGAATTGGAAGAGTAAAAGTGAAATAACTTGTGAGTTGAGATAAAGACAGTTTAATTGGGAATACAAAAGTCACACACAGAAACAAAGCAAAACAAGGAAGTCATTCACCACTCCCCATGGACAGGCAGGTGTTCAGAATCTCCAGGAAAATATGGCTCTATCACATGTAAGTTATTTGGGAAGGTAAATGTCATCACTCCAAATGACTCCCCTTTCCTCCTTCCTCCCCCTACTGTATATATTGAGATCAATGCCCTATGGCATGGATATCCCTTTGATCAGTTGGGGGCAGCCGTCATGGCTGTGTCCCCTCACAACTTCTTCTGCACGCCCAGCCCCCTCATTGGTGGGACCATATGAGAAACAGAAAAGGCCTTGGCTCTGTGCAAGCACTGCTCAGCAATAACAAAAACATCTCTACACTATCAACACTGTTTTCAGCACAATTCCGAAACATAGTCCCCTACTAGCCACAGTGAAGAAAATTAACTCTACCCCAGCCAAAACCAGCACATGGGGCAAGGTAGAATTTACTTAAACTTGAATCTTATGCCATGGTAAGTCATCACGAGGGAAGGAAGTATATTTTTACTTTCTCATCATAGCTTCTCTGTAGCTCCATACCCTGCTTCCTTTCCATACTCTCCAGTCAGACCAGTTTGTGTTTCTGCTGAGACTGACAGTTGTCCCTACAATTAAAGGGAATATCTTGGTGGAAGAGGCCAGGATGAAGTAGATTGATTTGTCATGAAAAATTATTTTCAATATTTAAAATTACTGTATAGACTTTGGAGATGTTATCTGTGAAATTAGCTTTCTCTATCTCTCTGCTTTGCCTGGTCAAAGCCATCAAGCTGAAAGGCAGGCACTGACACAGTGCATTTTCTGTCTCATTTCTTTTTCTCTATTCATCTCAGGGGGGAAAGGAAAGACTTGGCATTCATGATGCTCTCTTAATTGACTTTTTCTCCATGTGGAGATAGGCAGTCACTTCTTGGACACTTTGATTGATTAGATGAGGCTATTATGTGATAGGGAAAGGATATGCAAAAGCACAGCCATCACTACCAGCATGAAAAGTTCCTATTTGGTGGCATATATTGTCTCACTCAGATCTGCTTGATTTTTCTGCCTTCTCTCATATTCAGTTATTGCACAGAACAGCCCAGAGCATGGTCCTGGTAAATCCACCAGCACTAGGTACCAGACTCCAAGGTATTGCTCTCCAGAGGGAAACCATCCTCACACTTTCTAAGCTAAAGGGTCTGAGAATATATAGAGGAAAGATAAGTTTCATCATCTTTATTTTATTTCTTACCAGCATCTTCATTTTTTTTCTTGGTGTTTGATAACAATGAGGTTAAAATTGGGAAGTGCAGAAGAGGAAAACTGCATCCTGATTGTCAAATCTTAATATGAGTTTCAGAGTGACCTCCTGCTTCGTGATGATTAAAGATGGTGAGTAGGTGGATAGATAAAGCATAAAACTTGGGAGATATCCATCACATTAATGCAAAAGTCTTCCCACTGAAGGGACACAGCATCAGGGGGAATGTACAAGAAAATAATGCTGTTGGGTTTTATGTCCTGCAGCTGTTGACTTCTGAAGTTCTGCCTGTTAAAGCAAGGTCCTTCTGTGGTCAGCCTGGACCCTTTGGGTAGGGGATACCTACCACCCTAGTCTTGTATTCTTGTGATCTTAGCATTTTTCCATTTCTGAACAAGGAGGAATTGTAATCTTTCATGTTGCGATACTGCTAAAGGGAGCAAAAGGACAGGGCGTGTTGAAGGAGATTACTGTTGTAAGTGGTGTCAAAGCGCCAGAATTTGGGATTCAAATGGAGTCATATGGAATTAAACTTTTAAGTCTGACTCACCCAATGCCCACAGGTCCCATTTCAAACTGCTGAGAAAGAAAATATATGGTATTTTAAATAGCAATTTTTTATTCTCTACCTTTCATTAAATGAGTTAAATGGAAAGTGACAATTCTGCCTTCGTTTGAAAAGCATGTTAGATTGACAGCTCTGGGAGCTCTAGGCTTGTGCTGAGAATGAGAAATATAGAGTAGCTCTCCTTTATATACTTTATTCCTCGCTTGGAGGAGTTTTTACATTAGAGATTAGAAGATGGGTCAGTCTTCCTGACTTGCCTGGTCTTTCGTAGAGCTACAAAGCAGAATGATGGAAGGAGGAGCTCTTCTTCTATGGCTCTGATTTCCTCTCTGTTGTGTGTGAGACTGCTAGAGACAGAAAGAGCTATGAGGCACCTTAGTGCACCCAGCCCAGGGAGCAGAGCAAGGAAGTTTGAGCTCAGTGCAACAAAATGGAGTTTATGCTGCAGGACAAGATCTCCCCGAGCAAGTGATTGGCAAAAAGCCTGTGCTTGCTAAATAGCTGGAAGGAGGCAAGAATACAGAAACCATCTCAAATATTTTATAGGTCTGTTATTTATTTATTTGATCTCTCTATTGTGAATATTTGTGAGTGAAGAGAAAAATTAGGCCAAAGGAAGGACTCTTGATGTACTAAAAGATTTCAAAATATCTAGAGTCCCTACACTAGTCTTAGTCTACAGGTTCTGGTTCCTAGAGGTGGAAGCCTAAGAGCTCAGCGCCCATCATGGAAACATCCAAGATTTCACCATTTTGTTACCATCACCCCAGTGAAGTTTTCTTCTGCTACAGTCTAACTTTTTGGTGCAAACCCCAAAAGTCATTGCTACCCCACTTCTGCTGATCATCTGTCATGTCCAATTTGTAAAAATTTCCCTTATTCTGCATTTGTGTTTGATTGTTCTATCCCCGTGGAGGACTGACCAGTGCTGAATTTTAGCCTTTCTCTCCTTGTCAGGTGACTGGAAGATGATTTAGCACTGCAGCCAAGGTGCTTGCCTTAGAGCTGTGTTTTTAATAATTCCAGCTTTTCTTCTTGTTAAACACAGAGCTGGTCATCTGAGAGTGTGGATAAAGTAAGGCACAGGTAATATTTGGCAGTTCACTTTGCCCCAGTCTCAGTCTGATGCTGGGAGCACCACTGTGGTGTGAAGGACCATTAGCCACCTGGGTGAGGGAGGTGGGGATGATCCAGAGTTTGTCGGGATGGAGATTCACTCCTGTCCTGGTCTGTTGCTCTCCCCTTAACTGAGGCAACATCACAGTTCTGTATCTCATTCAAATGCTTGTGTGCTGTTCCCCTAAGCCTGCTGGATTCCTTCTGCCACCTTCCAGTTTGATTAAATTTCACTTTCCTCTTTGGCACAGAAGAGCAAGGAATGTCCTGGAAGATTTCTTGTGGAGAAAAAAAAAAGGTTCATATCTTTGGTATTTTTTTGTGCCATTTTCTAGCCTGCAAGCTTTTTGGATAAAGTAATTATGCAAAGAAAAATGGATTAAAGAAAACCAGAAATTATTTATCATACTATTTTTTAAACAGCTTCCTTTGTTTTTGCTTTATCTTTTAATTTTTGTGTTTAAAGTCAAAGGCACTTGGTCAGCTTTAAAAAATAATTGAAACATAAAGGGACACTACAAATAGCCATGTCAAAGAGTAATGAATCCAGCAGACAGAAGGACTTGTGTCCAAATAAAAGAGGAAGAAAAGTGCAGGCTAGAATTGGTATTGACTGTGCACAGTGCTAATGGACCTGCAGAAGAAACAAGACATTGCAGCCATAAAGTGAAAACCTTGTCTGCTGTGAATACAGATGAGAGTGAAAAAAGCACTGAAAAACAGTGCTTTTATGGGGCCGCTTTTGCACATGTGGCCTCTTGAGCTCACCTGCTTATAAAGTCAGAGTGACAGGATGTAGATTGGCAATCAACATCCTCATTTAGGCATTTCTCCCCAGGCTGATTTACACTACTGTGATTTCTTGTTTCTTTTGTCTTTTTCTCCTGGCTGGAGACAATTTGCTGAGCACATCTATTCTCTTTTACACTCTTGTGGTTTGGTTTTTTTTTTGTGTCTGTTTTTTTCTGAAGAAGCTGTAAAAGTTAAAATGCAGGTCCTTTACTTTTCTTTGCGTGTCCATGTGTGTGTCGCCTACAGGTCATACCCTCGTCTGTGCCAAGAGCAAAAGCTCAGTCAGTAAGTCTTCCATGAGAAGCCACTTTAAAATAGCTGCCATGTCCCTTTTGCTGTGAGTTGATTGGAGAGATACTTGATTAATGTGCTGCATCAAAGTGTTGATCAATAAAATCCTATTAAACTGGATGGCACCCATATCTTTCTTTTCCCATGTTGATCCGTTGAAAGGCAGTATCCTGTTAGGCACTGGCGAGATGGCGCATATCAAGAACTGCAGCAGCATCTGCTTGGGTGCCTGCAGGTAGCTGTATATTATGTTTTTTCCTGCTTCAGCATTGCTCCTGGATTACATGCTTGAGCAACTTCCTGGTGAAGGCTACCTGGAAGAGCTTCAGGGCAGGAAGGAGAACCACTCAGATACAACTGGGTGTTGGGGTCCTGGCATTTGCCTTCTTTGTGTGTTTTCAGTACTGAGGTGAGAAAGAAATATTCAGGCAATGAACTGTAGCCCATCTGACACTGGCGATGGGTGGCAATGGACTTTAGGCTGCTCTTTGCCATAGTGTTGTGGGCCTGACAAATCTCACAGTATTACCCCTCTGTAGAGGCCAGAGGTGGGGGCTTGAGTGAATTTTTGTACTTTCCACACAGATAATTTTGTGTGGGAGCTTTCAAACTTAAAAGAAACAGACAAGGTCATAGCTGGGAGAAAGCCAGGAATTTGCTGACCTCCCTACCTGTCTTTGGGCTATCAGAATATACTAAATAAACCCACATTAAACTATTTATAAGGGTGCAAATTGATAATCTTATGCAAACAAGTGCCATTTTTTTTCTCATATGCAGAGCATTTCCAAAAGGAAATTGATTTAATTATAATTTTACATTTGGGGAAACTGTGATATAGAACTATTAAGGCATCTACAGCAAGATTCAAGATTACAAAAGTAATTAACCACAGACCCTGACTCTGAGGGGTTTTCATTTGCTTTACTGGGACTTAAATCTCTGAATCTAAGGTGTCAGCTAATTTAGTTCTCAGATTCTTAGGTCACTAAGCTACTTTTTCCCACCTTGAAAATGCTATCTGATGTTTCTAAAATAATACTTGCAGATCTCTGCAGACATGGTGATATAGTCCTGGGATATTTGGTTAGAAGTTCCTAGAGATAAATACTTATATTCTGTGATAGGATAGAGATAATTCATATCAGCACCAGAGTTCCTTCATCTCCTCCTCTCCTGTTTTCTCACTCAGTAGAGCACTCTTGAATCACTTTGACCTTTCAGCATGCAGTAATGAAACGCTGATTACCCTACAGCTCCCCATGGGTCAGTGTTGGAGTTTTCAAAGCCCAAGAAGGAATTCCTTCCAAAAGGTTTGGAGCCAACGCCCTGGGGTGGGGGGAGATAGCTAACAAAAGATACAAAGGATGCGTGCATCTTGATTTTATCTCTCTTAAGTATAGCTTTTGTTGTGATCTCCCTGAAGTCTGGGAGGGGAAAAAACTGGTTTTTCTGGTTTTCCTGCGCAAGGCAGGAGCTCAGTCTGTCGTCGGGAGCGAGAAGGACACGAACACAGACCCTGGATATCCCAGCATCACTGGATATTGGATTTTGTGTTCCTTTTCTTCCTTTTCCAACTCGACTGTGCTCAGCCGTGAATGATTATAATTATTACAAAGTTTCCCATAAGAAAAAGAGGAGCTAGCCGGGGAACCTATCATCTCGCCGGAGGGGAGAGCCCGGCCGGCCGGCCGCGACACCGCCACCTGCTGTCCGTAAATATAAACTGCACCCCTGAGAGGGAGAGCGAGGCAGCGGAGGTGCCACAGCGCCACCTGCTGTCCGTGGATATAATTGCAGTCCCCTTTTGGGGATTAGCCAAAAAAGGGACCTTTTTTTTGACTGTTTTGCCTTGTTGTTTGAGGGGTGGAGTGGTTTTGTTACAGACTGTTCTGTTGTTGTTTGGTTTTTTCTGGATATATATATATAGTTGTGGTTAAGAACTGTTATCCCTTTCTTATATATATATATTTTTTTTTTTCCTAATTAAAGTTCTGTTTTCCTAAATTTAAAGGAGAGAGATTATTTCTTGGCCAGCATAATATCTTAGTTCTCTCTTGAACTAAGACAGTCAGCCTCTCTCTTACCCAGCATTCCACTCTCTTAGCTATCATTCCTTACATGGAGGAAGTTAGTAAAGATGTGCTTCTAAGAGAAACTGAAATTGTACAAGACTTAAGGAACAAATGAACACTAAGAAAATGTTATCTGACAGTGAGAGCTAAAAGACACAGTGATTTCCCCCGGACCAGGAGTAAAAGCACAGTGAGTGCTATTACTTGGAAATATTTTCTAAGCTGCCTTACAGGTGCTGTTCAGGTGTGTTGCAATGTATTGGGCACAGAGCATCCTGTGCTACAATGTGTATAGTCCTCTTTCCTTTGCAGGGCTGGCTGCTGACTGCTACAGTGGCACTACCTGCAGATGAACTGTGAGCATAGGCAGTTGTGTAATGTCAATTCAGCATTACTGCCGGGCTAATGAGTGAGAAAGTCTTAACAGGGCTTCTCACAAAACAAGCCTTGACAGATATAGGACATCACTGATTCAGTGCTTCACAAAAGTATACAATATGGACGTGTCTTGGGATTCTATTTCTGGCTTATATTACTACAGACAAGTTCATTTTCCTGTGCTTTCCCTAGCTGCAAAAAAATCCCTGATACTTAAGACTTTGCAAAACCATAGAAGGGTTGCAATGTGAAAAATTCCTGAATCACTAAGCTCTTCATATTCTAGGATAAGAAGAACTGAAGACTAGCAAAATGCTATTTTTGCTAATCTTCGACCTTCTGTTTCATAGTTTTTCTTAAGCTTAATGGGCATCCTGCCATGAGAACAGGTAGAAAACCTGACCTAGTGAATGATGCCTATTTTTGTCTTATCTAACTCATTTTCCTATCATTGCTACTTGACACATAGTGTTTTCAGTACAGAAATCTTGGTTTTGTGTATTAATAATTTGAGTTCTTATCCCTATAAGTACAACATGCAAAGCATCACCAGCCAGTCAAGGGAGATAATTGTCCTGCTCTGCTCTGGGATGGCCTCACCTTGAATACTGTGTGCAGTTTTGGTCACTGCAATATAAGAAGGATATTAAGTTACTGGAGAACATCCGGAGGAGGGCAATGAAGATGTTGAAGGGCCTTGAGGGGAAGCTGTATGAGGAGAGGCTGATGGCACTTGTTCTGTTCAGCCTGGAGAGGAGGAGACCGAAGGGAGACCTCACTGCAGTTACAACCTCCTTGTGAGGGGAAGAGGAGGGGCAGGCACATCATGATCTCTCCTGTGTGATGACCAGTGACAGGACCCAAGGGAATGGCTTGAAGTTGTGTCAGGGGAGGTTTAGGTTGGATATTAGAAAGCGATTCTTGTCCCAGAGGGTGGTTGGGCACTGGAACTGGCTCCCCAGTGATGAGATCACAGCACCAAGCTTGAGTTCAAGAAGTGTTTGGACAATACTCTCAGGCACATGGTGTAACTCCTGGGGATGGTTCTGTGCAGAGCTAAGAGTTGGTGATCCTTGTGGGTCCCTTCCAGCTCAGCATGTTCTGTGATTCTGTGAATGTTGCCTAGATTCAGAATGTGTATTAAAAATCCTTAAAGGTCAGGGATTTTCTTTTAAAATACCAGTGACTTTCTGTCTTGTGGTACTTTTCTATACTTGCAATACTAATGCAATCCTTGTGTTGTTAAGAAACAGGCACATGAACAGCCGTTTGCAGATTAAAATACTGTAGTAGTTGAGACACTCAAGGGGAAAAAGCTTTCTAGTTTCTTTGGCATTGAAAAGGCAAAATTATTCATTGCCCTTTCTAAAGCACTAAACAAACGATGAAATTTTGTATAGTGTGTCATTGGCTGTCATTGGATGTATTTGACTCAATAGTGACATGAGATTTACAGAGCACACAAGAAAGGATCCTTAAATAGTTTACCCATTGACCTTTGCCAAGATAATAAGCCTGAATATCAACTCCTCACCAGTTAAATTGTGTCTTAATGAATTGATGTTGCGTACTCAGCAACATGCATGCTAGTGAGAAGTACTTCTAGTCACATGAATAGAACTGTATATTTAAGAAATAGGAGTGTGAAAAGTGTAAAGAGTGTGCTGTTGAACAGCTTAGACTGAAATCCAACAATATGAAGGAAATTGTCACAAAAAGTTGAAATATAATCAAGAGGCTGCAGGGAGGAATTACGGAGAAAGATCAGAAAAGTTCAGTGCATTTTGCTTGGTAAAATAACCTGAGGGAAGGATGATGAATCAGCTCTGATGGGAGGACTGCCTTTCCAAGGAAGGGAAATTATTTTAGGACATTAATTGTGAAATATTGGGTTAAATTAAGAAAGAAAAATGATGAGTATTGTAACATTGCATCAATGAGCTTGGTTTATTTTTTGTTTGTTTTGCTATAGCAAGAATATTAGAAAAGGGGTGGAAATCCCACCAGTTAGACATTGGAAATTAGGATGGCTAAAACATCAGAGTAAGGCAAGGCTGCTGTACACTTCAATGAAACATGCTTTATAAAAGGGAAGGAAGGGAAGGGAGCTCCAGGATCTAGCTAGCTCTTCTGTTTCTAGCTTATATTGATTTGTGAAATGTATGCCTCAGAATGATAGCCTGGAAATGTCTTCCAGTTTCAAAAGACCTATTTTCCTTTCTAAATCCTGTTAATGACTGAATATATTTTCCTCATTAGTAAGTGAGTAAATTTATAAGACATGCAAGACACTGATTCCCAAAGTAGGTTTTGTTTGATTATTATTTTAATTACTTGTTATAATAACTCATACTGAATTAGGAAGGGTAGAATAGCTAATAGTTAAGGCTGTAAAAATAACAACACTTTGATACCTTAGCCTCTTTGCTAGATCTTAAAGAACTGTGGAACAAACTCCGTGTTTAGGCAAATTAGAAACACTATTATGTGATATGTTACAGTATCAGATGAGAAAAGAAGGGCATTAAGGAAGGTATTTTCAAATGCACTGTAGAGAAAAGCTGTTGTCGAAAAAACCTTCGAATCCCAAACTCAAATCTCAATTAGCAGAGGTATTCACAGACTCATGTGAGAAAGAGAAGCATGGGGAAGCAGAGCATGTGTTGTTTTCAGGTTGCTGGTAAAGGAGAGCCTAGTGTAAAGCTCATTCTCTCTAGCCAGTGTATGTGCAGAAGAAGCAAGTGTGCTGCTAATTGTTCATCTTTGTGGCAGATGGAGGACAGAGGCTTTTTCTGACTGACAAGCTGTTATCTCAAATATTGTTCATCAACTTACAAACCAAAACCAACAACAAAAGCATAGTCTACCATTTAGTTACCTTGCATTTAGTTTTTCTGTGTCATGGACTTTGATCTTTGGCAAATGAATTAGGTGCTAATGAATAAAAGTAATAAATACTGACAAACCCTCAGGGTTGCCTTCTGTAGTGCTTAGGGGTCCATCGACTGTTAGAGTAAAATCCTAATACATAAGTAACATGCTCAGGGTGTGAAGTGTCCATTCAGTAAGGATGGGATTTAGGAGAGCTCTGGCTGGGGGAAGCAGGGACAATGTTCAAGTAACCAGTAGTACATGCCAGAAAGAGGATGTACCAGTCTGTGTTGGGTACAGCCTTGATCATGCTGCATCCTTGAGCCTGATACCCACGCGAACATGAAATTCTTGAACCCACTTCAAGAGTTAGATGCCACATAGCACTGTATGTGGTCATACAGCTGCAGTGTGTTGATAAGGCACTTTGCTGCTCTGCCTAGTTGCATGGCTTTTACATCCCCCTCTTTCTATTGAACAGAAGCTCCTTTGTTGTCAGATTCTATATTGCTTGCAATTCTGTGCCTTGATCTCTTCACATGTCTATTTGCTCACAGGATGTTCTCTGCTCAGTTCAAGAGTTTTGCAGGTGACTGTGTACATAGAATCCTGTATTCTTTGTGTTGGCAGCCTTTTACATTGTGCAGGAAGTTTTAGTGCCATGTTTAAAAGCTTTGGAAGCTTGGGAGCTTCTCAGACTGGCCATCTATCATTGAGGGTTTTTTCAATCACATTGGTGGTGTTTTGTTGAGCTGTGTCAGGCGTGGGTGAGAAAAGCACTGTGATTTCCTCTTCCAGATGCAGATGAAATTAGGGAAGTATGACAGTCCCACAGCAATCCTGCTGGTTTTGGTGCCTTTGTTGGGGCACAGCTGTGCCCAGCAGCTGGTCTGGAATCAGGGAACCAGGAAATTTGCACAGTTAGCAGATATAAATAGAGAGTCTGTAACTATGAGAGATGCTTAACTCTGCAGTAAATTAATTCTAGTCCAAAAAAAAGACTAATCGAAATCTTAAAAAACTGTCTTTTGCCTCAATTCTTCCCCCTTTGAGTCTCTCTCTATCTGCAGAATTTGAAAGAGAAACAGGTGTTGTATCTATAGAGTCTTACCATCTATGTTTCAAGTGATGTCAAGAGCAGTCCCTTTTCCGTTACAGATTTAAATTATTTTTAGGCTTGTGGATTATTTTCCAGTTTCCAAGGAAATTATTGACCTCTTCATTATTTTGACTTTTTTGATATTCTGAGAATTTTTCAGTGTCTGTCCAAAGAAGAGTAAAACAAAGTGGCTCTTGGATCATCCAAAAAGGTGGGGCAACAGCCCAGTTGTTGTGGACAGTGGGTTGTGTCCCTATACTGTCCTGGTTTTGCAGTATGACACTGTATGAACTGGCTCCTATTTCTGTCTCGGTTTCTGCTCTGAAAGTAGGTCAGTTCAAAAGACATTCCTGAGGGCACCTTAATGCTTTGAAATTGTGTGGAGGACTTCCAATAATGGGAATCAAGGATGGGAAAGCGATCCTATTAGAAGACCTACTCTTTTTCCTCTTTGGTTACTGCTTATTTTAGAAAACAGAAAGTTCTTTGCGTTCTGGTGTAGAGCTGTGTCTAATCCTTTCCAGGTGTAAATTAGGAAAACTTCTTTTTAAACAGCCCTTGCTGATCCAACCTTTTGCTGACATGAATGGAAACTTGAGATCTTGTCCAACAAGTGACAGTGAGAGCTGGTGGTAGTGACACTGTACAGAAAACTGACTGTGATTTTCTGTGTGCCTCTGCTTTCTCTTCTTCCCCAGGAGGAACCACAGTGCTGTTCCTTGGAAAAAAAAACAACAGATCACTTAACAAGTACTTCTCAGCACTGGTGGCACAAGTGATGAGACAATTGCAGTCTCCTTTGCCATCTAATGGCCTCAGGCAGCACTGCCGACTGCTACTCACTGTGCCCTCGAAGTGTCTGAGCCAAGTGCACCAGTCCCTGGGGTCTACGGCCTCTGCATCCCCCTTGCCTGCTCTGCTCACCCAGCAGCTGCTGGCTCGCTTGATTTGCTAAATTCCTATTAGCACCTCCTTTGGGAAAAAAGCTTGACACTCTTTTTATCTTCAAATAGACTTGAAATATATACTGAAGTATATATTTCCTGAATACACCTGAATGCACACAGCTTTTCCTCCCTCCAGCTCCCACCCCTGTAGCCTCTCCAGGTACCCTTGGGAGGAAGCAGAGCATGCTGTTCCATACAGGTTTTGTACTGGACTCTCAGGATTGTGGTTAGAGCCTGTGATTCACTTTATATTGAAAATAGAGAAAAGTGGCTCTCTGTGTGCAAGCGAGGCTGCATGCCCACTTCAGCGAGTGAAGAGCTAAACATCCTTTTTCTCCAGTGATATGGGGAGTGATGGGTCATGTATTAAGCTGTGAGTTTCTAAACTCTTGAGTGACTTTATTAGTTGAATATAATAGCAACTTCCAGAGAGAGTGATATGATGGAAGCATTCTTTCTATATGTATTATAGGTACTTGCCTTTCATCACATCAGTCCGACAGCTTTCACTGGTCCGTCCTTTCACATTAAAAGGGGGAGTAAATTGAGCTGTCTTTGGTGATAATGTGGAGTTAGATGCCAATGACTTTCAGAAGTGGATTCCTAATGTGTCTGTACCTGACACTTATTGTCAGTACAAGAGTTCATTAGATTTTAATTTTCTGTTTGCAACGTCCTTTTAATATATTTGGTTTAGTTCTGTAATTATTTCTTAAGTGAACATCTAAAATGTGTTATTGAAGAGAGGTAAATTACATTATTTCCTATTTTCTGTTAAAATAAAAGAAAATCAGGAAGTGCTTTGTTGAATAGATCTCAGGAATCCTAATTTTTGTTCTTCTGCTTTAGATAGAAGGCCATTGTTATTAGACCAGATTGGGCTGGGCTTTGAGTAACCTGTTCTAGTGCAAGGTGTCCCTGCCCATGGTAGGAGGTTGGAACTAGGTGGTCTTCAAGGCTCCTTCAAACCCAAATCATTCTATGATTATTAGGGGTTTGGTGAGATATAATAAAGAGGTACTATTAAATATATTCTAAGTGAAGTGAAAAAGGAAATATTGACCTAGGGAAGCTGTACCCACCAGAGTATGAGGTAAACAACAGGTGACTGAAAGGAAAGTGATTTGGTTTTGGAATGGCTGAAATGTCCAGTAAATCTGTATCAGTGGAGTCATTTAGGTGGTTTAACTCAGCATTTCTGTTCTCATTCAATGCTGGTAGTTTTCAATAGAAGTTAAAATGATGTCATCAGTCCTCAAAAAATCCAGGCCTGAACTTTGGCATTATTATATTCTTTGTTGTGCAGTCTCTTATCTGTGGCATAAAACTTGGGAATCAAATGTGACATTTTGAGACAGTAATCACATACCTGATGAAGATAGGTTTTGTCACTTAAAGCATACACTTTTGCTTCACCAGCAAACAGTGCTGTAGGAAGCAGCATATAAGTAAATGTTGCTGAAGAAGCTGATTGTCAGTCTGAGTCCAAGACTTGCAGGTCAAAGCAGCATTTCTTTCTTTGTCTGCTGTCTGCTCTGCTTGCTTCAAAGTTAGTTTCACCATTAGATGGCAGTTTAAACTCCATAGATCATAGAGTCATAGAATGTCCTGGGTTGGAAGGTACTCACAAGGATCATTGAGTCTAACTCCTAGCCCTGCTAAGGACAGCCCCAAAAATCGCACCATGTGTTCTGAGAGAGTTGTCCAAATCATCTTGAAATCTTGTTGCTCAAAGCTTGACTTTGTTTGGAAGAGTGAGAGCTTTGCCTGTCTTCCTTTGGTTGTTTTTCTTTTCTATTGTGTTCCTCCCTCCAACACAGGAGGAGTGTTTATGTAGTGTAAAGAAGCAACATGCTCTGTAAGACCAAGTGGCTGTAGGCGTAACTTGTGTTTCAGAGGACTAAGGGTGCAGTATGACTAGATACAACCCTTGTTGCCTTAATATCATGCAGAATGTTGTTCTGACTTGAAAAAGTTGCTGTTAAGGGTAAGTTGGCTCCTAAACTATCATTAAAGGTCATGATATTGTGTGTTTGGCAGCACTGTGCATATTCTGATTTGTTGTTTTCCAAAGTTTCTTGGAAATTGGAAAGTATAATAAAATTTGATTTCTCTTTTACAGGAAGGAATTTTCTGGTGTGTTTTGTTTATTGCCTGGTCTAGGTAGTTGGCTGGTTTTGCTGTTCTTGTATAGGCACAGTAACAGGAGAAAAAATATGAAAGATATGGAAAAAAGAAATACCATATTCTGATGCCACAAACAGTAGGAGGAGTAAATATGACAGGTGAAGTACATACAGGTAGCTAGTTTTAGGTTATTTTGTGCAATGTACTCAATTTCAAACTGAAGTTGTCTCCATAGGCAGCTGTTACACTCAGGCTCAAACAATTCCCATGGTTATAAAATAATTTTTGTCTAAATAATTTCTACAATTGTACAGGATCCTCTAAAATTTAGAAACTTCCAGACTCTGAGTTCTTATGGCTTTTTATATTGGCTTTGATTTAACTTTGCATCTCTTGTGGGAAGGCCTCTGGGTGGGATCATGAATATTTTCCAAATTGGAGGCCATCTGGGACACTAAGGCTTGATATCCATGCACATGAGGTTGCACTACTATGCTTCAGCCACAAATAACAGCTGTTGACTTCCCCCACTGCTCAGTCATTGCAGAGCTTTCAGTGCTTGTTATCTCCTGTGCTCGGTTATGTGACTCCTTTGAAATGTGGGGAGATGTGAGGGGCACATCTGTTGGGCTGCTCCTGCTTGCCCGTGCAACAGCCAGACTGTTCTCCCTACAGTTGAAGGCTGTTGTTTCAGAGTTGCAGCCTGGCTTTCTCATCCCTTTCCTATGGGTACAGAAACAGTAGGGATGTAGACTGCAGACAGCATAAGAAAAAGGGTAGCAACAAGTAGCAGAAAAACTCAAAGAATGCCTTCAGATGTTGTATTTTTTTTCTTTCCCCCCAGTTTTAATTGGTAATGATAAATGGCTTTTATCACTATAGAGAAATACCCTTTGAAAGAGTAGGAAATGTCAGACTCTCTCCCCCACCATTCCTTCAGGCTTGTATAATGAGGGAAGAGAAAAATTTTCATCCTTGAAGTAAACACAATTTGCTGGTGGGGCCAGTTCTAGTCAGGCTTTCTCAGAGCCTGGAAAACCTCATGATGGGTTTGCCACAGCCTTCATACAAAGTTAATCTGATATCCATGCTCCCATCTGCTTTTGCCATGTTTTGTTAAATTGTGTTGGGTTATGTTCTAATAATCTCACTTTCTCTGATACACTTCAGAGATTTGGCCAAATAATACATTTGAAAGCATTGTCCAATCCTCCAAACATACATCCGAATATCTGACCACCCCCCAAAACTTACCTTGGCTTCCATCTTTGAATATTCTCTTTGTTCTGATTAATTCCTTTCCTTTTTTTACAGTGGTAACTCTTACTAGGTACCTATTTAATATTCCTATCAACAAGAGCTAATTGCTGTAAAAGAATTGTGCATCTAATTTCCTTTATGGGTAATATTCAGCAAATAGTGATTAACTGCTCTGTCCTTACCCGTGATCCCACTTAGCTAAAAGGAATGGCTTTTGCAATTTAGTCTCCTGTAATCAAGAGTCTGGGAGATATTTTAGGTGAAAGCAAACTGTTCTTTCCACCATGCAGAGCATTAAGACTGTGGCTTTTGATGTTTTTATTCAACACCTAAATTTTTATTAGGGTTCAGAATCCATTCTTAGAGATTGCACTTCCTGTCTGCCAGATTAGCAAACATGTCATACTTGTGATGGGTAGCTTTATTGCTGCCCCTGCCCTGGACTTCCTCAGAGCACAGGCAGCCTTATAGGTCATTCTAAACACCAATTTTAAGATGTGGAAAAAGCTGTCTTAGACTGAGACTACAAAATTCCCACTTTTTTTTCTGTCTAAGGTATTTCTGAACTTTGATCTTTAGGAATGAGTGGTTGATGTTTGAATTCATCACCCCACCTATGTGACAGGGATATCGACTGTACCATGCTTAATACTCTTCCTAACAGTAGGAGGGCTAACACTGATGTGATAGGGGAGCCAATTCTTCCTTGTTATTGCTCTGTGAATATTTCAGGGTTAACACAGAAAGAAATTGTTCAGAAATCTAGAGAACCGGAGAAGACCACGGTGATGTGAAGCTTTTTATTATCTACCCACCGATTGTGGAGTTCTTTCCTAGGCAGTTAATTCCGCAGGTGTGTGGCCTAATGTTGAGCGAAGAAGGTGTATGAAAAGTGATGTCATGGAGGAGTTGCAGTCCCTGATAAGCAGACACTGAATTTTATGGTTGGGGCAGTTTACAGATCTGAGGAGACTCTCTTCCCTGATGGGCTGCATTTAATCTGGCAAAATTTGATGTAATGGATCAGAAATGTTGTAACAAAATACATCACATCTAATTTGTTGCTAGCAGTCTGGAGAGTAAATGTCCTTCTGGACCGCATTATAATGGGAAAAAGTGCTTTAGACAGGATAAACGGCAGGTTATTCACCATCAAAGCTCTCTTAACTTGGGGTTTGTCATTATGCTTAGTATAAAGGCAACAGTACAGGATGTGGTACGTTCTTACATTTTATCTGTAAGTGGATGCAAATTTCTTGATATGGGGTGACAATGTGACTGTTTTCCAATTTCAATTAGCAAGATTGATCCAAGCATTTCAGTAAAGTCATAGCCACTGTATAAGGTGATGTGAAAATATTCTGTGCATAAATGACATTTTCAGTCTAGGGTGCCTGGTAATTTCAAGATTCGGTCTTGTTTTGCATAGGAGTAGTCTCAGGCCTTTGGAACTATCTCAGTAAGTCTAGGATAGAAGCAGCTGAAGAAAAGCTTTGCTTAACTGTGGCATCAGGCTGATGCATTTGGAATATGACACTTTTCATTGCATTGTGACTGCCGCCCTGAACTTCAGAGTGAATAAAATGTGCTGCACAGTGGTGAATGTGAAAGTTTTAGGGTCACAACTGCTGTCATGATTTATGCATCTACAGTTCTTTTGACTGGCAAATCTCATGGAAGCTGCCAGTGCTGACCGAACTTTCACAGTTTGCACAAGAAGTCAGATTTTTTATCTTTTACAGTTTCCATCAAGAAGGCTTCCATCATTGGAGGCACTTGATGCTCAGAGAAGAAAAAGATTAATGGAACTCTCTTTTCCATGCATACAAATTTTTGAGTTTTGACTGAGGGTTTGGACTGGCTGCTGTTATGTGTAAACCCATTCATTGAATGCCAGTCTAGACACTTAGACCACTGTATAGTCCTGCACTGTAGATCCTCCGTAACAACCTTTGGCATTTGAGATAGGCTTGTAGGAGTTTAATAACTATGTGACTTTGCATAATTATAATCAGGGTTATGGACCATGAATCTCTATCTGTGTTTTTACCGAGCGATACAGATTTTGGAAGACAGAAACTGTACTTTGGAGTTGAAGAGGGACTGCTCATGGACATTCCTGTAATTCTCTTTTTATCTGAAATTCCTTTTATTATGAAAGCATTTATCTGCAGGTACCAGAATTGTAGAGTGGAATGTGGTCTGTGGTGCAATCAAGTTTTCCAAAGGTAGTGTCTGTTAGTGGAAAGTAGGACTAAATTTCTTTTATCTGCTAGTGACATTTAGAGGCTTGAAAGTGTACCTCTTGCTTCAGCCTTCATGATCTTGGCAGTATCTACTACCATTCCATGCCAGCTACTAGTTTTTGCTTCTCTTTTCCTCTTTATCATGATTCCAATAATTGGACAGTTGTTGCAATTAGCTGGGTGAGCAGCTCTGGCTGTTGCATCTCTGCTGATGACTTCATTAGGAATGGACAGAGTCTGTGGGGTGCCTGGAAATCAGTGTCATCATTTCTGGACTATGTGTGCTGCACTGACTGAGTGTTGCGCTCAGACAGTTACCACCCTGGGATTAAGGATTTTGTGAATATTTTTAGGGAAGATAGCAGATCTGTAATAGACAAAAAGGCTCTGAAGGGACCTTCCTGCAGATCCTAGTATTATAAACTCAGCTTAGTTTATCTTGTATTTTAAGTTTGGAAGTTGTAGCCTGAAACTCCAAATTACATGTTATCCTATATTTTTTCACTGTTCTTACCCTCCTAATTGCTATCAGCTCTGAGGTATTTGGCTTCTCCCAAAGCTGACCTAATTTCCAGCCTTTGTGAGTGTTGTGACATTCCTGTTTCAATGAAGCTGCTTGCCTTACGTGAGTCACAGTTATCTGTTTCCTCTGCCTACTTATTTTCAGAATGGCAGTGTCTCACTTCTGGCACCTCCTAAATCCATGATTACCTGGGTTGAGGAATTTTTGCTTTTTCAAACCCACTATGACATACCTGTGACTTTTTGTGGAAAAGTTTTATCCTACAGTTTGTAGACCCATTGTCTCCATTTTCGCCCCATTCTATTAAAGCACTTCTTCCAGGAGTTTACAAAGGTCATGGATTTGGGCTTGTCAGATGAAGAAAGTAAGAAAAGAAAATTGAGGATTGCCTAGTCCATTCTGTGAACCTTTTTTAAACCAACAACCAGAGGCAATGTTAGTTAGTTTTTCTTTCCAGTGTTGGAAAAACAGAACTGAGAAGTTGTTTATGGATTTAAACAAGGTTATGAATGTAGTTCATGTTGCAGCCTTGCTTTTCAAATGTGGTAGGCTGGTAATCACAGGATCAAAGAATTATCATGGTTGGAAAAGACCTTCAGGATCATCTAGTCCAACTGTCAACCAAGCACCACCATAATTACCCCTAAACTATATCCCCAGGTGTCACATCCAGATGCCTCTTGAACACTTCCAGAGATGGTGACTCCACCCTGGCAACTTATTCCAGTGCTTAGTCACTCTTCTAGTGCAAAAAAAGAAAAAAAAAACCAAAAAAAATTGTAATATCTAATCTGAACCTCTCCTGGCACAATTTAAGGTCATCTCTTCTCATCCTTTCACTTGAGACATGGCAGAAGAGACCACCCCCCACCTCACCACAACGTTCTTTCAGGTAGTTGTAGAGAGCAATGAGGGCTCCCCTGAGCCTCCTTTTCTCCAGACTAAGCAACCCTGGTTCCCTTAGATGATCATCATAGGACCTATGGTCCAGATGCTTCAACAGCTCTGTTGCCCTTCTCTAGACACACTCCAGTACCTCAATGTCCATTTTGAAGTGAGGGTCCCAAAACTGAACACAGTACTTGAGGTGCAGCCTCACCTGTGTCAAGTATAGAGGGACAATCTCTGCCCTAGTCCTGCTGGCCACACAGGCCAAGATGCCATTGACATTTTTTGCCACCTGGGCATACTGTTGGCTCATATTCAGTAGGCCCTCAACCCGCACCCCCAAATCCCTTGCTGCTGAGCAGTTCTGCAACCACTTATAATTTTCTGTGGTTTTTGTAGTTTTCCTTGCTGCAAATTGTATCTGCTGCCTCTTTTTTCACTGTATACCTCCTAGATAAATCAAACTTAATCTCTGCTGTAATCCCCCTTTCTCAGTGAACACTACTCGGGAGATAGGCATCAGATGTTTCATGCAACTTGACAGTGCCATGAAGAGGACTCAGACATGTTCAAACTAAACAGAAGTTGCATCATTTTCTAAATTGCACCATCCATGTAATGCAAACTCAGACTATTGTTTTAGTAGCAGATTTCCTCATGCTTTTCCCATTATACTACTTGACTTTGAGGAGCAATTCTTCTTCTACCCTTAGCCTTCTTGCGAGAGATTTCTTCCCAAATAGTTGCACACAGCTCTGCAAATGTTAGAGTGACATTTGGAGTGAATTTGAAAAGCCTTTGTGCTGCTTCTTGGTTCCCCTGCAGCTCTGCCAAGCTTCAGTATGGCAATATAGCCTCCCTCTTCACCTCCCAGGGCTTGTAACATTTACAAGCTACAATTTCCTCTGCAAATACTTCCACCGTGGTATTCTGTGCTCTTACAGTTCCTTCTCTGCCCAATTCTTTATGATTGCAGCCTGAAGAAGATTTATTTTCCTTTCTTTGTGAAGTGCAGGCTTTTTTTTAAGTTACCGTTTTTTGTGTGCGGTGATGCCAGGAGTGGAGGAAGGACATACCAAGCCTGATGCTGGTGGAAACTGGTACATAATACTTTTTAGTGTAGCCATAGGTTAGCCTGGGGAGTTGGAGAGTTGGTTTGATACAGAGGTTAAGCAAAGCTAGAATCCAGAGTGCAAAGGTTAGTGAGGTTTATTAATGGAGGGAGATTTGGAATCCATTTGGAGTCCTTAATATGTCTTCCCTAGGTCAGTTTAAAGTTTGTAAGGTCTCCATTGAGGCTTTTGTTGTAAACAGTCAAAAATCTTTTGAGATTTTATCTTACCATGGTTGAAGCCTCACATTTTTAACTATTTCCTTGAGATATAGTCCATTTTGAGCTGAAAATTCTCAGGACAGCTTTACAGGATTTTGGTATAGCATACCCTCTTTATAATATTGAAATAAAAAAAGAAGGTGTTAATTTTGGATTCAGAAAACAAGAATTGTACAGTTCTAAAAAAAATCAAATTGCTTTTATTCATAACAAAAATTGTTTCAGTGTCTAAACTTATGATTCAAGGTAATTTTTTTCCTTTTTTTTGTCTGAGGTAGGACATTATAGTACATGCACTGAACCCCACACTTTCATACTGATGTGTTGCTTGGGGCTCTTTGTTTGCCTTTGCACCTAGTTTGTTTTTTTTTTGTCTTCCATTTTGTGGATCCTTAGTCAATATTTTCTGCAGTACTTCAATATTTCTGTTTGTGTTTGGAAGGACCTCAAAGGGATAGGAAAGATAAGATACTGGAACAGGGTGGAGGCAGTGGTATAGAAACAGAATTGGTAAATAGAGTATTTATTCTCTTCTGACTTTCTAGATAAATATATAGGTGTGGTTTGCGCTAAAAGTTTTATCAGGAATTTTTTATTTTATATGAAGCAACTTGCACTTCTGGGCTATTTTCAGGCCTGGAAATTAAATGTTTTAAACAATGTTATGAAATAAATTTTGCAAGGTTTTGAAAAAATGTGTGTGATAAAAAATATGCATCTGGATGTCATCTGGTCTGTGTAAACACCTGCTAGTAATTTTTGTTTATAGCAGGGGCCTTATAAATGGCAATTATTATTACTGCTCCACCAGTATTCTTGCATCCCTGAAAATGTGATGAATGCCTTGGAGCAAGCTCTATTATCTCTCCCATTTGCTGCTCATTTGGAAATACTTTGTGCGCATTGCACTGATAAGGGTGTCTTATGTAATTACTCTACTTTTAGTGGTTGTTTGGTCTTAATTGACATATACAATTGAAATTGGAGAATTTGAACTTAAGAAAGTAGTATACAAATCAGAAAGCTAGAAATGAGAAGCAGGAGAGGCAAGTTTTAGAAAATAAAAACTAGAAGCTGCATGAAAGGCCTTTACTTAGTCTAAAACAGAATGAGGGAGCTGGAATAATGATATGCTGAGCTTCAGGGCATGAAGGTCCTTTTGTAAAGGCACTGTATACCCACTTGGGAGTAGGGAAGGAAGGTGCTGCCTTAATTTGAAGCGAAGGAAAACTTGGATTGATGTTAAAAGAACACTTTGGTCTGTAAGAGAGAGTAAGTACCAGGAAAACCAGTCCAGTTTCCTTACAGGTCTATAACTGTATGTGTCCAAGATTTTAGCTGTTTTATCCTCATGAGTTTTCAGTGCATAACAACTGATAATAATACTACTGACATCTTGTCAGGCTGAAATCTTTAAAGTTGAATAGCTTTCTTCTTACTACCACAGTAAACCTCTCAGTGGTTTATTACTGGTATTTATTATTTGCAGGCTATTTTGCTAGACTAATAAAACTCATTCTTATTTCTAATGTAATGTTTCTCTTTAGGCAGGTATTTAAAGATGGTTTTGTGTTCTCTGTTGTTGTCCCTCTCAGTGCTAGTGAATTACATTTATATCCCTTCAAATTGGTCTTTTGTGTTTGGCAGTCTAAGTAAGGTGAGGTCCAATGACATCTACATGGGAGACATCCAGGGAAATTGCAATTTACTGTAAAAGGTGTTATGGTACATTTAGTAAACTGGGACTTACGGGTCAACAAGAAGCAGTGCCAGAGCAGGGCACCACCAGCACGCTTAGGGCACTGACAGGTGTTGCCAGGCCCCTGGGACTTCCCCTCCCTGCTCATGTCCAGGGACCTCATGGCAGCCCCATGGCCATCAGCCCCAGTCCCAGTGATGCTGTGGCAGGGCCAGCTTCCGGGTACCCACAGCCTGCTCAGCCATGGGTGCTTCCAAACCAGGGTCATGTCCCACCCCTATCACTGTGGCCCTTCCTGGCAATAGCATCACCTGCTCTTAACCCTGTCCAGCAGATTGACTTTCTGGCCTGACCACAGACCTGAATTGTCACCATGAGGTTTCCTGGATTCTTTGTTGGACCCGGCTCCCATCTATAGATCTGTCCCACTCACCTCTGTGGGTGTGTGGGCCAACCCTGGGCACCAAGGGCACAGCACAGGGAACCCCGCAGCTCCCGGCCCCCATCCTGCTGGATGATGTGCAAGGTCTGAACTGCTTATGAGCACTTAAAGTTCCCATCACATCTTTTCCATCAAAAAAGCGCCATTATCTCCTGAGTCCTAGTCATATTGAGTCTGAGTGATTACACTCAGGCTCCCCAAATTAACTCACAGGCTTCTGTTGTTGAAACTCATCTTTATGGACTCCACTTGGACAGAAATGAGGATTCGAGGTGTTTTTTAGGTATTAAGTTTGTGTTTGTTTTTTGTTTTAAATTGTAATTTTGGTTTTTAGAAAATCTACTTTTGTTTGGGATCTATGTGTCTGCTAATGAATATGTGAGGGAAAGAGGTGAGCTGTGTAGTGCCTGCAGGAAAGTTGTCTGGTTTGCAGATACAAAGCTTTAAGGGTGTTTGAATTTGCAAAAATGTGGAAATATTTGGTCTAAGCATTTTGGTCTCACAAATGTAGCTGGGGAAAGAGTCCTGTGCCCTGACCTGCTGTCACTAGTGACTTCAGCTTTCTTGAAGGGTAAATTTTTATTTTTTTTTTTTTTTTGCACTGTCACCCTTCTGAAAATTTCAGACAGAAACTACACAGGAAAGAGCAGGGGACTACAGAAAAATAAAATGGAGAAGAAAGGAAAGGGGCAAAGAATGGAAACGAATATAAGAGAGAAGTTAGAAAGAAGGTGAAAAAGCATAAAGAAGTCTTGAACATTTTTCTGTTTATATGCTAAGAATATGCCTGTTCTGTCTCTCCAGGAGGTTTATGCAGAGCCTTGTGGGGAAGCAGCAGTGAATTGCTCCTTTGGATGCTAAGTGTAAAATTAAAACTGGCAGGGTCTGAGAGCACAAAACTGGGAGGCTAATCGCTCCTAATAACATATTGATTTTCACAGTTTTCTGGCATTGTATCAGGGCAGTTTTGAACCAGCACCTGGTTTCTTCCTCTTCCCATCTCCAAACTAATGACAATGAAGCTTCTGACATTGAGATCACAAATAAATGCCGCTCAGTCTTTTTGTCCATACAAATCTGCGGGGATCTCAAACATGGTTTCACACATTGCTCCTAGGCATGTCTGTGTGAGACATACAAGAACTACCCTAAAAGTAGAAAGGTGGAAGAAATGTGGGTGTATTTTAAGCCTGGATAACTGTGTTGTTGACTGTATTATGGTCCAGAATAAAGCATTACAATCCCATTGCTGCAGATAGCTGAGGACAATCAAAGGGATGCTTGTATTCAGGCAGAAATCTCCAGCACAGGTGCCTGGGAGGCTGAGGTGATGTATTTGCTGCCAGGTTGCATTCAACCCTGAGCAGATTTGCTGTATGTGTTGCTCAGCTGTAACATGCCTTCTTTGACCTTTGGGGACTGACTGTCAAGACAAGGAGATAGGTTTTATTTGTATGACTACTATTAGGCAACACCCTCCTT
Source organism: Campylorhamphus procurvoides (assembly GCA_013396655.1). Taxonomy (NCBI): domain Eukaryota; kingdom Metazoa; phylum Chordata; class Aves; order Passeriformes; family Dendrocolaptidae; genus Campylorhamphus; species Campylorhamphus procurvoides. The sequence continues at coordinate 251,522 of WBMV01005287.1, read as the reverse complement.
TGAAGGGGTGTTTTCATATCTGGAGGGAATGGTCTGCTTGCAAGATGTGCTGAAAAGGCTCCCAGATACTCCAGATAGTGAAGACTTGCAAAGTGAGAGTGAAATCTTGTTATTTTTGAAATATGTCAAGTGCATAGCTGGGCTGAGCTGGGCCAAGCTCAGATCAGTGTAGAGCATGCGCAAGGATAGAACATTGTCTCCTGTGGTTGTGTGGAGGCTGTTTCAACTATTTCAAGCTATTTAATTTTATCTGTTTAATTATTATGAAGTTTCACTGTTTGTAGCAGACTGACCAGAGAAGGGACAGTAATATCTGATTTAGGCTACTGTGGGATGTCAGCTGAAACATTGTCCAGACTTTTGTGTCAACTTCAGCAATTCTGAGGGTTCTTCAGGTCTTCCTTACATGAGTTTAATAGTAAGGGTTGGAATCTCTTGTCTAAGGACAGTAATTATCTGACAATGGAATCAGTGAAGCTGAAGGACTCAAATTCTTATTGAAGCAAAGAGGCTCATTATTGCCACGCTTCTGGTTTGTTCTAATGTCTACAGAAAAAATCATGTTTTCAAAGCACCTAAGGCATGGCACTGTGGAGAAGGAAGCAGCAGAGCTGGGACACTTGTGTCAGCTACTCCCACTCATAGTCCTGATATCCTCCAACCCCCTCCTCTCGGCTATTCATGTGCTAGGGGAAGCAACTGTTTCATGCAAGGCACATCTGAGCTGAAGGCGTCAAAAGAGCCATTTCATGCTTGACTGGATTTTCTAATACAATCTGCAGAGAGAGAGAGGAAAGAGTGCAAAGAAGGTTTGTGTGTACATAGGCATTGCCTTTGAATGTATGTATAATATACAGTACATTTAGTTCCAGCTTGCAGCTGTGGGTGGCAAGTAAAAGGTGCATACGTGAGGGGGAAGAGAATTGCACTTTGAAAAGAAGAAACTATTCTCCCACCTTGAAAAAGAAGTTTTCTTTCCTTCTGTTTCTTGGCCAAAAGAAGATGTGAGTCCCCAGGGCAGCACTGACAGCTGGTACCCAGAAGGTGTATGTAATGGCTGAGTGGGTGATATGCATAGAGAGCTTTCTGTGTACAGACCATGACAGTGTATGGGGAGTGCAGCTAAGAAAACTGGTGAATAGGGATGCTGTTCACAGACATCTTAATGATGCTCCCAGATAAGTTTTCTTCTTAATGTGTTTGTATGTCCTATTACTGGAGAGGTTCTGCGTACCAGCTGTTAGTGTGCGGGGTCGCCGCACCAGCAAAACCATAGTGATCGCCACCAAATGTTTTGGAACCATATACACGTCTCCTCTGTCACTTTATCATATTGATATTTATATCTTTATTTATCACCTCATTTGCATATTTATTGCATTGCAATTCTGTTACTGGCCATTGTGGAACCAGCCATGGGTCCTTTGCAGCATGGACATTTGGCTGTTCCTCAGATTCTCATCCATCTACCCTATTCTAGTATCTGACATTAAGACATAGAGAGGATGTAAGGTTTGGCTCTGCCAGGCTTGCTGTTTCCAGCTAGAAGTTCTGCTCCTATCAACTAAGAAATATGAGACAAAGGCGTGAAACGTAAGGAGAACTTCTACGTTCCAAATACCTGTTGTTACAGTTGGTTAAATTAGATGGGCTGTTAACTTTCTGGGGGGTGTGTGAGGTGCCTGGTGAGAATCCTAATCAATTATTTGAGAAAACTTTAGCTGAATTGATCTGGACAAGACACTGGTAAGAGTGCTTTATGGAGCAAGCCTTCCATGTGCCTAGGGAGCTGAACTTGTCCATTTTTTTAAACCTCTGGGATTTTTATATGTAGTTTTATGGCAGAAGCTCTACATGGAGCAGTCTCTATAGCTCTGTCTTTGCTAGGAGTTTGCTGTGGTGAAAAGAAGTGATCTGATTAATACATTCATATATTTATGTAGATTTGTACATTTTGCAAATAAATATGCTTCTGAGCGTATTTCTGGATTGAAACGATGATTGCCATGCTCTAGTGCTTGCCGCAGTTCTCTCACAAGACTTTAATTCTGTCCCCCCTTAGAGGAGAATATCACTTCCTGTAAGCAGGACCTTGAATGAACAGAGAATGCTAAGTATGGTAACTCCTTTCCTCAGCTGAGCTTCCTATTTTCTTTGACATCCTCAGAGATGATAGAAAAATACTCTTTCTTTGCTGGTTTTTTTTTTTTCTTGTCCCTCCTTCTGGTTTTCATCGTGCCTCCATCTCCTAACTTTTCCTGTGTTTGAATGACACTTAAACTTGCAATGGAGTTTGGTTCATTCCTTTCTTCATTTGCATCAGTTGTATCAGCAAAGTTCTACTAATGTTGCTTTTTAGTAAAGGAGTGGAAAAATATAAAATCACAAAACAGAACAAATCTGATGTAGAAAAGACCTGCTAGGAAACTCACTTTATACAGTTGTTTTTCTTTAAAGTGAGAGCAATGAAATGAAATTCCTCTCTTAAATACCCAACAGGAAGAGTACCAGAAATCTGAACTCTTATTACAGCTAGTCCTATGGAAGGCTGGACTTCAGCACGCTGAAGGAGATTGCATTTTCTGGAAGATGTGAAAAACAGAGGCTCTGCTAGCTCATACTTGCAAAAGGGCCCTGTCCTAATACACTTGTCCTTGGGAATTATGTGTCTGTGGGTACTGCTGTCTCCAGTTGTGGTGAATACTATATCTTTGTTCTGCTAATACTTGCCAGGTAGAGTTTCTAGGTGCAGTTAAACAGTTGTTGTGTTTGTCCCCAGTTCCCTATCTTTCTGTGGCAAGTGGTATGATTTCTGTAGACGCTGTGCTCTCTGATAGATGTCAGGGTTCTTCAGGTGTGAAGATGACACAGTGGTGTAACTTCTTTTCAATTTTTGCAATTGTTTGCTGATTCCTTGCAGAGGCCTCTATCTTGAGCTATGATGGCAGCATGTACATGAAGATCATCATGCCTATGGTTATGCACACAGAAGCAGAAGATGTGTCCTTTCGTTTCATGTCCCAGCGTGCTTATGGCCTGTTGATGGCAACCACCTCACGAGACTCTGCTGACACTCTGCGCCTGGAGCTGGACGGAGGCCGTGTCAAACTTATGGTCAATTTAGGTATCGTATAAAAACCTTCTATTGCCCTCTTCACTATTAGTTTGGGCTTGTGATTAGTGTTTTTTTTTCTTTAATAATTTAATTTTTGTTGGTTTGATTGGATTGGATTGATTTCTAAAATAAATGCTGAGACCTTCATAATTATATTCTCTTGCGGAAAGAAATTCTCTTCTGCATTGCTGCATGAAGATTTGCTGTCAGTTCTTCGTTATGGACAGTGTTGGTTTTTAAGTCTTTAAGTTTTTAAGTTTCCTTTCTTGGTCTGGGACTGGTGAGCTCTGTGTGAGACATGCTGCTTGGTCCATCTTTTGATCAGTTACATCCCTCATTCATCCAGCATCACTCAAAACAGTCAAAAGTGAATGTAGAAAGGAGGCAAACTTGATATGGTGGCAAGCACAGGTCCTGTGAATCTCCTGCCCTTTACATAATTTGGCACCATTTGATACAGCTTGGCATATTTTACATATCTAGTATGAAAACCTGGAATTTTTTTTTATTGTGTCTGTATTAAAAAGAAGGTAACAATAACAGAAGTGCATCCTCCCATCCCAAAGGGTTCTGTTCTGTCTCCTCAGAGTTACACTTTTGCAGAAAATAATTTAAAAAGACAATTGGAAACAAGTCCAACAATAACAACAATGAAAAAACAGTTGGAAGTGAATGTGCTATTAGATTAGCCTCAATTCATTTTCTTGACAGTCTTTAGGTATTCTACTGAATGAAAAATAGCCTTTTTGAATAATGTAAACCCATGACTTGAAGCTTTCTTTCACTTTTCAGTGATGCAACTTGTTGCTTCATGTGAATTCAGGAATATAAATAAGAGGAGGTTCTGACTCAAAGAGACAAAGCTGATATGATAGTGTGTAATGTTAGACGTCTTCTAATGTGTAGGGTGTTTTGTATGAAGATGTGTGTATGGTCCATGAAAGCTTGTGTTGACTTTCAAAGCCTCATCTTTTTTTTTTTGGCTTTGAAATTGGAAGCCAGACCATTAACGTTTGTTTTAGGAATAAGAAGATAAGAGAAGAAGATGGATCAAACAAGTTCATATCTCTTAAAAACAGAATGTCCATCTAAAGGTCTATAGAAGCTCTTGGGTTTTAGGGAAAAAAAGCGAGCTTATTTGCTCTGCTAAGCTTGACTGAAGAAGTGTAAAGCATTATTGAGTATTTAGCAAGCATAAGATGTGCTATCCAGGCTGGCCAGAGGACAAATGGAATAGATGAACTTCAGCTATGACAGTAACTTCTCAAAGAGAAGCAACAGTGACGATAGCCAGCTTGGCCTATATTAACTTTAAGTGAGGGAAAATTTCATAGATTTGCATGGTTTCTCTGGAGAACAGCTCATAAGGATTGCTGTTGAGCATTCTTACATGTGCAAAGTGAATCACAAAGCTCCAGAGCATGTGTGCGTCTGTATGTGTCTGCATTTTCTTCTGATCTAATCAGCTGTTACTAAGAATTAAGGAAAAATGAGGTTATTTTTCCCCACTGTTTCCTTTTTTGAAAATTATTGCTGACTATTTTATTCTCAGCCAATAAAATTAGTTACTGAGAGATTGGTAGTGGCCTGTTTATGTTGGGGAAGCAATGGGGCAGCTAAGTACTTGTTTAGCTCTACGCTATCGTCTTGTAACCTAGAACCAGTTCTTTTACTTTTTGTGCCTTAGTTTCTCTCTTTGTTGAGAAGAGAATTCTTTGCAGTCTGCAAGGGATGTGCTAGTATTTTAATAAGAGCTGCTTTTATGACCTTTGATACTCCCACATGATATGTACTATAGCATGAAAACTGCCAGACTTCATCAAAAATTACCACTTTTTCTTCTGAGAAAGGTACCACTTGTTTGATTCTGTTATATCTTCATCTTAAAAATTAATGAGACTAAGGGGAATTTTGAGAGTTCAGGGTCTCCTATTTGTAGACCCTATGTAAATATGAGGAGGGTAGATTCAGATTACCCTGAATATACCTATTTTTTACGCCTTACTCTTTCCTTTCCAGTTTTCATTATATCATGCATTATAACATGCACACAACATTGTTTGCCTGATTGGCACTGATCACTTTTAACAATCACTGGAGTCTGTTATACCATCACCTGGCCTAGAGGAAGCCCGTTCAACTCTTACTGCCTGGCATCTGAAAGATATAGTTAAAGATTTGACAGATGGTCGACATGTCTGGAATGAGATGTGTTGTTGACAGTTTAATGCAGGAATAAACTCTGCAAACAAACACCTGTGTTGAATGGAGGCTATTTTTGTGTAGTTGCAGGGACTGAAGCAACGTGTATGTCAGATTTACCAGCTTTTCAGCTGGTAACTTTTGTGAGGTTGAGTCTTCCCCCACAGTGACTACAGGCTGCATCAGTTGAAACCTGTGAGCACTCAACAGAAGGGTAGTTGAGACTGTTGAAATCCAGATTCAGCTTCACCTCTCCTCTCTTCAGATTTATAAAGCAGATAATTTCCTTGAAACAAGACTTTCCTTCTATCAAAACAGCAAAGTTACTTTGCTGTTGAAGAAACAGAATTTGAGAAGGAATGATCTTAGCAGAGCCATTCATTTCCAGTTGTTTATCTAAGTCACATCTAACTCTGTAAGGAGACTTTTCATTGCCCAAATGTCACAAATGAGAACTAAATCTTTATCTGACCTTGCCAAAATCCCCTTATCGATAAAAAACAGTCATCAGCACCATCTCTGAAGACCTGAGTATGGTTGGTGCTGACTAGCTATGTGTCAGCATCCCCTGAGCATCTAACACATGACAAATGTGTGTAAACAAGACTGTTTTGAGTGGTGATTTATTTAATTGTGATTTTCTTATAAGTCATTTAATACTATTACTAAGAACTGTCTTTTTTCTCTCTTCTTTGATCAATCTATTCCATTTGGTTACTTATTATAATTTGTGTGTTTATTAAGGTTCTCCTATGTTCTTTTTTTCTTTTATTTCTTTTTTTCTCCCCCCTTTTTAAATTTTTTTTTCAACTCTTCTGTGTATTTCAGTTGTAAAGCGTTCCCACACCCCATCAGCCATAGTAAATCAAAAGATGGTATTCGACCCTTCAAAGGCCTGAAGCCTGCGGCCCGCACAGCAAACAGCCCTGAGAACAGAGCATATGGAGCAGCCTGCAGGGGCTGGCATATCCCACTCACCCCCTCAACACTCAGTGTCCAAACCGAACAGGGGAGAGATAGATAATACAGCAGGCATGGGTGGGCAGGGGCAGCTGGGTGCTTGCTATGGAAGGGGGAGGGAAAAGAAGAGCAGCAATGAATAAATCTCTAAGGAAGGGGACAAGAAAGTTGTATCAGACGTCTCCAGTGTGAGTGCCCAAGGCACTGCAAATGTGCATGTTGGCAGCATGTCTCTCAGTAGTTTGTTTGTTGTGCGAAGAACAGAAATCCAAATGTGATACATATCTCACTTCTCTTGAGAAGGACTTTGAAGCAATGGGTATGAAGTAGGAAGAGAAAGAGAGAAATTAAACAAAACATGGCTTGGAACACACTTGGGAATAATTTCTGTTGCAGAGGTGATGTGCAGAAATGGAAAGAAATGGCTGGTCTGATAGGGAGATCCACCTTCATATTGTGGGGGGAGGGGGGTTAGAGTGTTATAGTGACTTCTATTAAAGAATATTTCAGGTTTTTTATTTCCTGCCCTGGCATATCCTCAGGTCACTGGTAACTAGGATATATATTTTCTGCCTCCTCTGATATAAGGAAGTGTAATAATCCCTCCCACATATCCTTCCTTGAGATATATCCTCAGGGGTGTCAGAGACTCCTTTGCACCTCCAAAATGAAAAGTATCCTTGTCGTTTCTACATACACATAGTGCAAGTAGAAGAGAGGCAAGGAGCCACAATATAAGGTGGGTTAAGAGTGTGCATGGGACTTTCTCTGGTTTCCCCATAGAAGATAACCTAGACTGAGCCTAGAAACAGTCGGGTCCTGATTACCTCTTTTGTGCTATTCTTGCCTTAAAGTACACTTCCATAGCCACATACGGCTGCTTATCCAAAGGAAAAAACATTCTGTCCTCACACAGAAAAGGTGACTTTTTTTCTTGATTCAAGGATAAAATGGCCTGAAGCCTAAACAGCATCAAATAAATATCACTCTTTTGAGACAGGAAGATATAAATGATAAGAAACATAGGCCTAATTCACAGATATTTCTGTTTGCCTCCATTCAAATAATAAATTAGTGTTAGCTAATTGCAGTGGAGCTATTTAGCCTTTTGCAAGGACAGGGTCTTTGGCCCATTTTCAAGGTGATATGCTCTGGAAAACCTTGCATGTGAGCACTAGGGAAGAAGCTTCTGGTTTACATTAGAAAAATAATGCAGAAAAGTAATTTCAGAAAGTCTTCCCAGCTTGTCCTGCTCCCCTCGCAGTTATAGAGTGTTTTCACTGCTATTCTCCGTATTCCTCATCCAATTGCCAAACTGGCAGATGACTGGATTTACAGCAGTTTAGGCATACTCATCTTCAAAACCTATCTCAGCAGTAGAAATTGATAACAGGGCTGAGTGCTCCAGATTACAGTTACCAGAAGTCTTACTACCCTGGTACTGTGCATGAGGAATCCCAAGCAGTTTTTTTAATTATTCCAGAACTAACCAGATGCTGCTGTTTTGGGCACAAAGACCAGACTAAACCAGCACCCTTACTGCCCAGAAAAAAAATCTCTTCTGCTTTGGATTTGTACAGTTGTACTAGTTTAGAGGAAAATACATGTTTTCTACCCTTTTAAAAACTGATTTAAGAGGGGAAGAACAACTTCACGTATTAATGGTTGGAAATTTTTGGGTTGCTTTGGGCAAGGCTCAGAATTAAGAGAATTAACAAAAAGCCTACGCATGCAGCCAGGATAAGGGCTACATTGTTTGGCAGTTTGAAACATCTGTCCCTTCACCTGGAGCAGTGACAGTCTGTGGGTAAGCCCTAGGACATTTTGGTAGGGCTGAAAAGAAAAAAAAAAAAAGGTGCAAAACTTCTCTGCAGAAATCAATAATACGACAGTGCTTTTAGTCTCTAAAATGGACAAATGTTGCTGTGGACCAGCCAAGTTTCCCTTTCCAGCACACTTAATCTTTAGCCCATAAGAAATTCCCATGTTGTTCCAGCTGTAGCAACTCTCTGGACCTCACTTTATTGCCATGAGACTTGGAAGTCTCTCTTGCTGTCACTCTCCATCAGGTCCATAGAAGGAAGGTCCTCTGCATGTACTTCAGAGCTCCCCTTACCCCACCCAACTCCTGTATGGGATATAGCCACCACTGTATGGTGACCGTAGCAGTTGCTCCAGGGCTGTTTGCTCCCACTTTTCTGTTGCGGTTGACGACACATGACAAACCTAATCGCACAAAACCAAACCCAGATTTTCTTAGGAGAAGTTCTGCTTGAAAACAGACTCTCTCTGGCTATGTCACTCCTGATTGGTGTGTCCCTGCTCATTACAGCACTGTATTTATTATTTATAGACTCCTATTATTTCCCCTCCTCAGCTACTGAAATAATTTGTCTATATCTGTATGAATAAACATAAAATTGGTCCAGTTAAGAAGCAAACTGTATTATATTTCTCTGCCATTCTGTATAATCTCACTTTCTGGGCTGTATCTCTGTAATAACATTGATAATTTCTGCTGGTTAAAGCTTTGGTTTTCCAGATAAAGTGTCCACTAGCACAGTGCTATTATTCATGGCCTTGATTTCCTGAGTGAAGGTCACCATAGCCCAACATATGTAATAGCACTGATACAATAGCTCTTGCACAGTTTAGACACCAGAGCAATGAATGTTCACATGGCTGTAAGCAGGCATTTATAAATTAAAGATCCTCTTATGGATAGCAACCTGAGATATGCTGAGCATTATTGCGTTAAATGAGAGAAGCAATGCTCAGAAGCCCTCTTAACTCAGGCTCTCCTACCTCAACTTGCTTTCTCTGTGCAGACTCTTCAGTTACCATTTATTAGATTCTATAAACATAACTATTTTTCTTTGCATGTACCTCTCTTTGTCCCTCCCTTACCTGTAACCTCTGAATAAAGCAGGGCCAGCAAAGGTTCCCAGATCTGCCACTTCACTCCCCACTTCATAGCAAAGGTTCCCAGATCTGCCACTTCACTGCCCACTTCATCTTCTCCCTGAATGCTACAAACATCCCATTCAGTCTTAGCGTTCAGACAGCAAGATGAGATTGGGCCTTGAGGAACTGGCAGGACTGGGGACCTTTGAAAGAAATCCCTGTTCTCCCTGCCAAGCCCCCCCAAAAGTATTCCCAACCTCCAGAACTAGCTGAAATCTGGGCTGGGCGTTCGTGCGGTTAGCTGTTTGCAAGTGGCCATTTTATGATAGGACACAACTGGGCAGTATATTAACCCTTTCCTCACCTGAGCGGACAGTGTCAAATGTGTCTGTGCACATATTAAAAAGTGTTCTGGGCTGGCACTGGGGGAATGAGAAGAGGGTCTGTCTTTGGGAGAGCTGGAAAGGGTTAAATATTGCACCAACAAATTTCATAGGCTGATTTTACAGGTATTCTGTGTTGACAGATGATGTATTTATGCAATAACAGTACGAATTAATTCAAAAGAAACCAAGTGTAAAGGTTGACTTTGAGCGTCAAGCTTTTTAGAGAAATTACTAATAGTTTCTAAAAAGCAAAATGACACTGGAGAATGACTTGTGTTTTGAGGGAGATTTTTATGCCTTAATTATAAATTTTTTATTGTAATTCACATCAGTTCATGGTCTGGAGTGGAAGATACTCTTAGATGTGTAGGTTTCTATAAAGTGGAAAGAACTTTGCCAACATGTGGATATATATGTATATTGGTATATTTCTCTATACATATGTATATATATATGTGTATATATATATTTATGTAACAGATATTTACATAGAATATACTGTACATATACACCCACTCCTGAACTTGTACAGACTGTATATAAGTATAAAATGGCCACATCTCTTTGCGTGTGTCTGTCCCCGGAAGGGTGGACTGATTGTTTTTGGATGTCTGCAGCTGTTACCTTGAAGGATGCAATTTCATCTTTCATTTATTTTTCCCCATCTAGACTGTATCAGGATAAACTGTAACGCCAGTAAGTTTTCCCTCAAGTTTCATTTTGTTCTCTTTCTATATATATTAAAATAACTTTATTTTCTTTGCTGTTTTATAAGCTGGTTTTCTTTTCTTTTTTATTTTTCTTTTCTTTAAAAAAATATTCTGAAATTGAAGGGTTGGGTGGGATGTAAAGCTGGAGGGGGAGGAGGGAAGACCTTAAGGTGATTGTATGTGAAAATTTTGTATTAGGTTTCTCCAAGGAGGAGATGAACTGTTATTTCATAGCTTTGCAGAAGAGCACCTGAGGAACCTGATGAGCTGATATTTTATTTCACTGGTAACCTGTTGTCTTTATGAAAACTTTTAAAGAACCAGATAATAACAACAACAGGTACTGTATGCACTTCTCCACTACAAAAAGACATGCATATTTAAAACAAGAACAAAGCAAATTTCAAACTCTCACTTTATTACAGAATGGCAACAATTTAACCTGATATTTATTCAAGTCATCTTTATTTGGGTGTAGAATAAGGACAAATTAGATCTTATATTTTGAGTATGTTGTATATGCTATCGCTATCTATATGTGTAATTTGCCACTCCTAGGCTTCTGTAATAAATTCCATCTGAATCTTTGGGTCACTAAAGATTCCTCTCATTCAGTAGAAGAAGGGAGGAAGGATTATAAAATCTCTGTGAAAAATAATAGATCATATCCCATTCTAGACTGACTGAGCAAGCTGAATCTTTTCTATTGTACTTCAAAGACCTGATCAAAGTTGATGTAGGCCTCAAAGTCAAAAGCACTTCCCAAAAAATGGAGCAGTTTAGCTCTCAAGTGTGCTTTGGGGTTTATCTTACTCGAAACCAGATTCCTGAACTGGCAGATTCTCGGTATTAGATTTTATGTGAAAGTATTTATTGAAGGCTAAACATCACTGTGGAAATGCTATGCGGGATTAAAAAGCAAGAATGGTCCATGTGTTTTCTAGAGGTTGTGGTCTTTTTGCTCATTGTTGAGCTGCATCCAAGCTAGCAGAAGTGTGTTGCACACCCAAAAGCAAACATAGAAGTTTCAAGTACCAAAGCCAATTGCAGCAATACCAAGAGAATCTTACTTTAAAGCAGTTTCTTAACAGTTTTGCCATAGTTTGGAATTAAGAATAGGTTTGTAGTGTTAGACAGCAGACAACTTTTTTTTGGGATTTTTTTCCTACATGTATAGTATTTCTAGAATTTAAAAGGTTGCCTATGGTTGCAAATAGGAGGAAAAAATACACACGTAATCAGATAATAGATCAGCTTTCCCTTCTGCTCAGTGCCAGTTGATTGGGACCTTACTCTGCAGGGAAGCACAAGCAATTAGTGGTTTTGGTCTTGGGAAGGGGTCCCTGGAAGCCTGTAGCCAGGGACAAGCCCTGAGGTGCCATAGGACCTTTTCACGACCATTTACTTTATTTCAATTATTACATTGTTATCTTAACCCATGGGTTTTATCTTTTTATGATTTTCTTTCTCATCCCACTAAGGGGAAGAGAGGTGTAAGCAAGCATCTGCATGGTACTTAATTGTTGTATGGGATTAAACTGCTACAAGTGGGAGCAGCCAGTGTATGACTCAAATATCGACAGGTCTTGTTGAATTTCTTTTGCTCTTTGAAGTTTTTGCACTGTATTTCCAGATAGAATGTGCAATAAAAAAAAAGCGTCTTGAATCTAGTAGCTGAGATTGCCAGATTTTGCCCAGCAGTGCTGGGGACATTTACATGAAAATAGGATCTTTTGCTTCCTAGGTGTTCATATGCTCTTGCTGCTTAGCCACCTGTAACTCTATCAAAACACTCATACCATAGATTTTCTTGATGTGTGTCAGCTGAGGATCCATATCAGTTCCTCTGGTACTGGACAACAATCTGATGTTTTTGTTAACATCTTCAACTTTTGATGACAGCTGGCCAGTAAAAGCTTAGCTATGGAAGACTGTGTTCGGGTGGGAAATCAGCTTGAGTAGCAAGTAGCAATGGTCTGGTTTTCATATAAATAAAAATCTAGCACTAATTGGAAGAAACATTAAAAAAAAAGGGGAGGAGGAAAAAGAGAATCTTATAATCAGAGCAATGGGAAGACAGTCTGAATTCAGTGCTTTTGTTGGTTTCCCCATAAGCATGAAAACATCTTGAATCATTTTGCTATCATGCATTTTTAATAGTTGAGTGTGATGCATTTTTAAATAGTCTTTCCCTGAAGGTTTTAATTTATTTATTTATTTACACCACTTTGGATCTGCCTAATTTATTTTTATGATACTTTGCTGAAAATAGCAACCCTACTTGTAGTTCTTTCAACACCTTGTATTTTTGCTGCCTGTTGCAAAACACAAGGAAAAACACAAGTTTTTTGCCTGTTGCACAAGTTATTGCCTGTTGCAATAACTCAGGTCAGCTGTCCTGCTTTTGAGAAGGGAACCTACTGGGGATTGGTGAAAAACTTGACTCCTGCATGAATAAAATAAGGTTAGGCAGAAGCAGACCTAATATCACTGTAACCATTCCTGCAGGCACACTGACATTTACTTGTGCAGAGGGAGTTATCCACATACAGATGGGTCTGCCAGGGTCTGTTGAAAAGAGCAGAAGTGTTTTAAAGCAACTTGATAAATGGGATTCCTAATCATTTAAAGAGTTTGAGATCAAGCAATCACCACTGCTAACTGGGTAGAAGGGCCACTCTGCATGGTTTTAAAGGTAAACAGTCCTGTACTTTTGGGGTTTCATGGAACATATAGGTTAAGAGTCTACCATTGCAAGCACTAAAGCTCATGCTATTTGTGGAGTCTAACATACTGTTCCAGGTAAGCATTTAATTTTCATGGTACTTGCTCTTAATTTCCATTGGAAGAGTTGAGGGTTTTTGTCTTGCATATCTTGGATTGTCATATATCTGATGCAAGATACTGTTTTTCATCATTTCCTCTTACGCTTCTGTCTCATCACTGTTGTATTTCACAGTTCTGAAATGGCAGACTGATATAGTATCCTAGTATAGGAACTTTTTTTCCTGTCTCTGTATTTATTTTAATACTCTTCCTTTCACTTTTGAAGATACCTAAACTGATCTTATCTGTTTCTGCACACTGACAGAGTTTGAATTGAAAAGGACACAGCAGTGCTGTTGCTCACACATAACTCTATAATAACTATCTTTTCCTTTGAGTGTGAAATCAGCACAACTAAAAGCAGGACCAGGATCTCGAAAGAGACTGTGTGAAGGTGTATTGAATGATTCTTCAGCACAGTGCAAACACAATAGATAACACAATTTTGTTGGTTGGCTTTGTGGGGAAAACAGATATATATAGTCTAAATACCCTTATATTTTTGCCTAAATATATTTTGGGTTTTAAAATAGGATTTCCTAAAGAAAATGATCCATCTCCTATAAAATGCATATTTCAATTTAAAGAAAGTTAAAGTTGTGGTAGTTTTATAGTTTGTGTTGTATCCAGTGCTCTGATTTTTCTTCATTTTTTCAGAGTTCTTAATTTCCTTATTCCCTTTCCAGTGACCCGACTTTATAACAAATCAGATGGGGATAGTTTTCAGCATGCTACCCACTGTTAAATGTGGAGGATAGAGCTGTGTGTGCTACAAATTTGTTACTTTTGTATGTGTTTTCACTCAGTATGCTTTCTAGGATACTACTTGTATTATTTTTCTTGGCCTAGATCTCTCTCCTTCTCACAAGCCTTTTATGTGGCATGTTAATAATTACAGTCACATACTTTGACAGTACCTCTGTGTGAGGTTTGATCTTTCAAAAGTAGTTGCTTGAGACACTGAATACTTCTGTCTTATCACTTGTTATTTCATAATGAGGCTTTATCTTCTCACTAAAGCTTGCCAGAGAAGCCATCACTTATTGTCACTTGTGATGCCTCAGAAAATTCTGATCCTCTTCTCCTACCTGTTGCTAAAAGCACAGATGAAAGAGGATGAAAAGTCACAGTCCAATCATTACTATACAGTTGATCTGGTGTCTCTGTGAGGTCCCACAGTTAACATGTTGTTTCAAATCCAGTAATTCTGGATGAGCTTTTGACAGTAGAAGACAACTAGAATATGACATTGGTTCTCCTGTCTCAGTTGTCATGTTTACTGTATTTAGTGCCTTGTTTGATGCAATGTTAATGTTTCATTTTAGTGTCATGGTGACAACATAAAATACAAATCTATGATTTGTAACTTTCTGGGAGAGGTTAAAAGTTTTCTTTTTTCTATATCATCAGGAGTAAATAGGAAGCTGTGCTAACACTAATCTAATCAAAATGTTGTAAACCCAAGTGCACTTATCTGATTCCTTGTGATATTTCTGTAATTTTAATAAAAACTTAATAGTACTCTAACATGAAAACATTATTTTGAAAGTGAAGTGGTGTGATTAAATATACACATCATATTTGTGACTCTGGTATCTCCTAACTCCCTTTAAACATAATCAGGAAGAAATGAATACTTATCCAGCCTGAAAAGTGACAAGTCATTAGTATGTCATATTGTAGTGGTGAAAGCAAAGCTGGTGTCTGTAGCATCTGTACAGCCCAGCTGAGAATGGTCTCATCTTTGAACAGTCACAGACTTGGGGTGCTGGTCTGGCCTTGTGCTGCTGCTGCATGGCAGTGCAGGTGAAAAGAAGGGAGCAAGCCTGTCTTTGAAAGTCTTTTCTTTCTGTCAGGTGTTAGAACAACAGTCTTCCCTGGTATTTTGTCAGATGGTAAACTAAAAATTCTGTCTGAGGAAAATCTACCGTGTTGGATCCAACAGCCTGAGAGAGATGAGGATACTGCCACTGCTTGTTCCCAGATTCAATCAGTAGCAAGGCTGAAGATGTATTCGTGGCATGTCCATTGCTAGTGATCACACACTCATAGACCTGCACTCTTTCTAGTCTCTGGCTGCATGAACATTTGGGCTTAGTGACCCATGGTGTGACTCCAGTTGCAGCTCTTGCAGGCCTGTGCACTCTCATGCACAGAGAATAGAGGGCCCTCAGCCAGGAAAGACACAGAAAGGAATTCAATAAGACAGAACAGGCTGCACTGATCAATCACAGGGCACAACCAGGAAAGCATACTGACCAGCAATTTTTTACAAGACCAATCCTTTTTATTCTCTTACCCCTCTATTTTCCCACTCTTGCTCTTCTCAAAATCACCTAGACTCCTCCCTTTTTGTGCCTTTGGTTCCTCCCCTAAACATCCCATAGTAAGTCTGTCTGATCCCAAACTGCTTTTGCCCTCAATCACATATATTACACCCTATGCAGCAATCCCTTTAATCCAAAAGGTTATCTCAAGAGACTGCTTCATTTGTTTTATAGTGGTAAGTATCATGCTTGGACACTGGAACTAATGGCTCTGCTGGGACAGCCCTGGGGCAGACCTGGACAAAGTGGTCATTGCTCAGAATTTCTGTTCCCACCTGCCACTGTGCCCCTATGCTCCTCTGGACTTGTACATATATGCCTCTGATGGGCCTGCATATAATGAAGGAAGGTATTATTTGGGCTTCCCTTCTGGTTGTTTTCTTTCTTAGCTCTTTTTGTGGCTGTTCAGATGAACTTCGTTATCTAACATAACAAGTTCCTCTTCCCTGCGGCAGCTACTACAAAGTGAGATCTTTTGTCTCAGACTTGTTTGATTCAAATCCTTTCCAAACCTCCAGGGGGAGGGGTGAAAAACCCCACTTGACTTAATGTTGTGATTTAGGAATGGTGTTCTGCAATTTAGTGCTCCCACTTTTGTCCCTCACTTCAGTGGTAGACAAAAGGCAGAGTTCATGAGTTGAGATAAGAACAGTTTACTGGAAACTGCAATGAGATAAGAAATTGAACAGTAACAGGAATAATATTAATAACAAAAATATATGAAGAGAGGGTGATTTACACACAAAATATTCATCAAGCCCAGGACAATAGAAAAACAATGGCAGACAGACCCTCTGCCCACCACTCTTTCCCCATGACTGGAAAGGAATGCCCTTTCTTCCTGGAAGTGAGAGAGAAAGTCCTTTTTCCTTGCCCTGGCAGTGAGGTAAGATAATATTGAATAACAGTAGGGTCTTGGCCACACCCACATGGCTCCAGGCCCTGCCCCCTCATGGTTACTGTGAGAAATTAACTCTGTATTTGGCCAAAACCAGGACATTATCCACTTCTTATTCTTTGCCATCTGTGTCATGCCCAGATCCTACAACTTCTAACTATATACATATAAATATACACAAGCACAGGTATCATTTCCATAGTCAAAGGCCATCCCTCCAAGATGTCTGTTGAATTCATTTGGTCCATGACTGCAGTTTCTCTCTTATCCACCAATTATTCTATTATGAGCTTTCTTTCTTATGTCTGGGGAAAACAGGATGTCTTGCTTCCTTTTCTGTTGCCATGTTTGCAGGATCTCAGCCAGGATGTCTGGGAAAAAAGTCTCTGATAGAAAAACATGTAAGCTTCTCTGTTATTTTGGCCACTTTCCTTGTATAAATTGATTTGTGTTCTTTTCAGATCAGCTGTCATCACTTGCACTTTCTGTAGTGTTTTGATTTAACCCCTGTAGGTGGTTAAGCACCACACAGCTGCTCTCTCAGTCTCCCCCAGCCTGTGTGTTATTAACACTGTTTTGCTCACAAATCCAAAGCATGGCACCATTTGGGTTGCCATGAAGAAAATTAACCCCCTCCCAGCCAGACACAGTACAGTCAGGAAGCAACTATAGCCTTCAAAGCTTGTGAACATCATGATACAAGGCTTAAAAAGGCAAGATTTTTGCTGCCTTAACAGAAAATTAAAGGGCTAAAGGTAGACTGAAACAGTGTTCTCTATGGTGTCCAGATATCAAGTATTTGGTAATTTCTTTTTCTGGTTCTTTGATTTTCTTTTTCTGTACAAGGCACTGAATTTTAGTAAACTTGATGTGTGAGTGGTAGTATCAGGGAACTGTGTATCAGTATGAGATGTGTTGTTCCTAGGATTAAGACATGTCAGACTGTTGGCTATCTTAGAATCAAATAGTGACTGCATTACGACTTAAATATTGGATACAGTTTCCATGGATGAATAGAGGTTTGATAATGACAGAGAAATATTGCCTCTCCACAGAAGGAGGCTTTTTTCCATACTTAGGAGTCCTCACACCACCCACCTATTCCAGCAGTGACTGATACTGTCCTGCCACTGTGACCCATCACATTGCTTATGTTTTGCACTGCAAGGCTGATTTGTCTGGCAAAAGGCACTGCTCCTAGAAGATTTCTCTCAGGAAGCAAAAGAACTGCAGTTACACCCAGTAGCAACAAGTTCACTTAAAACATCCTTTGGTGCGTCTGTACTTGAATATTGGCCACTCTGAGGTGAGCTGGGAACACATGAGCTGCAGGTTTGTGGTCTGCCTCTGAAAGAAGCACCTTAGAGGTATTTACTGTTAGTGCAAGGACAAAATGGGTCAGAGAAAAGGTCAGAGGGAACAAGAACCTTTTTTCCCCCAGAGAGGACCTCACTTGGTCAAGCTGGTGCATACTGGTGTATGATGCATATAGCAAGTTTGCATTTCTGCTGCTTCCCTGGAAACTTGCTCTAAGCAAACCTTTCAGAAGTAATGTCATCTTTTCTAATGTCTTATCTTCTCATTTCGAGAAAAGGTGATTCTTGAGATTTCTTCTTACTTCTTTTATGCAAAGGGAATACAAGGCATGGGAAGACTTGGTGCCACAAGGAACCTGGCCAAGATGCCACAGATGTGTCTGATCAGTGGTGAAGATTCATTATATTATTATAAACTAATTCCCAGATAGTGGAATATGAGGAACATTTTCATTCTGAGTGTGAAAAGTTAGAAAGCCTGAGAGAAGTTTTCCCAGTTAAATATCTTTTTGATTTGTGTCACTTCAGTGGTTGCTATATTAAACAGTCATGTGTGCACACTTCATTATAGAAAAACAACTTCTTCCTTTTGGTGGATTTCACAGTATACAGGCCCGACCATGAAATGAAAGTCAAATCACCAGACAGAGTTTCAGTCATTCAAGGCTATCTTTATATTTTTGTTTCCTCATGAAATAGAAGTACAGAATCACCAGCAAGCTTAAAACAGAGATGTTAATGTAAGAGTAAGTTCAGGTAAGGGTTTAATTGTGTATTAATAAACTGTCAGCATGCTGACATCATTTGGATTGGTGTCTTTTCTGTTCCCACTGTTTTGAACTGTAGGGAAAAGAAAAAATGTAGCTGGTATTGCTTTTGAGTCGCATGACATCTTTCAAGTTGCAAGCTCTTGCTACCTTCTTTGGAACTGCTAGTGAAAAATTCTCTTACAGCATTCAAGCATTTAAACAAAGTTGTGATCTTTCATCTGGTGTGGTCTTCCTCATGAATTCTTCGAGTTTAGTTTCTAGCTTTGAGATGAAGGACAGTATTTGACAAATGCAAAACTGCAAACCTTTTTTAGCTGACATGAGGAAAGACGTCATATGTTTGATATTGCATTGTTTCAAAATGCAAGCCTATTTGCATGCATGTGAGAAAGGGTTCTAGGTTTAAATGGATTCCCTATATTCCAGTTGGCATGTGCAAACATGTGTGCATCTTGTAGAGTTTATAATGGCAGAGGTTCTAATTTGAATAAAGTGGGTTTGCACATTCTGTGCAAGAAAAAAACTACTGGGTGCAAATGGTGTTGGAATTCCATTATTCTTTTTCAAAGGCAGAAATAATATAAAAGTGTTTTAATTGCAAAGAGGCCCCTTGAAAGACCTATAGAAATGTGAGAGGGGTTTTTTTCTCTCTTCTTTTTCTTCTTCTTTTCCTTGTAGGCTAGTAAAGTGAGTTTGTTCAGTAGCATAGTGAATGAAGTTAGGAGTTTTTAAGGGCTGTTACAGATTAAATGTCCATTGCTGCTGAAATGTAGACAATTCTACTGTGGAAGATTGCATCAAACATCATGTAGCAACTCTGAATGAACTTTAACACATGACAGAAGAAACAAATTTGCAGATGACCCCTGAGATTTTTAGAGGTCAGTACCCAATAGGCCAAATCATACACCCCAATTGCATTGTTCCCATTGCCTATTCTGCTACAGTATTGTGATCTGATAGGAAAACACTGATCATAGTCCTGCAAGTGCCAAAATATTGATGACACAAGTGTGGGTAATGTCACTGGGGGTTTTTTGTTTGTTTTTTTTTGGTTGGTTGGTTTTGTGGGTTTTTTTCTGATGCACTGAAGATTAGACTCATTTAGTTCCATGTTTTGTTTTACTAAAAAGAACGAAAGTTTGTTTCTTCCAAGTCATTATACTTTGATACTTTTCTGCTTAGGATACTTTTAAGAGTAAGGGATACTTAATCCTAAATCGTCATTGCTGTTGAAAGCAGCACCAGTAAAGTTGACCGGTTCTCACTGTAGTAAAAGTTAATAAATTTTCTCTCACTCGTCAGACTTTGATTAATTTCAAGCATTTTTTTTCTTCCCCCTGAAAGTGCGGTAGATTTGAAGTTTCTAGCTCTGCAGACTCACTCAGTGGGATTTTCTGCAGTTCCTCATTGGCTGGGTAGCTCTTCCAGAAGCACAGAAATATTTTTCAGGGAATGCTGTGTAGAAAGAGTCATTTATAAACCCCACTGTCTGTGTGTGCTTAGGCTGGGAATGTCAGTACCCGGTTCAAGCAAACTTTCCTGAGTCTGGTGGCACTTGTTGTGCCTCTTATAGAGGGAACTGAGCACCATCTCGTGGTGCAGCTGGAGATTTTGTAATTTCTTCTCAGATCATGTGCTAAGCAGCCTAAATACATTTCCAAAGCCTTATGATTATTTTGTGTTTGTAGTGATATTGTTTTCTACTTGTGAGAGGGTTGAAAGTTTGTTCAGGGTAGTTTGTGGAAATTAGCAAAGATTATATTCCTTGGCAGAACTGTAAAAAGGGCTTGAATGTAAACAGGTTCTTGACAGTAGTGCAGGGCTATCCAAATCTATTATGCTCTGTAGAAAGCAAGTAATTTTTTGAAAGTGTGGACTGTACCATAGGCCACCACTAATCAGCACAGCAAACAACCATGTGCTCTGCTTCCTTGAAGTTTTTTGCCTCAGATGAAAACAGCTGATTCTATGCAGCTGAAGTTTTGTGTCATAAATGCTACAAACCCAAGAATGGAGACTGGGGAGACTCAGCCTCTGCAAGGTCATAGCAGACACTACTGTTCTGTATCTCTGGCAGCTGCAGCAAATCAGATCATCCTAACTTCAGGATTTCTTTCTAAGGCTGAAGTCCAATCCACATAATGTACTGTATTTAAAACATTTGTTTCTGACACATTTTGTTGCAAAAGTATGGTTCAGGAAACTCAGTGATAACTGAGATCAGGCTTGATGTAATAAGAAAAGTATGCTTGTATAAATATGTGTAGAATATCCTTAATAAAATGTGTTGGTTGGAATACCTATTGAAATGTTTATCACCTCCCAAGACTGGAAATTTCACAGAATACATGTGGACCTGATGTCTTTTCTAATAATTCCTATGGAAATGTGGGTAATCCCTCATAATGCAAGCAGCCTAGAGCAGATGTGGGGCAGCTGACAGGCAGATAGGCTAAAAAGGTACAGAAAATATTTATTAAACCCAGCTATTGGAAAAAAACCCAAAAACATCAGTGATGTTGGCATAGCTGATATTCTGTCACTCTTAACTAGGCATGAATTCAGAAAGGGGTTTCTTTGTTTAAGTACTGAAATGCCTTAAAAGCACATTGGTCGTCTTGATTATAATAGACTGTAGCAACCATATCTGAATACACAGGTTGTAGAAAACAAGGGCAGCACATGGAAGAAATTATATTGCTTTAAAGCCAAACCCCCAGCTGAAGCAGCTGGAACCTGTCTGAGAAATCTAGGTAGGAGTAATTAAGCAAATAGATATGAAATCCGTTTTAAGCTAATATTGGAATGGCATCTGCTGCTCATTTTATAACAAAGGAAAAAAAAAAGGATTTTATATCTCTACCAGATCTTGTGCTTTTCTTTACCATGAATCCAGTCTGATATTTTCTGTACTGAATCAAGGTAAACTTAAGGAAATCACTGTATTTCACCACTGCACAAAGAGTGACTTTGACAAGGGAGCTGTTGGAAAACAGGACAGAGGAACTTGGGCTCTGAAATTTGTTTAGGGAGCCAAAGGGCTGGAGAATATTTTCTACCAAACTGTAAAGTGTGAGTATGGGGAGTGGATTGTGAGTATGCGTGAGTGCCAGCCACCTCCCTCACTATGGAAACAGAAAAGTAGAAGATGCTTTTCTGTTTCGTGTAAACTTCGATGCATCATAAGAAAATATTTCTTCTTAATTTTGAGAGAGGTATTTTTCTGCTTTGCCCTTCCAAGGAAAGCCTTTTTGTCCAATTCACTCAAATGGAGTTAAAATACAAATCTATTTCTCTTCCTTGCACCTTTTTCTATTATTTTCAAATGTTATCAACTATTTCTGAGTTGTAAGGATAAAAGAACCAGTTTTCACTGAAAACCATGGTTTTCAGCAGTCCATTAGGAGGTTATTAAAGTGTTTTTCTACTTTAGCTCTAATTTGCAGAGTTACCGAGCCTGGTCAACTGCTGTCAAATTTCACAGGATTTTAGATACTCAGCATTTGTGAAGAAACAAATCTGAAGGTCCTGGTCCTTAAGAGATCCATTCGCAAATACTAAGGGGAAATTCTCAGAATGTAAAGTATGACAAATGAGTGGTTCTCTATAATTTTTTCCTTTTGTGAGGTAAATGAAGTAAATAAAAATTCTTGGTACAGACACGTCTTTGTGTTGGCGGGCTTATTGCCAGTCTTGGTGATAATTTCTCAGTCATGCAATGTATCTCATGAATCAGGTTTTTCCCTTGGATTCAAACACCATGATCTGAATAATTTATGTCTGAGAAGACAGGCTCTTAGTCACTTAGCTTTGAATGCAAAAATGTATGTTTTAACGTGTTATAGATGTACCTTTGGAGATCTACGTCATGTTAAGACTCCATGGGCAAACATGAATATGTTTTCAGGTAAGATTTTTGCTTTTGCTTTTTCTGATTGGGCCAGAAATAGAACATCACTTCCCTGAGATCTTTGTGAGTATAGAAGAACTTAGAGATACTTACAGAGCTGCAATTATGATAAATTAAAGGAGGGATGTATAGTAATATATTTTAACACATTTCCCTTTTTATTTTTTTGGGGAAGGAACAGTAGCTTAATCTGCAAATAGGCAAAGGCATTACTTTATTTTGGCATCTCTTTTTTGGTCACAGCACTGAAAGAATATTTGATTCTGTTTCGTAGTGGGTTGAGATTTGAGACTAAAATTAAAAATCCTCTCTGAGGAGTTCTTAAGCATATTTTGAGTTTTGTACTGGTGCTGATGGTTTAATACTTACAAGATGCAATAGTTGTGGCATGACTATCACCGTGAAATTATTGAAGAACAGAGTGTGCAGAAGCAGTAGCAGTGACATTATGGGCTTTCAGCCTTGCCCTAGTACAGCACCATTATCCAAGCACTTTTGACAGTGATGTAAAGCTGTGTTGCAGCTATTCAGCCCTGATGCCACTATACAATTTTCAGGACAGAGGGAAGTATGAGCAAAAAGAAAGATTACACATTCTTACTCTTGTTTCTCACAGTGGAAAATCAGGTGGTGACTAGTGTTGCACATTGTTTTGCCTTTTTTTTTAGTTTATAAAAATGCTATTAGTGAGCAGGTCATAAAGAGTAATTGTGCTGTGGAACTACATGTGTTGTACTCTGTGTTACCCTGCAGAGATAGTCATTTCTAAATCACTTTAGTCACCAGTCCACTCCCCCGATTCTGTTCCTGCTTGGTTGGCCCACACGTCAAACTTATTTTCTTCAAACACTGAGAATTCTGTGTATACTTCCAGGATCTCTGCAGTGGCTAGAGTTGGAGTCCAGGATCCCAGACAGTGCTCCCCAGTCCTACCTTACTTTCACAGCCTTCTACTGTGGCCAGCTCTTGTATATTCATAGGCAAGAGAGACCAGAATATTTGTATTTGAAAAGGATGAGGTAGTTTTGGTAGGTAAACCAACTGATGTCCAGAACCTGATTACTACCTAATAATTACTATCTAGTCTAACACTGGAGAAATACCAGTATGCTGACATAGTAGGCAGCTAGTCTATTCTTGCTTCATACCCTCAAGCAAAGGATAGTACTACTTCTGTTTTGATAGTGACTTTGTTCTGTACTCAGAAAATCCTAGTTTCAGTTCTTACTGATAAGAATAGTATCCATATATGAACTGCCATATATTTTTGAAGGACAGCTTAGAGACAGAATCTACTCTGAAGATTTTACTATCCAAATGAGTTCAAGGATAAAAGGCATAGAGGAAGTATATGGGCATTCACATTTAGTCTAAAGATTAAATTAAGCAGCATTTAGTTTGTTGAGACTAGTGTCTCTTTAGTCAGTGAAAAGGACTAAGGTCTTCTAGGGAAGAAGGGAGATGCTAGTCAGCCTCCTCTAGTGGGCAGTTCAGAGCCACCTGCACCTCCTGGCTAATTGTCAGGAACATTGCTGTGACATTTCTCACTGAGGCTTTGGATAGACTTCTCAAATCAACATCACCACAACAGTCCCCAAATAATAATCTCTACCTACCTCTGCAGTAACAAGACTTTGGACAAGTCATTTATTTACCTACATTTCATCTTTCCAGTGGTGTGCAGCTAACAATAGTCACCTGCTTGCCAGAAAGCTTTAGGAACTGGAGTAATGAATGTCTGTAATGGCTTTAATATCATCAATGCAAAGGTATTGGGCAAGCATACTTAGTGTATATGAATAGTGAATTCCTGTTTGTTGCCCACAACATTACAGTAATAATTGGCTGTAAGATGCAATGTTTTTCAAAATATTAAAGGCCAGATTGTCCAGCTGGTGCAATTTGGTGGAGTCACAGCAAGCAAATTTTTCCCTTTCATGTGTGGCAATTAATTTCTTGAAAGAAATTAATAACCATGGGATATGTGTAATTTTAGATGCAGCTATTTAGATACAGATACCATCAATTCAATAAAAAATGCCACACTTCCAAATAGGGGAAAAAAGTGCACCAGATTAAACTGAATAAAGAAAATGAACATATGAATAAAGAAAATGAACATATTTGCAAGGATAACTGTGCAATGTTCTATCCACAGATGATCAAATCTTACCATGACATTTGAAAGCATTATTAGCAGTTGTCTCTCTCCTCTGCTTTGATTTGCCTTTTGATTTTTCATCTGTTGAGAAAAGCACATTGAAAGAGATAAATGTGTTTCTTATACCAGTGCCTTCATCTTCAGAAACAGTGCAAAATGGTGTACCTGTTCCTTAAATAACAGTAAAACAAATGCTCAGTGTCTCCTGCATCAACAATAACTGGACTGCTGTAAACGTGTTTAGTGTGTATGGGTTTGTAGGCCTGCTATTTATGCACTGTATTTCAGATTCAGTCGTAATTTCCATAAAAATGACAGAATAATTAAGGCAGAAAAATGAGGTTGTCATTAAAAAATTATATTGCTCTTGCACATCATTACAAATCTCACTCTTCTGGATGGCTGCCACATCTGCAGACTGGGTAACAGGTTACTTAGTTTATGATACTCTCCCTATGATGTTTTGCTTCTTTCGTTACTACACGTCAGAACTAGATAGCTACCTTACAGACATGGCAATTTCTTAGCTGAAGTAGGAACGAATACTAAAGCTAAAATTTGCTCGTGTCTTAAAAAATAATTAATTCTTTAAATAAAAGGTAAGTGAAGATGCTGACCCTATGCCATGGCAATATGATCTGTTTGCCCTGTGAAATGGTCTGAGGAGTTTTACATCAGTGTAGTTTCTCTTTGGCCTGTGCACTGGGAATTGCCATTACAACGGTGACTGAACACCTATTCAGATGGCTTTCTTCTTTGCACTCATGAAAATGTCTAAGGTTGTAGCTTCTGTGATTTACCTTGGCAAGTGTCAGGAGGTCAGTGAAACACCACTGACATTAAACTTCACAGCTATGGTGAAGTTCTTGTCTTTGAATTTCAGATGAAATTAAAGTGGATTCTTACTGATTTTTTTTAATTGCATAATTATGTCATAGACATCTTCGTGTTATACATGAGTGTTCATGTTCATCAATGATATAAGTATGATCAGAATTTTTCTGGTTTTAACTGTGTCTCTTAGCATTTCATTCCATATCCAGTTACAGAGAGATGTGGTTATGTATAGAACCTAGTGCTACCCATGAAAATAGAATATGAGCTTGTTTCTTACAGGAGTAAAAAGACAATATTCTTTTTGAATCTCTGGTCAGAAGTACAAAGACAAGTATCATCAGGAAAAGTATTGTAATGTGCATCCTGTATAAAAGACCAAAATGGGTTCTTGCATGGGGTTTGAAAAGATCTGGTATCTTAGCCAGGTAAAAGAAGTGTGAAGAAAATGTAGAGGAAAAATACCTTTTATCTGAAGAGACTAAATTATGTGTGAAGAAATAGAAAGAGATTGAAAAGAGGTCAGTTTTAAATTACAAGTGAATGTGAAAAGTCTAAAAATAAAGAAAGAAATTGTCATTTTGACAAGGTCGATTTTAAATGTCTAAAAGTAAAGAGCAATCATTTTTCACTGTAAGAAATCATCAGAGGTATATGAGAAAGGAGGGTTATCTGATCATGACAATAGAATAGTATAGAACATTAGTTGGGGTTTGTTGTTCTTTTCTTTTAGGTGAACTAGTATTCTCAAGACAGAGCAGAGAGAGAACGAGGCCTTCTTGCACTTCTGATCTGATTGTAATATATGTAACATGGCAAATTGGCTTCCAAATTCGCTCAGCTTGGTCTTAACCTGTTTGTTTTGGAGCCCTCATGTACCTTGAGAGTAATTATTCTCTGCCCTTCTGTAAATAACCCCAAACAATAGCAGGGCTCTGACAGCTACTGCTTTGATCTCAACATACTAAGCCACGTTGGTAAGGCAGCAGCTTTGGAGTATAAAAGAGAAAATCATACTCAAAAACACAGCATATGTATGTTCATGTAATTTTTGTTATAGATTGGAGCCATTTTTCTTTACCTTTTGGGACAGATTCTGTCTTTAGAATTTCTGTTCTGCAATTGCTGAACACTCCTTTGTGCAGTGTATGTGTGTTCACTGAGTGCATCTATCAATTGGCATATTGGCCTTAACGCTTCTGCATGATTTGTGTCTTTTCAAAATCTATGTATCCTGCAAGTCAGTCAGTCATTTGGTCTTTCAGTCTCTCTAATCTTTTTATGTTTGTATTGATTTGCTTGCACCAAGTGTACAGAAGAAAGAAGCCATTTTTAATTGCTCTGTAAATAGCTAGAACAAGCCAGCTGAGCTTGCATGTCCTGTATTTTCAAGGCAGTTCTAAGACTCTGTTTCTACTTTCATCAAAATCACTGCCAAAAATTGTAGGTGCGTGGTAGTGCAGGGAGGTTTTCATTAGGACTGAATCTTTTTTTGCCTTTCATTTTTGAATAAACACCAGGTTTAACCTGTGCCTAGTATTGCTCATTGAACTTTGTTTTTCTCCCAGGCACTCTGCATTTTCCATTACTTTTTGCAGCTTCTTCATTAAGGAAATATGCAAATTAGGCAGAAAGTGTCAGTGAAGTTCAAGTTCTACAGCTGTTGGGGAGCTTGAGACAAAATCTGGGGTGCTGATGCAGCGAAATAAATGCGGGTACAGGAGGTACATTGAATCACTTGAAAAGACAAGTGGTATGGAGTCCTGCTAAAGAAAAGGGTAGATGTAATTCCACCACCTAAGTTATCCAGAGTCTTTGCTGTCCTGCATACTTTGTCAACAGCAGTGCAGTCATCTAACACCAGCAGTGCAATGACTGTTGTTATCCAATGTCCTTTCCCCATGTCTTTGCTTTTAGCCATTCAAAGGGAACTTTTTAGTACTAACAAGCAAGGACTTCACTTGCTTAACAGAAGGGACTGATGAGTCTGGCTCTTAGTTTTCTGAGCCATCATTTAATTTTTCTATGTTATTCCTTCCCTAGTCATGTGCCTTGGCATGGCCCCACAGAGGGCTAGCACTCACACCTGAACTCAGAGTGCCAGCTGAACCCTGTGTGTTCAGAGGTACCAATATTTCTATGCTCTATAGACAGTTCCACTGATGAAGCTGTTTTACCCTGGGCTTGTAACACCATCAAGACTATGCCTGCTGGGTTGTGGTTCTGGCCACTATTTTTTTGTTACAGAATGGTTCTGGAGAATTTTAACTTCAGACAGTGCAGCTTTTATGAGTAAAATTGTCTGCTCAATTCATATGATCTTCTAAAGTCAAATCTGAAGTGTGAGACAGCAGACTGTCCTTGGTGATTTTTCAATGGGCTTAGATTTTCAAAACTGGTATTTAGCTTTTGACATAGGAATTTAAAAAGTCAAGAAGAAAGAATACAGAAGTATCCTGTCGTGCAAAAGTTACTCACCTCACTCCAGTCTCCCCACAGACAAAGGTCAGAATTAGTTCCCTCAAAATACTGCATGTTTTTTATTCTACTTCCAATTTTCTAATTTTTGAGCCATCAGAGATTAATCCTATGAATTAGATGAATTTTTCTTCAAAAGGAATCCAGTTGGGAAAGCACAATTTTGCTGCTAATTGTTTTTGTTTTGATATTTCTTCCGAGCCAAGAATTCTTAAAGGCTCTATGAACAGAAAGTCTTGGAGTAGGTAGTAGTAGTACTAAATAGTACCAATTGGCTACCTGCCACAGAGCAAAAGCTCACAAATATCCCCTTCCCACTTGACAGATCTTACACTGCTTTATTCACTCATTATAATAGTTTGCCTGGTGACACCTTGTTGCTTGCTAAACACTAAACTGTGCTATCTGTTAGCATCTTCCCTTTATGTGAACACTGAAAAAATAATCCAAAGGCTCAACTACTGCTGCTAAAATATATTTATTCTCAGCAGGAACCTGACTCTTTGTTATCTACTGACATTGAATATTTAAATTACAACCTTGTAATATTTCATTTCCAGTATCTAGAGGACGTTGAATAAATTAAAAATAAAATGCCACAATATTCCATCTAGAGAGGGGATCTGACAAGGAATCAACATTTTCCAAACTGTGGGGTTGGTTTTCCAGCTCCCATCTTTGATAAGAGATGTACTGTGTTCGATACTCCTAAGGCTATATATGTCAAAAGCTAAATACCAGTTTTGATAATCTAAGCCTGTCTGAAAAACACAGAACAGTCTACTGTCTCACACTTCAGATTTGACTGTGTCCCTGCTTTAGAAGGGCATGCAAATTGAGTAGACAATTTTGCTCGTAAGCCTGTACTTCAGTACTTCACTGTTAGTCACAAACTAAGAAGGACTATGAAGGATGTGAATCACTGGTAACAGAGTTCTGAGAACATCATTGCTAGAAGGAGGCATTGCCGGTTTGATGATTGAATTGTTAACAGTATTGCCCTGATGGGTGTATGTGACTAATAGCAAATCTCAAATTGAGATGTGCTTCATAGCTAGTCTTAAATGATAAGTTGAAGCCTTATTTTCAGTATGATTTTAAAATCATGGCAGCAACAGTCAGTGCAGTACAAGGTATTGGAGCAATTGAGGTTCCCACTGAAGTGCTGGGATAATGACCCAGAGAAATCATGCAAACCACATTAGCACAGATGGATCACGAACAACAAATTTCACAGTTCCACTGAGTCACCCATCTCCACATAGACATTGAATTGTCTATGATTACCTGTTTTCAGGAGTTCACCCTTACTGATATGTCTTTAACATTGTCATCTGCTTTACATAATAGATTTTGAGGCTGCAAGACACCATTATGATCTATCCTGACCTCCCATATGATACGGGACTTAGTAATTTCTGCTTTTAACTGCCCTTTGAGCTATGAAACATCTGTTTAGAAACACATTGTATCTGAATGCATCACCAACTTGAGCACATTTTTCTTACAATTTGTATTTACACTAAGGATTTATAAGTCCCTTAAAATCATAAGGGACATTTGCCAATTACATGTGCAGTGTAGGAAGTGTGCTCAGAGCTCTGTGTTCCTTACACCTCCCGATGCAGACTGGCAGCACTGAGGCTGCTGTGTCACAGCACACATGAAATTTCTGTTTTACTTGAGACACACAGCTGAAACAATGCTTTATGTGTTTTTCTTTGTGTTACAGCTGAAATGACATATTTCAGAGGGCCATTTAAGAAGAGGCAGCTCTACCTGAGAGCATGAAGTCTAACCTGCCTTTTCTTCCTTCCTTACTCATTTCATTAGAACAGACAGTAGTGTGAGAGACTCAGGCATGTTATCAGTGGAAGTGATCTTTTTTTTTTCCCACATGCCCCTTCCCCACCCTCAACTCACAGTGTTTCTGAAGAGATGTGCTTTTCCTTCCTCATTTGTCCCCATCTTCTGCTAAGTAGCATGTGCATATGGGGGTGAAAAGAGTCTAAGGAAATGATTCTTGATATTCAGGTGGTTGAATCCAAGGAGGATGAAGACAGGAAGGCAAGGAGGGAGAATGAATGAGAAGGTGATCAAGAAGCAGGTAAAACAGTTTTTAACATAGGGAGAAAAACTAACAGAAAACAGAAACTGAAATCCAATGGAAAAGAAGCTTGTAAGGAAAAAGATATATGTGAGTTATGGTCTTTTGCTCTCTGGCACCTACATAAAGAAAAATATTTCGAATGAATGAACAGTTAGCTGGTGTGCCCTGCTGTCACAAATACTGAGGCAAAGAAACATTGAAAAGAGGTTTAAATTCTTATATGACTAGTAAGAGTATTTGCAATTGGGATGTGAAACCTGCACTATTATTTTAGGAACAATATCTCACTGGTTAGTGTTTTGGAAGAAAGGTGCCCTCTTTGTATGTTGATTTATGTGACTTGTGAAATAGGGAATTTGTAAGCTGTGAACCATGTAAAATATTGCTGCCTGTAGAAGGTCAATATTACTGGATCAGTTTAGATTTCTAAAAGTGAGAGAAAATAAAACATTAGAATTGAAGGGGGGAAATCACTGATTTTGTCCATCTCTCTGGGGGAGTGCCCCTCCTCTTCAGTGTACAAACAGCATTTATGGCTGTGGTCCTACATTCATAAATTGTAAAGCCAGCAGGAATCATTAATGACACTGTAACTTAAACTCTGGTATATCACAGGCCATCTCACTGCAGAATTGCATTCTGTTTGCTTTAAAGCTTATCTTGGGGAAAAATAAGATAACTGGATTTCAGAAAGTCTCCTTGAGTTTGAAAATATGTCTTAAATGTGAACTCCAATGTTAGTCTGTTTGCTACCAAGGGTAACTGTAGCTACCCTGACCTTTTCCTGATGGTAAGCTGTTGTTCTCATTCAGTGTTTTGTTATTTACTGCAAATAATGGGCTTCTCTTCTGGGAGCTCTTCCTTGAGAGCCTAACTGGGCCCCTGCCATCAGGGAGCAAGGGTTCCTTATTTTCTGCACATACTGTGACTAGAACAGCCTAATGGAAAACGTAATGGGTTTGGATATGAAAGCCAAAACCAAAGCATCTTACGTAGCTCTCTTGAATATTTAAAGGAAATAATTTTCAGTTTCTGAGTTTTTGTATTGAGACTGGTGATCTATTGTTAATTGGATCTGTATCCTTGCTATTTTTATTTTGGAGTTTTTTTCTTTTTTTATAATGTTATTAAGGTTTTTAACCAGTAGGCATGAAGTAGTTGAAACTTGGCAATATTTGAAGAAATCTTCCCACAGAGGAAGACTTTGTATATACATTGGTTGCTAGGTATGCAACATTTGAGCCACCAATGTTCCTAGGTCTCTTTCTGACTTGGAGGCTTGAAGGATTATTTTTCTGGAGAAAACTAGATAACAAGTAATGTTGCATTTGTCTATGATTGAGTTCTGAACAGAATAAATCTTGAGTATATGGCTATAAAACCATGAACTTTTCTTATCGTATTGAAGGAGTGTGTTGGTAAGAATGATTTGTATTTTCCTTCATTTTACATGGCTGGGACATACATACAAGGATGATGGAGTACAATATTCACTGAGATTAATTATCCATTGTGAAATGTATGGAAGTCCTTGTGTCTTTCTGTGTCACGCTTAAATGTGCTGTGATAGAGAGTATGGTCTTTTTTTGGGGGTAGGGGAGAAGGTAGTGGGAATTGGTTTGAATTGGTTGCTTCAGTGCAAGTAATGGAAAAAAATAAGTTGTAGGAATTATATGTGGATTTGGTTAAAAAAAACCCCAACAAAAACCACAACAAAACCAAACACAATTAAAACAAAAAACCCTCACCAAAAACTTCACTACAGTGAGTAAGTTTAAAGTTTGAAAGACTCATTTAACTAAAGGAAGATTTCACTATGGACTGTGAGAGATGAAGGTACATAGTGATCACTTTTAGTGCAGACAAATCAATGGTAATCAGCAAATATCTTACTCTGTATATGGAAACGTGCCAATTATGATCTCAGAATAGTTCAGTGTCAGTGAACATAAAATATCTTGCATGTATAACGTGTGATATCTATATAGTTTTTTAGATTCTGAGTCCTAAATATTTATTTAAAAATATGTTTTAAAAGAGAAACTGATCTGCAAAATATTAGTTCTGATTTCTAGTAAAGTCTGCACAATGGAAAGTAAACTGGAGTGTTGGTTAACAGCTGTTGCAGTGACACCCTTGAGGAAGGGGGAAGGTGGCAGGGTGGATGATGTATGCCATATACACACTACTTCGTTATTTGATCAAGAGCATGGAAGAGGTAATGGGCATAATGTTATGAGCAGATCAAGGACACAGATGTAAAATTACCTAACAGGCAATG
This sequence comes from Campylorhamphus procurvoides, assembly GCA_013396655.1. Lineage (NCBI taxonomy): Eukaryota > Metazoa > Chordata > Aves > Passeriformes > Dendrocolaptidae > Campylorhamphus > Campylorhamphus procurvoides. The sequence continues at coordinate 219,331 of WBMV01005287.1, read as the reverse complement.
AAAAGACAAATAGTGATGCCAGCAAATCAGTCAGCCTAGATTTTTTTTTTAATAACAAGTGAAGTGGACTTAATTTCTGAAATGTCTGTGCAAATTCCTTTTTCTAGGAACAAAGACCATTGCTTACTTTGAAAGCAGTGCTACTGAAAAAGGAGCTGAGACTTGTTTAGTCAGTTGAACATATGCTCCCTCTAATTTTGTAGCTGAGAAAACTGGGCTGTACAAACAGTGGAATATTCATGCGCTGGCATTATCTTGGATGTGACATTGGAGACCATTAACAAAGTAAGGATTTAAAGTTTTGTGCTTTGCATCAAAAGGAACATTTCCTAGCAAACTGGAAAGGGTTCAGAAGGAGGCTATAAAAATGATGTGGTATCTTACTTCCTTAGGACTGTTGTAACTTGCATAGTGAGACTAAGGAAACTCATTCTACACAGTTTATAGACATGAAGGTTAAGAGGGGAATTGAAGACAGCCTACAGATACTTGTTCAGGGAAGAGATCTCTGGTTGTAGGCTGCTTCTTAATCTTTTTTGAGTGGAAAATGTGTAATGAGGATCAATGACTGGAAGTGAAAGCTAGGCAAATTGAGACTTAAAATAAGGAACCCATCTTTAACAGTCTAGGCAGTGAATCACTGAAACAATTTTTCTAGTCATATGGTAGGTTTTCCATCACCTGAAGTCTCTAAATCAGGACTGAATGTCTTTTTAAAAGATAAGCTCTATTTCAAACTGGAGTTCTGATGTCAGTGTTGAAATTGCTGGCTGAAGTGCTGTGGCCTGTGTTGTGCATGAGGTCAGTGCATATGATCATAATACTCATTCTGCCCAGAAAAAATGTATTAATCTGGTCCTGGCTCCTCTGGAACTGACCTTGTTCAAACTCGGTGATTTTATGTGTAAACGAATGAGTGATATTTCCCTCTCTGAAGATACAAGACCTTGGTTAATAATAAAGGCTGTGAAGGCTGAAGAAATATATGGAACTAGGAATCACAGTCTCTTTGCTGGTATGGCTGCATGAATAGCTTCCCTGAAGCTACAGAAAACTGAGGGAATTTTTTTTCCTTGTCTGCCTCTGCCCAACAGTGCCAGGAGTTTCTGTAGCAAAGACTGTTTGAAGGGGAGGTGGGAGCACTGCATCACTTGGTGAGACACCTAGTACTTGCTGCTCTCTCTGAACTAGATACTTGCCAGTTCTAATTACAGTTTATCAGCATTAATGATACATATGAATACTGTTATGGGTTTTTTTAACAAGAAGCTTACAGTTAGATATGAAAAGGCAGGTCAACCTGAGTCCCTGTGTTCAATCACTTGTAACTTTCTTATCACTTTAGTGGAGTAACTGTAATGGTAAGCACCTGAAAATTGGACATCTTCTGTCAGGGTTTAGGGTTTGCTGACAGAAGGAAAGGCTGTAATTCTCTCTGCTGATGGTATTAAACTATAATTTGTGATCTTTGAGCAACAGTGAATGAATAAACGAATCCTGGGTTATGAGTGCTGTGCCCTTCTGGTGTTTAAACACTGCTTATGTCTTGTAAGAAGGAAATTCACTTGTCAGAAAGTGCTTTAAGCCAGGCTGTGTCACTCTGTAATGTTCAAGATCACTCTAACAAGGCAGAGAGTGTTTAAAGTCTGGCACAGAACTCATCAGCTCCATCCAGCTTCAGTAACTGCTGCTAGTTTTCTCTCTAAAATTTTACCCACAGTATATCAGGTGTGGAAAGTAACAGCTGGTTTTAGGTAGTACCTTTCTGTATTCTGTAGTTCCAGTAAATTATGCTGGAAAAAAATATAGTGGTTTGATTTGTAGCAGGTTTCTAATATATGCAGTTGTTATGCTTCTCTGTACATTACACATAGCACAAACAACCCTTTTGCTCAACTGAGAAACAGTCCAATTTACATCCACAAAGCAAAATGTAGTCCCTCCTGAGACAAAAACTGGATTAGCTGTCCTGGAAAGGCAGGTTTGCATGTTTTAAAAAGAAGCCCATATCTGTTTCCTGCTCTTGTGCCTCTCTAAGTCCTGACTTCCATTTTGGAGTCAATACCTAAGTGCTTCTGTGGTCCATCCTCTCCAGTGCGTGACCCTTCACAGAACTGCCACTTCTTGCTTCAGACTGAGGGCAGCAGTGTCCAAAACTTACTGAACGGTACTGCTGCCACTTGCATTGTGGTCAAAATGAGGTCAAAAGGGCACAGTACAGAGCTAAATTAATTTACATTGTCTTTAATTGATATTCCTTAAAATGAGAGTGCTGAAAGTGCGTGATTGACTGGCTTGCATCTTCGTATTATGCTTGCTCTTAGAGCAATTTGGATTTGTGCAGGGACAACAGGAGTCCTCCATATTGCTGTGCTAGTTTCTTTCTTGAACTGCAGGAGTGTCTGCAGAAGGACGAGACTCTCATGATACTTTTATGTCTTGACCCTGTTCTCAGGCAGTGGAGAAAGAATCCATCATAGACATTTACCTACTACCAAACAGTGGACAGAAGCAAAAGTTAAAACAGTTTTTCCTTGGGACATTTGGCTAAAGGTGATACATATTGGATTTTATTTTTAGTGCAGAACTTGCTGAAAGTAAAGGTTGGAATGATGGATGTTTTTGACATACAGTCATTTTATTACTTTTACTGTTAGACTTAGCTTCTCCTTTCTCTAAAATGGTGTCAAGACTTTTCTGGCTTTATTTTATGCTTAACTTTTTTGACATTTACAATTTTTTATGTCTGATTATTTGGACAAAGCTTCCCTTCAGTGAGATTTATATAAACCAGATGGGGATTTCTGTTGTCAGCACCCTGATAATTAGTAACTGAACAATTCTTTCTGATGACACCATCTTTTTTTTTTTGCAGCTAACACAGAATTCTCATTCATTTGAGGTACCCCTTCTCTGAGAGACAATCTAAATCAGTTCTTTTTAAGTACAAATAGTCCTCAAATCTTCTCAGTGTACTCTGGGATATGGCTTTGCCTCTTCAAGCTTCTGCCTGATCAGCCATTTTTCTTCCTATTGGTACCAGAAACTTCTCAAAAAAATTAGATGATACCTCTCAGATATCATCTATCTCTGGTATAGGTTGGGGATGCAGATACAACCTGCTGGTTTGATGAACTGTGAAAACTGAATGGACACTAGATGAGTGCTTTTATGTAAAAATGTGCTTCTCCAGCAGGAGAATATCTGAATGAGCATATGACATGAAAACAAAGCTATTAGATCTGCTAAGCTGCAGGAGTAAACAACCCTTCTAGGTCTGGTAGAGAAAGAGCCATCGTTTTTAACTGGAGCAAAGTAATTAAAAATCAAAACATCCCCGAAGCCAATTAGGTGAAATACTGAAGAGTAGGATGGGCTCATATGAAGTCCAAGCATTTTTCCCAACCTTATTGCATTGTTTGCAATAAATTTGGTACTTAAAAGCAGTTTTGCTTTATTTGGAAATTTAAATCTTGATATTCTGCTACCCATTCCCACCAAATATGTAGTTTAGCCATGTTACTTGGCTGAGTATATTACAGATGTTGAATCTGCATTTCTGAGGAATAAAAACTATTAGAAGGGAAAAACTCTCAACTTCCCCTTTATAAACAGGTGTCCAGTACACTCACAGTTCCATTTTTTCTGTAATGTTTGCTGTTTCAGTAGAGATTCAATAGAAGATCTACTAGATGTTATTTCACTGCCGTCCTGTAATATTTTTATTCAGTGTTCTAGATGATACTGTATATATTTGAAGTCTGTTTCCTTTTGAACACAACTAGTGCCAGTGAGAATGAACATTTTCTAAGGTATTGACTTCAGGAAGTGTGGTTGAGGAACAATCTTGACGGGGACTGTCTGAATTTGAAACTCAAGTGATGCCAGGTAATTGGCCTTTTCATCTATGCTTTAGTTATTTTCAGTTTTTGTCTTGGTTTTTTTCCATCAGTCTCCTCCGAGGTGGGGTTACATTATCCTGTGGTACAACCTCTTCTGGCACTCAGAGCTTCTTTGTAATAGTGATTCATGCTCAGTAATTCTCGTGACTGTTTTGCAGTGTTCATATTCAATGTTTGATCCTTCTTTTTTAATATTTACTAGCCACTACTTGGCACTTCTGAGTGTGCAGAGAACTCAGCTGATGAGCAATGCTGACACAATTAATTAGATACTGTTCTTCTCTTAACACCACCCACTGCCTGTGTGCCACAGAACATGTGGCAGCTTTTGCTGTAATGTCACATGCAGGTCCTCTTATCTGCCCCTCCCTGCCTTTTTTTAATTGGTAAAATTAATCTCAGCTGACACTTTTCTGAGATTGATGAATTTCTGACCTTTTGTCTAATTCTTCATTCTAATTCAAATTAATGTATCTTCCTGTAGCTGAAAGTATTTTTGGGTATGGTTTTGGTCTTCAGCGATAGTCTCATACTTGATAATTGGTATTTTTCCTTTGTTCCTGCTTAGACCCTTTTCTTTAAGGTATATTCCTATGAAGGGCTGTTGATATTGCTCAGCAGTCTGATGTGCACAGTGTTTTGAATGGCTTCCAGAGACTGAGCACAGGTTTCGTATTGTGCTATGTATTCTAAACATTCAGGTAATTCACCAATTCTCATTGCTGCTAAACAATCCACAAATAACACTTGTTGTTTCTTGAACCTGTTTCCTAGATGCATAAACACATCCTTGTTTTTATGGGAGACCTCCAAGAATTACATTCTCAGAGGAATACACACATGGATAGTTGGGGAAAAAGGTCAGAAAACAAAACAGCTGAGTCCAGTTCAGCTCAGGCAGTATTTTATCATTTGTATGCACCTTTAGACTTTCCAGTTTCCTGTTCTGTAAACTGAAGATGGTGACATTTTTTTAGTGTTTATATGAATTTTTTTAAAAAGAAGGATTTATAGAATTACAAAATAATTCTTGATATGTTTAGAGTGTTGGTAAATAACTGAGAATGGAAATTAACTGAAACCAATCTTTGCTTCTAAGCATATTTATAATTTTGAAACTGAGGTGAATGCTACTGATGTGAGATTTCATGGTGGAGGGGAGGAGAGAGTTCTCTTCAAAGCACTTTGATTTTTCTTTTATGCAGTCCTCCCTGAAGTGTTTCAGTAACATGATTGATGTACTCTGTGATGAATATTACTGTGTATTTTTGTGGATTGATTACCTTTACAGCAGTGTAACTTCCTACTGAAAAGACAGATGATGCAAAGGATCATCCTATTCCTGTAGAGACACTAGGCATGCTTCCCTGCTGGACGCTGGATTTTTGGTTGGTTGTGTGAAGACATATAAACACCAACATGGGTTCTTAACAGCATAGAAGAGTATCATGTATCATTTTGCTGAGAAAGAGTTCAAGTGCTTCTATAGGCTTAGGGATTCAGTCAGATTGTGTTTGTCATGCAGAAAGCAAGAGGTACTACTTTGTTGGTTAACATCTGCTCTGAAGTTGATTGTAAGCTAGGAACTTTAAGAGAGTTAGTTACTTAGGAAAACTTTGTAACACCAAAGTAGAAAAAGCCTGGGGATTTGAGATTATTATCTTTATGATGTTTTGGATTGCTTTGGAGAAAAAAGCATGAAATTAAAGGTTCCTGCTTCAGTCAGTTAATTTGCAGTCTAAATGGAGCGTGTTACACACCTTTGTGTATATTCAGTCATAACTAGTGATAGAACAGGCTATCTGTGTCTGCTGTACTTTTCCTTATAGTCTTACTACTTTTTCTGATGGCCTTTCTGTTTCCTCTGTATCATGAAATTCTACGAAAAGTTTAAAATGATGAACATCTAAGTAGGTGTAGCCTAGAAATTTTGAGTTAGGATTTCCTGAACTTGTGTGATGCTTTTACTTGAGAAAGTTGGTAAATGCTGTTTGTGGTGTTTTTATGATTTTGTCTGAGGCCAGCCAAGTCTCTACTTAGTAACACAAGACAGCAGCAGGCTTATGGAGGGTAGATTCATTTCCTCGACTCGATTTTTTTCAAATTATACTGCTTTTGTATTAGGTAGCAGTTAGCTTTGGCAACACACTTCTCCACAGTAGTATACTGTAACTGTAGAGACCCTGTATAGTCCTGATTCTGGGGTCTTTGCCCATTTCTCTTATCTCAGTGTCACAGTGTAAGATTGTAATGTTGAATGTGTAGGAGATCTTCTGGTAGTTGAAGTTTGTGGGCAGCATCTCTTTGCCTCACTACCCAACGTGTTTTTTGAAAGCTTAAAAAAAACTCCTAAAATTTTTTTTCTTTTTACTTGAGGGAAATGTAGGAATTAGTTCTCCCATATTGTTCTCACATTTGTATGCATGCTGCTAAAAGAGCATATAAATGTGAACCATAGCTTCCCAGTTTTATTTCACTCTGCCTGTGACCTGCTTGGAACAAACAATTTGATTTAAAAATGAGAAAAATTGATCTATGAGTTTGAATGTCACAATTCTTTGCATGCAAAGCATTAAGAGTTGCTAAGGATGTGGACTTCTGTGAAGTAATTGTTTGTTTGGCACTGCTGAACACCAGGAAAATCTTGGTCAAAGCCCTTAAAAACAAGTAATGAAAAACTTGACAAAGCATTGGAAAGTTAATTCATCTTTGTCTTGCTTTCCCTGGCTGTGGAACAACGGATTTTTGGAGGAGTTGATGTATCTCTTCCTAATATTCTTGAACAGAAGATGCAACGCATATGCAAACTGACTCTGTTAAAATGAACAGCTTCTACCTTGTAAATATGCACTTGATAACCAAGACTGTAATGCATGGAGATTAACTTATTTTACTAGTGTAATAGCTGTCATGAGTAGGTAAGACAGAGGCAGGCAGAAGCATTGGGTTTGACTTTTAGGATTGTCCTGGTTTTAGCTGGGATAGACTCAATTTTCTTTCTAGTAACTGGTACAGAGCTGTATTTTGGATTCCGTATGAGAGTCGAGTTAATAATACCCTGACATTTTTAGTTCTTGCTCAGTAGTGCTTATCCTAAGTCAAGGATGTTTCAGTTTCCTGTGCTCTGACAGTGAGCAGGTGCACAAGAAGCTATAAAGGAGCATGTCCAGGACGGCTGACTCAAATTGCCCAAAGGGATATTCCATACCTTAAAATGTTATGCTCAGTATATGAACTGGGGAGACGTGGCTGGGAGGGGCCAGTCACTGCTAGGGGCCAGGCATCAGTCAGTGGGTGGTGAGCAATTGTGAATAACTTGGGGGTTTGGGCATTTTATTTCTCTCTCTCTTTTCCCTTTTATTAGAGTATTTTACTTTATTTCAATTATTAAACTGTTCTTACCTGAACCCATGGGTTTTACCTTTTTCTGACTCTCCTCCTCATCTCAAGAGGTGAAGAGGGGAGTGAGAGAGCAGCTGTGTGATACTTAGTTGTTGGGTGGGAGCAAACACGACAGGATTCACCTGCTCCAGTACTGGATAGGTAAACTTGATTTTCACCAAGTCACATTACATTAGAAGAGGTCTGACATATATCTTAGGTTGAATAGTAAGTAGGAAACATGAACTATTCTTTTACTATAGGGTTAAAAATACTTTGTCTGGGAGGTAGATGAGGTTATCTTGGAGGGCAAACATTTTTTTAATCTGGGGAAACCCATGCTCATTGTCAGGATCCTCCTGCATAGGAAAGTATGCTTTTCTGACTGTTTTTGGAGGAAGGTGTAGTTTAAACAAACACACGTTATTTTGTCATTTCTAATTAGCTTATCTTGCAATGTATGCTGAATTTATTCTGGGGACACTATAACAGGTAAGTTAAGGTGCAATTTAAGGTAAGTGTTTAAGCATATCAATTCTGTATGTTCCCCATTCCCCACCCATGATTCCTCATACTCCACTGGTTTGCAGCCTTTCCTGATTTTCTTAAAGTTATTTCTGTAGCCACATGCACATAACATGGGAGCAGAACCTGCAAAGGCTTTTATAGGCATGTGGCCTGGCTTCCTCCTTTCTGAAGACCAGGTGCTGTGCCTGGGGAGGAAAAAATCAGTGCCCCATTAGGGCAGCTGGAATGTCACTTGGGCTTCCTATTTGTGCTTAATGGAAAGACTGTTTTTACAAATGAAGAGAGAATGTTATTTGATTACCTGTTGACATATTGTCTGGTATGCAAATGTTATCTCAGTCTGTGTGTCATCCCAATAAATTGCTAACATAGAGAACCAAGATGAAGGATTAATTAGTAAAAGGTAACAAGATGCATTAAGCAGCTTGGCTTGAGCTATGTAGAGCAATGAAATACACACTTGTCTTAATCTTCAAGACACAACTCGCATCTGTCAACATTCATGGCTCTGGAAGTAGCCATGGCATCTTACCCACTTGTCAAGAGTCTTGGTAAAGGTTGTGCCAAATGAAATGTGTTGTGCGGGGAGGATTGGGTTTTTTAGAGGTTTTTTTTATTACACTGTGGGCCAGTAGGCTTTTTCCTGCTGTCATTTATTTATTTTATTTTGAATTAAAAAGTTTTCAAATGGAGAGTAAAAAAGAAATATTTTGAGCACTGTGTGTTGCAAAGCTTAGGTGTATGGAAGAAGTGATAGCTTTGGAACTTTCATTCTTTGTGTATGGACAATGCTGTGCCTTCTGTACATTCTTCCATGATTAATATATAATATTCCTTTGATAACTATCCTCCAACTAGGCTCATCACTTAACCTTCCCAGTTTCGTTATCTAGGGTTAGGTATTTATTATTTATGTACCAGACAGGTGGTTTTTTCTCCCTGAAGTTCTTAGTTAGACATTGGTTTTAACTGTATTTATAAGAGATTTTTTTTCACATGGTGTTACAGTTTACCCACAGATCTGTATGTAACTGGAGACAGACTTGACTACAGAGCTACTTTCCTCTTCCCAACTTGTAACAGAAGTTCAAGGTCCTTGTATGTGGCTGATATGTAGGGTTGAGAGATTTATTACTGAAATCTGTTGCCAGTTGGGATTCTTGGAGTCTACCTAAACAACAGTCCCCTCTGAGAGAAAACCTTCAGCATGTTGTTATTCATTGCTTCCCTTATGTTTTTGCCAATGCTAATACATACTCAAGGAAAGAGAGTTTTCTGTGATTCAGATTCACTGAAGTGTTTTTCCCCTACTCTGATTCATCAAAGATCTGCTGCTGAAAGACTGTACTTTTTTTGAAAGAAAGAGAAAAATATGACTATGCATATTTTCCCCAATGTTTTCTTTTTAATTCATCTTTAATCACATAAACATTCATTACCTGTTTATATATCATCTCCACTCTGATCTGAACCCATTTAACCAAAAGGAACTTGTGAAGTTTTAATTGTGTCAGTGTCTGCCTGAGGTATAAATTATGTATTTTGAAGTTTTAAAACTTTCAAGTAGTCATTTTCTTTCTACCTGCAGGTTAAAAAGATCCAGCAGGGATTGCAATATGCTTGGTTTAGGATTTCAAGAGCTCTGTTTACTTTTTACATTCCTGGGTTTACAGCATAACACTATGTAGTGGAGAAATGCATACAAGTAATTACGTCAATTACCATCAGCTCTATACAATACTTCTGTGATGCTATGTGATTTAAATGTCATTATGTGTCTGGAAAAGGATGGGAAATTGTTGTTGTTAGCTTGTCTTTGCTGTTAACAGCTGTTTTTATGACTGGTTTTGCTCATAAACAGGTGTTTAGAACATTCCTTTGACTAAGTGATACAACTTGTGCTGCTGTGAATTAGTTTGTCTAACATGTCTACATAGCTTGGATTTCTTTTGTTTTCACTTCTTTAAAGAAAAGAAAATTAAATAAAAAAGCAAGAAGGCTCCCAGCATTTGAGGTGGTTTTGCTAAGTCATGCCTGGAGAAATTGGAAGTTTATGATGAGGGAGAATGTGTCCTTCAAGAGAAGGATGTTTTGCTGTGGATATTTGTGGGCATGGCCTCCCAATAAAATCTCATTTTATGCTGGTTCCTGTGCACTCCTGTTGAAGGAGTTTTCAGGTACTTTCTCTACTTTGGTTAGAAGTCCTATGCCTGGTGCCTTTTATTCATGAAGCATATCTGTGGTATGCATATGGGGAAATGGATGTACACACCAAAAGTAAGTATGTGTTCAGTAATATTCCATGGCAAAAACTTAACTCTGTATAAAATACTTTTTAAAAGCATCATCAAATTGTACTTCTGAAAAAGGTAAGGTGAATTCCTCTCCTGCTCCTTGGAAAGGTAAGGTGAATTGCTCTCCTGGCCGCATTCTCAATCCCAACATCTGCATGCAAGGAGGATGTATTCCACGTAATTTGCCTGTGGACTTGACAGTACTTACAGGTGAATGTAAGCCTTGATAGATCTAGTTGCGTCCTGTAAAACTTGTAAGCTACATATGTATTTCATTCAAAAATTGCTTGTCTCTGATTCCTTGCTAGTTAATCAGAGACTAGAAAAGCGGAATGTTTTGAGCCTGATTGGTCACTACCATTTAATATATGATTCTGAATGCTTTATTTCTTATTAAAAAAACCCAAAAAAACCAAACAGCCAAAACCAAAATCCAAACAAACAGAACTCAACACTCCAAAATTTGTGAAAATATAAAGACAGAAAGTGAAAGTATTTGATTTGTATGCATGGGATAGTGCATTGATGAGAATGTGGTGCTTGGTGGCTTAGAAAAACAGGATTTTCACAAAGAGTGGCCTTAATAATGACAATAACATAATCTGGGGAGGACTATAATAGTTATAGATCTACTGGGCAACAGTGACTGCAAAAAGCAAGCTCTTCTCCCAGACACAGGGTACCTTTAAAATATCTTTTGTAAGCAGTGTTTTGGCTTGGTTTTTTAGAGACACCAATTTTAAGATATTATCTTTAACTGCATCTCTGAAAAAGAGATATGCTAGTAGGAGCATGTACTTTGTTGGAGAGATATCTGTTATACCTCATTTCCACAGAAGTGCAGGAAAACATACATAGCTTGGTCACCTTTTTTTTCCCTTTCTTTGTTTGGGGTTTTTTTTTGGTTGGTTGGTTGGTTTCATTTTGGTTTGGTTTGTTTTTTTGGTTTTTTTTTTCAGATTGAATTTGTTTGTGCCTATTGCATCTCATCTCTCTGCTGGGCACTGCTCAGTCTTCTTTACTCCCTCCCATCAGATATTTATACACATTAATAAGATTGCCCCCTCCCTGAGTCCTCTCTTCTCCAGCTTGAACAGTCTCAGTTTCATCTAATTTGGGAAAAATAATTGTGATGAAGTGATACTTTAATCTTAATGCTTCTGTTGCATATCTAGTCTGCAAGCAAAGCTGCTCTACTTGTGGCTTTGTTACTCAGCTTTCCACAAACAGACCACCTTCTTCTATGTTTGTAAGAGATGTCCTTGTCTTTTGGTTGCTGAAAAGGATTTGCCAGTGCATGTTGTTCACATTTATATTAAACAAATTCGTAGGGCAAAATTTATGCCAGATGTGTAAATCATAGTGAAGAGAATAGAGCTCAGATACATTTACTGTCCTAATGGCTCTAATCACTGAGTGTCACTGCAACTTGACAGTTTAAGTTTATCCAGCTGTATTTTTATTGTCTTTTCAAAGTCAACATCATCTGAGCATGGGACCAGGGCTGTCTCCACAGGAAAACAAACTTAGCAGCAGCCTTTAGGATCTGCTCAGCCATCTAAAACATGCAGAAGCCACCTGCAGCACTCACATTGATGCCTGAATGGTGGGGACCATATCCTTATTCAGGTCCACTTTGTGCCGTTTATTTCTGACACAGTTATTTTTGACACATTTCTGATGCATTGAATATAATGGTATTTCGTGAGAAAGAGAGTATTGTCTCAGTTAATAGATTAAGGATGAGCAAATAGAAATTTAAAGGGAAGCTGAGGAAGAACTTAGAAAAGAACCTGGACCATATTTTTGTTTCAATCCACTGCCTAATCCATATGACCATTTTTTTATTGCAACTGAAACAGAAATAGTACATCACCAGTACCTCATGGTCACACAGTCTCTGCCTTGCTATGGATCCTTACCAGAAAAACAATGAGAATATTTGCTTATAAGGTGAGCACTCCACCTTCCCCAGCCCAGTCTTGGAGTTTCACAATAGGCTTCTCTTCACCAGTGCTTCTTTTATGTGGAAAAACTTTTACCTCTCAGCCAAGGTCTATGTGGAAAACCTGGAGAAATGGAGTGGAGGCTTAGGTTGAAGGGGTATTTTCACCATGGAGTGTGGTGCAGAAGTTGGTACAAAACAAGTCATGTGTCCCATCAATGTAGCTCGATTATGGAGGGTGTGTAGACAGAGGTTGTGATTTTTTATGGTGGTTTTGTGCCTACTTGGTTGGTGATACATTGATGATCCATACATTGCACAGCTTTGGGAGATATGCATCTGTCTGGAACAACAACCTTCTCATGTATGCTTGCCTTGCTATTGTGCATGATTTTACCAGACGTTCTTTCTTCTTCACTTTAGAAAGTGTTTGGGTGTTTAGATAATGTCTGATTTTCTTTGAGAGATGAGAGATTTCAATGTGCGCTCTTCTGTTGCCTCTTGTTTGGTTTAAGTTGCATTTGGGAGAAAAAGCCCCCTCCTTGTTCTTACTTAGTCATATATTTTTATTTGTGGTTTATCTTTTTAATTGTTGGTAACAAAACCAAAGATCTCTAGAGCTGTTTATTAGTTTGAAATGAGAATAATAAGAAAACAATACAGCTAAATTAATATTTGTACAAGCCAGGCAGACCTAGCATGGCAGTTTACTATGTAGAGATTTTAGTCTATGGTACACTGGTAAATAACCCATTAAAGATAATTTGTCGTAAATATCTGCTTTCACAATAGGTGTTGTTGTACAGTTATTTGGATTTTAGACTATGCAGGCATGTTCTGTATGATGAAGTAGTAAACTTCAATTCATGTCTTGCCTTTCTTAACCTGGTTCTAAGATCTCAGTGTCTTAAAAATTAGCCCTTTTTTAGAGATGTGCACAAGGCCTGAAGACTTTGTTTCTCATAGCACTGCTCTTCTTTTCATAAGGACAATTGTGTACAGTCCATCCTTGGCCCCTCAGGATGGTTGAGATATATACCCATTTGGTCAGATTTCTGTCTACAAAGTTTACCAGTCCTGCTATCACCCATGTAGCTTTTGATTTTACCCATGTATGCAGTGATCTCTGGACTCAAGCTGAAATCTTTAGTGGGTAGTTGTCAACAAAATACTGTTATTGGAGAACTGGATGAAGAATCTATGTTGCAGGCAGAAGGATTTATTGCATCTTAGTACTTGTTATGGAGTAGAAAACTCTCCTCTTCAGACTAGACTTCAAAGAAGAGATGGGGAAGTGAAGACAAAAGTGGAAGGACTGAAATGCAATAGATTTGTACTAGTTTCCAGACTGGTGTTGGCAAAAGCTAGACTTTAATTTGCATTTTGACTGACAAAAGGAATTACATTAAACCAAAACAAATCAACTCTTGAGAAACAAATATTGGAATTTCCCTAAAAGTACTGTGTGTTCCACTAGGATAGCTAAGAAGTGGATTGGACTGGATTGACTAATTTGGCCTGTGATTTTATAAGTCTTTCTCACCCCATTCCTGGTTTGTAGGTGTAGTGATACTGAAATTCACTGTGATTCCTTCCAAGCTATTCAGAGTGGGAACCTGCATATTTTTATCCTGTAAATTGTTCATAGCTCTTCCTACTGGAGTTGTGATCTTGTCACATGGGGTAGTCTGTGAGCATGGCTGAAGTGATTCAAAATTTGCATTTGTTTTAAGTTGTGGGGCTGCTGGTGAAAGCTGTTGGTGATGCTGTGGCTGACTGATGCAGATCTGCTGGGCAACGTGAAGGACCACTCTGCTCAGGATGGGGTGCAAAATGGCCCTTTATTGGTGGTGTGTGCCGGCTTATATAGGGAGAGCATGGAAGGGACTAGAATAGGGGTGGAGTTCAGGGAGGAGCTAAGGCAGATCTACATCAAGAAAGGTAAAAGGAGGTCAGGCTTTCACAAACAAGGGCAGATTGGGGAAGAGCAAGGGTGTGGCCAGCTGCAGGTGGAACAAAGGAACGTGCCGTTGTTAGGGGCAACGGCTGACCAATGGGAGAAGCCGGTGAGCCCGGGAAAGGGCTGGCCAATAACAGGGGAGTAACCAGGGAGAACTGGGGTACAAAGAACCAATCAAAACATTCGTAATAAATGCAACTCCATTCCTATTCTAACATATTGAACATCTAACTAATTAACAACAGTAGAAACTCGGAACTTCTCTTTTATTCATCCATGGGTGCTCTTCCTTCGACCCATAGATCGGAGGGTTCTGCAGATTCTTCCTTCTTAGGTTTTCTCCTTACGCCACAGCCGGTAAGATTTTCCCCTGATCCCAACAGCTGATGGCTTTCCATTTGTCTGTTGAGCCATGTTTTTATTGTCTCATACTACCAATGCTAAAACACATTGTACTGTCATCAAGTTTATTTACATTGCCAGAATCTGGAGTGCTGGTCCAGATAAGAAGTGTTGTCTTTCAGTCATCGGCCAGACCTCCTGCACACCAGTGGATTTCACATGTTGGAAACCTGTTTCTGGAGTACTTCTTTCTGAGAATGAAGTATGGATGAGAGTACCCTGTTTGTCTCTCCCAGGGTTTCCCCTCTAAAAAGCTGCAGCCAACATCAGCGATCTTGGATTGTCCACCACATGAGGTGCTTTGCCAAAGCCCAGTCATCTCACTCAATCAGCAGCAATTTTTCTCACTGGTGTTTCACTGGAAGAAGTGCTGCTGGCTGGAGGAGCAGAGGAGGGATGTGGGCTGCCTCCAGTCTCTCCAAACTATTGGGTTGGGATAGCTGAATAGGAATGGGATTCATCTGACTGTAGGATGGTGTAATTTTAAGTATTCTTTGGTAGCTTGCCTGGCCTGTAGTTAGCAATCCAGAAAGGCGTATCTTCCTTTGTCCTATTTGCCAGTCCAGTGTAGGTGTCTTGGATAACATTAGCATGTTTTAAGTGCTGCAAGACACATGTGCCTAGGCAGCAGTGTGTTGTGCTAACTAAAATTTAATGAACCTGGCAAGACTAGGGCTGAGAGCAGATAGATATATAGTAAGGCTAGCTGTTCCTGAGAAAAGTGTGTGATTGTTGATGATACTGCAGAAATCTAGGTAGTAAGACCACCTCATATTTTTAATTATGTTTTTATAATGATTTGATAAGGTGTATGCTTGAAACAACAATGCTGATATACCATATGACTGTCCTCTGATTTGATAGCTACCTGCGTGGCTGGAGAAAGCAAACCTGGCTCTGTTCATTGGCAGCTGTCAGGGATGGGAACATTAAGTGGTATCACACATCTCCAAATTTTCAATTTTTCTGTCTTCATCTACTCTGAGCAGTGGCAGTCTTTAATTGCTGTGTTGCACTGTGGTGTTGCTTTAGGCTTCACTTAGTACTTAAACGCAGTTCGGTATACGTGAAACAATTTGCGCATTTAACCAGTGGAGTGTAAATATTTTGAAATGCATTAAGATGATTAGTAATATCTGTTCAGGGTTAATATAGCTGTTTATTTTTATCAAAATAAAGCTTTTGCCTAGACTTGTGGTTTAGGTTTCAAGTAATAGTGAGTTTATAGTGACCTCATCTAAAAGGACTCTTTTCTAGAAGAGAAGTAACATGCTGCAGGACGAGCTGGTCAGGAAGTGCTCCCTGCACTCTGCTGCTGGAGATTCTTATGTCTAGCCATGGCAGGCTGTCACTTGCAACCCTGAATACAGGCTGAGGACTGAGAATTTAGTCTAGAAATTATCTTGTGATTTACAAAATGGTCTTTCTCCTCTTGTGCCTCTGACAAAGTGAGACAGGTTGCTGGTGAAAGGAAACTGAACAATAAACTGAAAAGCAGTAATATTAAAATATTACATAATATTTAAATTTTCTATTTCCTACAGGACTGTAGGGGTTTTTTGCTGCCTCTCTTCAATTCTTATTTATTCTTCCCTCCATTTCACAGCACTCTAGGGTCTTTTATTAATATTTTTTTTTGAGTTGAAACAAAGGCCAAGAAAGGTTGCTTTATTCTCTGGCCTTTATTTCCCTTGAGGATAAGAAAATAGAAGAGAAAAAAATCCACTGGGACCGGAGTAATCAAAATTCTTCTTTGGAAAGGCTTTACAAGTTTGAGTTTAGCCTAGGATAGGAGAAAAGACAGGGACAAAATCCACTTCAAGACTGCAGCTAGTTACTAGGTATAGATATGCACAGAAATATTCAGGCTTTGATTTTTAAACTTACAGGGTTTGGGNAAAGAGGAACACCATGCAGTATCCAGTGATGCAGGGGTCGGAGTGTGTGTCCCCATCCTCCTACACCACCGAGCACTGAGCTCTCTGACCTGTTGGTGCAGATGATGGCTGTAGTCTGGTCAGGAGTGATGGTCGTAGTCTGATCGAGAGTGGTGATTTCCTCCTGTCGAGGTCCTGCTGCTCCTCTGGATCCAACCAGTTGTTTTTTGAGGTCTTCTGAGCCCTGTTTATGTACCCTCAGGGAGCACCCAGTCCCTCCCCCAGGGCGTAGACTCACACAATGGGTGATTAACTCTGTGAGTCATGGGGTATTGTTGAACCGTTGATGGCCCATTAGCAGCCACGCCCCCTCAGGCTGGGTGTGAAGGTGCTAACGACTCCCTGGGCAGCTGCTGCAAATGGTCCATTGTTCTTGGGGAATGAATAGAGGGGGTAGAATACATAGCTTTGGTCACCCCCATACAGTGATAACTGGTCTCTCCTGCTGAACTAGGACAGAGATACAAGGCATTTAAAAGACAATATTCTTTTTTAATTTTTTATGTTAGTTTCTTTGATCTATTTAGTTGCAGAAGAATGAATTTCCAACTGCTTCGAACCCTTAGTTCATGAGCAAAGGATTCTCTAATTTTAGAGCTGTGTGAATTGCTTCGACAGATACTTAGTTTTCAGTTTCTGAAAAAATCTGAGATTGTGTTTCTAGATTAAACAGAAAAGAAATTTCATATTGTGGAACTGTGTAAAGGTAAGATGTGAAAAAGATTTTCAAAATGTAAAACTACCTATTTTCAGCAGAAAGTAAGGAAGGATCAAAATATTTAAAATAACTAATGGTAGAGGAAATATAGGTTTATGAAACCAATAAGACCCTAACAAAATCCTGGTAAAAATGGAAGGATAGAAAATGCAAAATTAATACAAGAAAACCCTTTTCAAATGATTATACTGTTGTAATAATTCAGGTTGATGCTTTCAAACCCCAACAATTTCTCAGTTATTTTTATAGATGACTGGATTCTATTCTACTATTTATCACAGAAGTTTGATGGGAATATTATGGCTCATATTTCATAGTCAATCTCTAACAACAAAAGTTGGGAAAGAAACCTGATGTGGAGAACAATGTACCACTCTTCATCTTCCATGTAGCTATGCCATTGCCTCTGGCAACAGCCACGGTTAAAAATAGAATAGTGGATTAAGTGGATTAGAGCTTGTTTGTTTATTTAGCTGCAAGTTCACTGTAACATACAGACTCTCACGTTACTTAACACTTGATTGTAGTTTGTTATTTACTGTTTACATACATCCCAGTCAGGTATTTCCTACTATTCAATGCAACAAGATGTTAGTATTCTGTGCTTCTAAATGTATTTACCCATTTAATAGGAAAATTCCCTTTGACAGTATAATCTTTTCTTGTTTTTCTTTCAGAAACAAGTGATAGTAAAAGTCTGGCAACAAAGTCATACTCCTATGAGGGATCAAGACTATATCAATTAGATAGCGTGAGTGGCAGGCAGTGATTGAACTACTCAGTCATGAATGGTGATGAGAGGCATGGAATACTCTTTTTTTTGGAAGTAATAGAAGAACTCAAAACATGGAACTAAAACTGAAAGGCAGCAGATCCAACAGTAATTGATAAAATAACATGCTTTTGTCATGTTTCATAACTAAGCAGTGAAACTCATTATCACAAGATAGCATCAAGGCAAAGAGCTTAACTGCAGCTCTTTAATAGAAAATTCAACTTGATAAAAGTGCATCTAGGATTAGGTTATAATTTTCTTTTAATAGAGTAGAATATACATAGGGGACATATCATATTTGCAGTCATTTAATTTTTTTCCCAGTCTTTCCATCCTAGGGTCTTGGAAGATGCTTCTCACATATAGAGGTTCGTCTCTTGTTGCTCAGACTCCTCTGTGGTTGCTTACAGCTACTTTCCTTTATACCTGCACTGCGACTCTGTTTTGGCTGTTCTTAGGAACAGAGTACCATGAGCAGATGCACTGGATCAAGTGAGGGTCCACTACTGAATGCTTTTTTGAGTTTTGTTCACATTTCTTCTAATCACTTAAGGCCAGTTCTGTCTGAAATATCCTGATCTGATTGGCAGATTTTGAGGAGAGTCACCTATGTTTCAAGTGCCATTGATTACATGTTTTGCAGTTTGGGGAATGAAAGTTTGCTATGAAAGCAGTGCATGTGGAATAAAGACATTGCTGCCTTCTCACAATGTGTGTCCTTTCTACTGCTCTTTAAGTTACTGGAAGACACTTTGTATGTGCAAACTGCAAGTGAGACCACATGAGCATTTGCAAAGCTGTCCATTAACCAAAGAATGCTTTTCACAAATCTTTTTGACAGCATCAACTTGTTAAGCAAAGTCGTCTTATTTTAGAAACCTTTCTCCTCTTGGCATTTCTGTTTCCTTGCAGTCTAGAATAGCACCAAAGCCCTTTTTCAGCTCTGTCTTTTTCTCCAACCACCCACTGACAAAGAACAGTTTGAGGAGAGATGAGTCTCTGGTTTTTGTAAGTCTTACTACACTGCATCCTCATCTCTTAAGAGTAGGAATTCTTTATGAAGTCATTTATCATTGTTAATATATAGAAAAGGTCTTTTATGATTTAGGCAAAGGACTGGAAACCTAGATCTTTTTGCAAGATAAAATACCTATGAAATTCAGGCAGAGTATTTAGGTATGAATCCTCAAGGGTTATTTGCATTTGGTTGCCAGTGAAATTGTTGGAAGTTTACAAATTTATTTGAATATTTGGCCTTTTGAGTTTTAATTTTTCGTAGAACCTGAAAATTTTGAAATTCCAGCTCAAGCTTGGAATGTAGTAAGTATATACAGCAACTATAGATTTGATCTCAAAATTGATTCAAATTTTGATGTTTAGCACAACCTTTCTAAATTACAGTTTTCTCATGTAATAAAGGAGGATTATAATTTGGATTTACCTCAGTGAAAAGGATTATTCCCAGAAACAAACCGTTAAGTCATAATTTCCTATGTACGAGCATCAGTTAAGTGTGGAGTTTATATGCATAAACTAGAACAAGCAGAGAAAGAAGGCTTATGTTGTGCCTCCATTTCCTCTCTCTGTGTCCAATCAGTCTGCTGAGATTTATGGTTAAAAACGTATGGAACCATTTTAAAAAATGAAACAAAGACGCAAAGCACCTAAATATCTATCCTGAATATAAATTTGGGTGATTTGCATTGTTTCTCCAACTCCTGCTTTCTTATGATTTTGTGCTGTGTTATAGCTTTGGTAGGTGACGAGCTCCATCTAGTGACACGCGGCCCGGGTGCGCTTCTGGTGAGAGGAACGAGCCTGATGCACGGCAGCTGTGGATTTAAAACACGTGTAAATGGGCAGTGCCATGGCATCTCACAGGGGAAAAATATAGATAAAAGTGAAGGGGTTCTCTGAAGGCATTAATCATATAATTACATTTATTTCTCTTACAGATTGTGTGCACTTAAAAAAAATAACATTTTTCTTAAGAGAAAAATCTATATTGAGTAATAATTGAACTCTATATGTATGTGTATGGCATTTATAGATACACTAATGCTGATGATTGCTTGAAAATTCAGAAACAGTCGAAGCCTTTCCCTCCAGTTTGCTGTACCATTGTATTACTGCTGTAGTGATCTGCAACAGAAACTGAAATTGGTCTTTGATGGTAGCAATCCAGGAGTTTTACTATTGCAAGGCTATAAGCACCACAGTGTGTAAATAGCAGAGAGGTCTAGTGCTTTCATGTGCATGCTGCTCTTGTACAGCTCTACTGCGAGTCCTTGGCTGTACATTATTCATAATTAATAGAGCATATCTTTTAGCTCATTAACTGAAACCTGTACTTGCAGAGCAGAAATATGAGGTTGGTGCTGGCTGCTGCTCATACAAAGAGGAAGCTGATTACCTGAGAGTAATGTGGACTGAATTCAGTCTGCCTCGTAGTAGGAATACGCAACTCCAGGTTGATCTACAAAAATGTTTCTGCATGTTGGTCATGTTAGAAACTAAGCTAGGAAGACAATGCTGCTCTTTTTCCAAGGAAGAAGCTGGGGTGCCACAGTGCTGAGCATTCAGACCCCGGTCTGGCAGGCAGAGGAAAACTGTGGAGCCTCTGCTGCAGCAGGATGCCTTTCTGCATCTCATAATCTTGAAGATCATCTGGAGAAGCACATAGACTGCACAGAAAAAGCCTTCCAGATTACTAGGAGAAGCTGTGGGGCTGTACTGCCAAGGTGCTCGCTTTGTAGCAGTCACAAAACTCAGTAGGTGCTGAGGGGCAAAGACCTTCTCAGCCCCTGTGGATATGCATTTCCTGTGGTTCCCAAGCTAGCTTTAGACTCCCTCATTTCAGGTTATCTTGGATATGCTGGCATACCAATATGGATAGGCATGGTGGTGGGCTGTTTCTACAGCAGCAGGGACTTAGTATCAGCTCTGGAATGGTCCTGAGGTGCAAGGCAGGGCCCGATGTATGGTTGATCTATAGTGAACAGCCTTCTGCTGATGCTAGATTATTACCAGTACTTGTGGCAATAATCATGACACTGATGTGATGATGAGAGCACAAACTGCAGTCTAAATATAACCTCAGGAGTGAGAGGAGAAAAATTTTGATAAGGAAAACTAAACTTTCTGTTTTAAGAAAAGTTTTCTGATGTACAGCCCTTCATGCAGTGCAACAGCCATTCTCCAGGAAGTCTGTTTGCAGCTGACATCGAAGATTGAACAGTAGGAGGGTACACTTAATTCTGGAGAATATATGAATCAAACAAAAGATTTCCTCCCTCTCTCTGTGTGTCTCTCTCTTTTTCCTTCAATTTTAATTAAATTGTATGTAGGAAAGAGTTTATTATACCTCGCATATCCTCTGCTATAAGAGAAGAATCCAGTTATCCTGTTCAAGTTGACCATTTTTATGTTCTCCTTTAATTCATTGTCTTCAATGTTCCTTGGAGGAGAAACCAGAGTCCGCTCTTGCGTGCTGTGTTTTACTGACTCACTTTAAAAAGGAGCATGTGCAAACACCCATCCAAATGTGTACAATTTTTTTCTTTGTCTGTTGGAAGAAGAATACTTTCCTAAACTATCATAACATCTTGTCGCGTCTCTTTCATAAACCAAATATTTTATGTTTTCTCTCACACGTATTTGAATATTTGACTTTTTGACTATTTTGTGTTATCACATTTTTGCTATGCTTTAGGTCTCAACTTTCTCACTTCATCATTTTTTCTTATTATCTCTTTTTTTCCCATTCTGAAAGTGTCAGATTCCTCTATTTATAGATACTAGCAACCCTCAGTAATAAAATGTGCTACTTGTCTTCGTTGGTATGTTTCTGACTGAGCTAGTACCTTGTGAAAGGGAGTATTTCTTGTGTAATTCTGCTGAAGTAAATGAGTTTAGCATGGTCATTGATGGTGTATGGGGCAGTGTCTTGCAGTTTCCTGTGGAGGTGTGGAGAGTTTCAGTTATGCAGCACATTTGCTTGAGACCAAAAGGAGGAGTTAAAAGTCTGTGTGCGGTAACAGGGCTATGACCTCCCTGGGATTGTGGAGGCATGATGGGATGGCTTACCTCATGGAAGGGTATAATGAAGAGATACATCGTTTTTAAGAAGGGCTGGGAAGGCAACTAGAGGGCGTTGCCCTTGATGTGAGAGCAGCTGTGTGCATGAGGTGCTGTCTTGGGACCAGTGGGGACTCAGTCAAGAGTTTATGGGTGAAAACTGGTGGGTTGACTGACAAGGGTGATGTTGGAGTGGGTATTTGTTATTGATTTCCTGATCAGGAAGATAGAGATTAGACTGCATTAAAACAAATGGAAGAAGGCTTGCATTCACAGGTCCTGGTTCTTGGGGAACATTAACCACAGTATCTTTTGGAAAGACAGCTCCTCAAGATGATGTCTTGAGTGTGTTCATGACAATTTCCTGATGCAGATGATCAGGGAGACAACGAGGAAGGGTTCTCTGCTGGACCTGATACTTTCAAACAAAGCAGAATTGGTTTTGGATGTGAATGCTGGAGGCAGACTTGGCTGCACTGACCATGAAATGATGCAGTTCAGGATCCGGAGTGGCGGGACCAGAACAAAAAGCAGGACCACAACCCTGAACTTGAGGAGAGCAGACTTCCCCCACTTCAGTGATTTATCCCATGGGATACATCCCTGGAAAGAAAAGGTGTGTAGGAGGGCTGGTGGATATTCTAAGGTCACCTCCTCAAGGCTCAAGAATGATCTGTTCCAATAAGTCAGAAATTGAGCAAAAACAAGCAGGAGACTTGCACAGATTGGCAAAGATCTCCTAACTGATCTAAGACAAAATTTGAGGAAGTAGTGGGGGGAAGGAAGAAGAACACATAAGATGGATTCAGGAATTAGGAGGCAGGAAAGATGTCAGGCTTTTCTCAGCAGTGCCCAGAGATTTATAAAGTACAAATCTTTTATGTGAACACTTGATAAAAAAGAAAAGATTTTTTTGTGTGTTTACTTTTTGCCTTGGTTTTTATTACTCTGTTCAAACATGGAAACTGGTTGCCTGGAGAGATTTTGGAGTCTCCACATTTAGAGATACCAAAAAATCTGTCTGGACATCCTCCTGAGCAACCTGCTGTAGGCCACCCTCCTTCAAACACAGCTATTGGACTAGATAAGATCAAGAGGTGCTTTCTGACCTAAACGTTTTCTGTGAAAAGGCATTCTATAAAAATGGGTACCAATGGATAAGCTAGTGCTCCTTCCCAGTGCTGTCACTACCCCGTCTGTAAATCTGAGGGGTTGCGGTTGGTAGGAGCCAAACTTGTGCTGGAACTGTTGCAGACTCTTTTTACTGTGCTGCTTCACTGGAAGTATTTAATCTGGCTTTTGGCATTCCTATTTTGTCCTTTCATAACTTTTTTAATTAGTACATTCTCTTCAAAATTACATTTAGTTTTAAGAAGCTGTTTCTTTTCATCTTATCTAAATTTACTCTTGTGGAGTTTTAAGGCTATTAACTTTTTTGTTATGTTAATAATCATTCTCTGATTACAGTTTGTTTATTGCAGAGTTCCTTACTAAGCCATTTTTGGAATTTGAAAAGAAAAGCCATGGAATATGTGTCCCTTAAAAATTAAAGGTCTGCAAGCCTTCCAGGGCCATCTTTTTCCTCCCACAGTGCACTTTCTGACAAGTGAAATGGGATTGATCCTTGGGGAAGAGCTAGAAACACTTTTGCTGACGGAGACATACTTCAGGATTGCAGCTTCTTAAGATCAGAACTTGAGTGCAAATATACTATGGTAATGGAAACAAAACAAATGCTGAGAGCAATAAGCCACTAATATATCTAAATTCTTAAAAAAATACACTAAATTGATTGTACATTTTGTATTTGCTGTCTTTTTATATGCATGGTCAAAATGGATTAGCAGTGGGAGAGAAAGCAAAATGGGAGTTTAGGTATGAAACATTATTTAATTATCTATGTTTTGTTTTGCAGACCTTTTTTAACACAATGTTTTATTTTCCTCATACCTGAAAGGACAGTAACAGGCATTTTACTCATGCAGACTGATCTCAATTTAATATTGATGTGGCTTGGACTAGTCTCTGCCTATTTTTTTTTTAATGTTCCAATGTCTTGCTAACTTAATTTTGCTTTGTAAATGTATGAGTAGATAAGTGCATTGAGAGTAAATGCAGAGGCAACAAGTCTTCTTGTGTGCTGGCGTAATAGTAAACTGGAATTGTTGATAGCAATCAGAAATTTTCCACAATCTGAATAGTCTGAAGACCACCATGTATGCAGGTTGTGGAAAAGCAGACAAAAGGGCTGGATGGCAAGTACTGTCCTGCAAGTCTCATTTTTACACATGGATGAATAGACAGCTTATAACAATAAATATTTGCTTTGGAAGGCTGAAGAGGAAAAAAGTAATTGCCTGTACATATAGGTTTCATGACCATTCAAAGAGGACTTCAAATATGAAACAGTGGGAATGGATTCAAACTGACTGTAGACTGCAATAACTGAGGCACTTGTAAGAGAAATGGGCTGATAAAGAGTTGGGGCTATTTTTTTTTTCTTTAATATTCACCGCTTTTAAGGACTCCATGCCTTTTTTTCTGCTGTCTGCATGGGCAAATTGAAAGAATATGTTTGGGTTGGACTAAGCAAAGGAAAGTGAGTGCAATTTTTGGACAAAGGAACTCAAGTCCTGGAAAGGAGGCCTATGCAGACTTTTCAGGTGCTGTCCTAGGTAATGACATTTTTTTTTGCGTTAGAGACGTTAAGTAATATTGGTATGTAGGGAAGACATTTTGTAGTCTATATGAAAATGTGAACAGCTTGCAAGTTTGTAGAGGAAAAGAGAATGTCTTTGTGTTTGTGCTCTGATGAGTCTTTTATTTGCACTGGATAGCTTGTATCAGGTGAAATATTTGTTGACTTCCCTCTCGTCACTCATCAAAATTCTACTTTTATTCATTAATTTGTGTGCTTTTGATTTGATGGCTTTTTTTTGTTTCTTTGTTGCAGTGTTTTACTTGATTTGACCTATAGTATAAAGGTTATGACTTGTTCAAAGTAATGAAACCCGTCACTGGTGTTAAGGGCCTATTCAACAGGATACTAAAACTTTGATGAATATTACTTTCTTATCCATAAGCAGTGGTGTTGCTCCCGTTGTTGGCGATACTCCAATATTTGACTGAACTTGCCTCGGCAAGGAATAACTGTGTTTGAATAGTTTAGAGATTTAGAAAGAAAGCTGTCATGAATTCTTAGACCAGGGCTTTTCTAAAATACTTCTGAAGAAAACAATTGAGGCCTGAGAGCAGAAGGTAACAAAATGCTTATTAGGAGCTACTGTCTGACAGAATGAAATGCGTCTTTGTGGCATTAGAGTGAAGGAGAGAGTAGTTGCACAGATGGTCAATTAGAGAACAATTTTCACTTGTAACTACTGAAATCAGTTGATATTGACAGTAATAAAGCTCGAGTCTCAATATCACTTGTTTTTTGTGTCTGCCATATCATTATATTAGGTTGTTTGGTGATATTCTGTTTTTCCTGTATTCTTCTAAAGTGCACTGTATATGGGTGGTTGTTGAGAAACAGATTGTACAACCACTCAGTGTAATTTCACTGCTGAAGTTGGTGGGAAAAAGGCAAAATGAAATCTCTGCAAGCTTTCTGCAGTACTTTTCATAACTGAGACCTGTAATAATTCATTCTAGTGAAAATTCTTCGCCCAGGTTAAATGTGCATGAATGTGTGTGTAGAAATACACTCACATTCCTCCATGCATATGAGCCATATACATGACACCTTGCCCAGTGTGCATCATGTTTATTTTTCTAGTTCTCTGTTGGCAAGTGAAACAATAAAACAGTTAATACACTGTATGTTGATGTCTTCTAGGTACTTTTCTCACATTTCTGAGGCAGCAGCAGCTCCTAGAAAATGTTAGAAATCCTTCTGGAAGCTTAAGGAGATAGTGTAAAATGATGTAAAGCTCTCAGAAGTTTCTAAACACAGATGTTACTTACAAAGTGATCTTTAAAAGAAATGTGAGTAGCAGAAATGCTAGTGCAAACAATCTGATCAATCTGTGCTGAGATAATATATTTTGGGAACTACTGTGAATGTTTAAACTTCTCAAAACTTACTGCAAGAGCTTGTGATGACTAATCTGCTCGAAGTTTATTTTTATCAATGTTTAAAGCAGGTACTAGCCCATAAAAAGTCTCCACATAGATAAAAGGTTCCACTCCTGGAAAAACTGAAGAAATACAGATTCATCTTCAAAGTGTTTGTGAACCCACTGTGATTACATCCTGCTCAAATCATGAGACACAGTTTCAGATCATCTGATATTTTCAGAAGCTGATGTCAATGCTGCTACTATATGCTTTTGGCAATACTGTCTGTTGAAATTGCAATAAGAATACAAAACGGCGATTGAAATATGCGTATATGTGTGTACACATACACACTGTACTCACTGCACTTCTATGCAGAATATACCATCTAAAGGGAGGGAATGAGTGAGGAGCTTCCAACAGTTGAGATGCTGGGTATGGTGTTAAGTTCTGCAGAGAGGGGCAGATGAAGTTTTGCCTTTGGGCTGTTTAGGCAAATTGCCTCTTTTTGTTTTTGGGGTTTTTTTTTTGGGTTTTTTTTTGTTTGTTTTGTGATTTGCACATCACAAGCATTATCTGTAGGTCTGTTGAGAATGACAGTGAGGAAATCAGCTGTAAATAAGAACAAAGATGTAGTCTTCAGTGTGACTGACTGTTCTCTTGTGATGTGACCCATCTGGGTGGTTGCTTTATTTACCAAGAGATCTTCTTGTATTATCCTCATCTAATTAACTTCAATTGAGTGATGAGGACATCTTGAAAGGGGTAGATTTTTGTGTTTTGGTTGTATGTTGGTGACTATTCCCAAGTAAATGTGACATTCTTTTACCTGATACGCAGTTATGTGAAGTTTATAGATAGTGGTGGCAACATTGTACAGAGTGGATTATATACCGGTTTTGAAGATTATTGTGTACTTGAATACAGGTAAACACTGAAGTCAGCTTTGGTCACGAAGTAGACATTGGTGTCTGTATTTTGTAATAGTTAGACATAATCCATCAGTCATCATTTTATATAGAGAGGAACAGAATGTCTTTACATTCAAATAATGCTGGCTGTGTAATACTAGAGCAGTAATAGGATAAAATATTTCCCTGCAAAGCACAAAAACTACTCTGGGACAGTTCTTTGTTCAGCCTTTCATATGTTCAGTATAAATGCTTTTAAATATCCTTGTGTTGGGATTTTTTTTGTCCCCCCTCCTCCCCCCCTTTCTAGCAATTCCCTCTTCAAGCCATGTGTGTGAGCTGTGTTGCTCTTGTGTGTGATGCCTGGCCTCTCCTGCCCACCGACCTTGCTGCAGGAAACCAGTCAGTGGGCAGTGTTGAGACCTGTAATTCCACCTCAGAACTTAGAATAGGTAAGATGGGAGAAAGCATAGAGCACTGAAGTGGGTCATGGGATAGTGCTGAGTTCCAGTTTGTAGAGGTGATGTTAGCTCAATGAGGAAATGGTTAAATCTAGCTGGAAACTGTATTTATAAAGTAGGAAGAAAGAAGTAGTAGGGCTATCTAGTACTCTTCCAAAGGCAACTCAAAAAATCTAATATTTAGTGATAGCAGAAGTTGTCACTCTCAAGGAAGAATGATATGAGGATTCAAAAGTGTGTTAGCTTGTTCCCTATCAGGAAGTAGGAAGATTTTTCCCTGTTAAAGTACCAATTTAAACCAGAAACTTATGTGGAAGCCAATTTCATTAAGAAAAATGTTACAAAACCTTTCAGTTATGAATGGGTAGTGACCAACTTGACATTTATTTAACAGTTCAGTTAGACTGTCAGGTTATTAAGACCTATCTGCTTTACACCATGAGTAAGGAAAATTGTTAGCTGTTAATAGAAAGAAGTTGCTTTTCCTTTTTTCTGTCATTATATATTACACTGGCAGACAGGAGTTAAGTGTAGAAGTGAATCTATGTTGATCTTTTTAAAGCAGAGTCATGGAGTGGTGAACATTTGTGATAATTGCCTACAACTCCTTTCCCTCTAATTACATAGTTTTTTAAACAAAATGTGGAGCCAATGGCAACAAATTCTGACTTGTTTCGTTTGAAAGTCATTCATGCTAATTTATTGATAGGAATTGCACATTGCTATTTTTTGCTATAACTCAGTTTAATGAAATTAACTTTTAAACATGTTTCAAACAAAACATTCAACCTCAGGCATATCGCTTTTGTGAACTGACATTTGAAAACTTCCTGTTGAGAAAAACTGTATTTCAAGTATTTCCACCCAGCATATCAAATGTCAATGCGAGCTGTCAAATTAGAAGCACTAGACCACAGTAACTTTGAGAAGAAAAATCACAGAATGATATTGTATCACAGTATCAGATGTGTCACAGTTGATGCCTCAAATAATCCTAGATTATGGGGAAGATTAAGTGACAGCAGTTGAACTGAAGGCAATAAGACACACTAGACTAGGTGCCCAACAGCCATTGTGTTGTGAGCATACTTCAATACGAGTTTGCTTCCCGACCTTCGATGTGCCCACTGATGTCTTACTGAAGAACCTGCTCAATAAAGGAAGCCTACATCTTATCTTGGTTTCGATTTCCAAATGTGGTGACCATAGTAAATGTGGATTTATGGTGATAGGATTTAATCTAATTTGGCCTAGATTGTGAAAGGAGTTAGCATCATATTTTGGTCCACCTTCTGCAGTTGTGGAAGGATCATGTGGGCTGTGGGCTCTGTTTTTGTTTGAGGAATATGGAGAGATAAATTCAATGGAATTTAGGGAAGGCTGTAACCTCAGTCCCTGGACTTGAAGTTTAAGGATATTTGATACAAGATATTATAGTGGTTGATGTTTATGCAATTTACTTGTCATGTGTTTGCAACTGTCTTCATGTTTTAATAAGAGGAACAAACTGCAGGGAGAGTACACCTCAAATTAACAGATGCTATCCATTGCCATAATTGACTAATAAATTCCCTGATGTAAATGTACAGAACTTAGTAGGCTATTAATAGTTGAGAGTTTTTTGACATTGACAAACCTGTCTCTTAACAAGTAAAACATATGTAAATGGTAATGAAATAAAGATTCTTTGAGGCTGCATTTTTTTTTCCTACATACGTTTGTTTTCTGAAGTTTTCAGTATGTTACTTGAAGACTATGGCCTGAAAGGATAATGTATCCTGAATGCCTCAGTTGGAGTAAGCATCTTAGCTGTGGATGAAGAATGATTTGTAACCTGATGTTGCAGCTGCAATTAGCCTGGAAGAGAGCTGAACTGGTCATGCCTTCATCCTACAGAGAGGAGAAACTGACTTATTTGTGATGATGTCTGTTTTCAGAATTGGAGGTAGGTTTAGTCTCCAGGCAGCAGTGATATAGTCTCTGAAACTTATTCCAGAAATAGAGATCACTTCTAGGGAGATGCACCGACTGCTTTTACTGCCACAATTTGCCTCCGTGTTCTTTCAGTCAGCTCTGTGTTGCCTGCAATGCTTCCTAGTCAGCCTTTGAAGATGACAGCAGATAGTAAGGAAGGGCAAAGCTTTACCAGAAAGAATGGCTTTATACCAGAATCTGTCCATTTCATTTCTTATTTCACAGAAGTAATATCCTTCAGGACTGATTTCTGAGTGCCTCAGTCCAGGGTGGGTTGTTTTTTTCCAGACTGCTACCATAACACCAAATTTTTATACATAAGAAGTAGAACTGAATAAACAGCCTTCAAAGAGAACAGGAGCTGATCCCAGGTCTCCTGTGACTTTGACTGTAACTGTTGACTATCTTGTATGTGTTGAGAATGTTCTGAAGGGTAACTTGCTATTGGTATACTGTACTGATAGGAAACTTACTGCAAATACAGATTTTTTTTTAATTATTATTGCATAATGTTACTGAAACAAGTCTTGAATTACAAATGGTAATAATTATAGCTATACCAAACTTCAATAATAGTAATAATCTTTCTTATTTGAACAAAATACTGATTAAATTATCATGTTTTGTTGAAATCACATTGCAAGTACCTGAAATTTGTAAGTATAAATCATCATTTACAGAAGAGTCCAAAGACAGTAACTGTTAAACATGAAGTCAAAATGTAATTTTGAAAGACATTTTGCTGCTTCTTATGTTTTGCAATTTAAATACAAGCTATTAGTAATCTTACCTCCTTTCAGTTGTGGCATACAAGTAGATGGTAACTTCTTTGGGGTCCTGAAGCAGCACAATAGTTGCTAATACTACATTCTATTATTACTACTATTGTTGCAACTCTGTAAGCAGGAGAAAATTAATCAAAGAGACAATAATGCTGATTAACTTGGCCTACTCCAATATTAAAGGTTGTTAGACTCTTTGTGAATAGTCTCTCCAGTGTCACAGTGGTGAACTAGGGAGTTGCTCTGTCATCTGAGGCACTTGAAAGTGACCTGAAGAATGACTGGAAGAAAATTACTGTTCTCTCCATGGTACAAACTGGCTAATATCATTGGGATTTTTCCTGTTCTTCCTGTAAAACATGGATTTTTTTGTGGCTGTAGAAGTCTCTAATGAAGCCGTACATTCTCTAAATTAGAGCAGATGTAGGCATCAGAATTTTCCTGCCTCTAGGAACTCCAAGTTTAAAGATGTGTTTAGTTTTTGCTTCTCTGTTTAGATGAAATGTTGACACGCAGTTGGGGAATGCTTTGGAGAGCTGCATTGTCTGCTACTTATTTGCATTCTGCTAGACTTCCTTTAAAGAGAAGTGTGGCTCAGTATACAAAGGGTAGTTGTCTTTTAGGTCAAAGTCTCCTTCCACCTACCCAATGCCTCTTTCTTTTTCACTAGGTTTCTAAGCTTCCTGTGTGATGCTCTTGTCTCTGAAACAATTAAGACAATATACTTGCTATTTGCTACTGATTCCTGTTATTATTCTACCCACTCTGAAGAGTTTACAGCTTGAACATTGCTGCCAGTTAAAAGAACAATAATTTTGTGTAAACCTTCTAGAGGGTCTCTGCTGTAGTTATTGTTCACGGTAGTTATTACAATTCTCATCTTTGCTGTAATGCTACCACAGTGGGTTAGATGTAAAAAAAAAAAAAAGGCATTTAAACTGTGAATTTATGTGTACCTTCTTTCATCATATAGTAAAACGTAGGGCAAGAGCAGTACTATTAAGGGAGATCTGTGTGAAATGTGCTGCTTTTCATTATCATGGAACTCTGAGCTGGAATTAGTGGCTTTTCTTCAAAGCCACTTAAGAGACTAGACAGGGTTGGGAAGCTGCTCAGTAGGTTCTTGTTAAAAACTCACTGTTTTCACATATCTTGGAAGTGGAGTGAAGGTAACTGGATAGTTCTTGCAGCAGGTCTCCAGGTAAAGCCGTATAAGGCTGTAATTAGAGACAAATCAGATCACAGAGGGCCTCTTTTTGTGGATGTCACTGCTCAAACTATGCCTGGCAGATTGCATTAGAAGGTGATAGAAATCAATCCAAGAATCCAGCAGAGAGGATTCCCTGATGTGGCTTCAATGAAAGCAGTAGTGGGATCAGTGTACCAACAAGAGGCTTATTTTAATGCCCTCTTCATTGTTCAGCATTGGAGAGTTAATGTAGCCTTTATATGCTCTGCTGTATTAAAACAAGGTCCGTGTAATACAATGTGGCATCTCTTTCCCTGGTTGCTTAGAACCAAGCTAATTTACAGGCAAGCAAAGGAGATTTTATTAGTTATTCACACAGGAAAATACCGTGTACAGCCAACCCATGTTTCCTCAAGGATTTATTTCTTTGCTGCCATTCTCCCTTCCCCACACTAAAACAGTTTTGACATGTCCCTGCTGTCTTCTTTCTCCTCAAAGAGTTTATATACATTGAATGAATATCAGAATAGACTGTCAAAGAATGACCACCAAGGATTGGTAAGTTTGTGTGTAAATGCACACATAAATTCCTGAGGTCTATCTCCAATGATTAAATTGAAAATCTCTCATTATCAGGCAAACACTAAAATTGATAGGACTAAAGACTTTATTCTTTTTTTCCCAAAGGGAAGTACGGTAAGGGTTTTGAAACTTACTTGTAACTTCTCCGATGTGAAATGCTAAGAGTATTGATACATCGTGTAAAGGCTTACTGATGCTTTATTAGAGAAACCCGCATAAGGCATTTCTGGCTTTGCTGCTGTAAGAAAATTTTAAAAAATATGCCCATAAAAAAACCCAAAGAAAAAACACAGCATAAGTATAGGGTTTTAAAACTTCCTTCTTTCACCTTGTATGTTATGTAATATACTTATTTATGTAGGAATTTCTTCTGTTTTAATAAAGAGAAACTGGAAGTGGCCCTTGTTATCCATCTTCCCCAGGGGCTTTTCCCTGGGGCTCTCATTTCTTCATACGTAGGTAAGGGATACTACTTTATCATTATTTGCTTTTGTTTGTAAGTGCTTTGAGATTGTTGCATCGATTCTCATTTTCTGATGAAGCTGACAGATACATTTGTTGTACTTATTTTCTCAAACTGTTATTACTCACAGTTGAAGGTGTTTAATTTCTTAAGAGTAATAAGTACATTGCATTCACTATGTTTCAAAGGCATTTGGAAATAGCTCTTCTTCAGTGTCCCCATAATGCTTCATTTAATTATCTTTTCATCAGTTTTTCACCTTGCAGGCAGTTCTTTGGATTGATCAAGACAGCCCCAAATTAGCAGTTATGTTATGAACTACACCATGTGTACACTGTCTCTTTCTGATAGTGGAGACTGTTATTAACACACAGTTCTTTGCTTATTTCTCTGTTTGTAAGAGTATGGTGGGTTTTCAGAACCTCTCCATTCCTCACAGAGTGTTCAGAAAGCCTAAAAATGTTTCCCATCCATTGTGTGGAATAAATGCTATAGAAACAAACAAATCTGTCAAAACCGGGAACACCTATTTCCTACCAGTTCAAGGTTTTTGGGTTTGTTTTTTTTTGTTGTTTTGTTTGGTTTTGATTTGCTTTTTTTTTTTTTTTTGGAGGGGGAGGGAGAGTGGTCATGTTGGGGTGGGTTTTTTATCTGTGGGTTTTTTTTAACTGCACCATCTATACAGCTTAAGCTAGCCTTTTGTTGCTCCAAAAAAAGATACGCTTGGTACCAAACGTCTAGTGTTACTAGGCACTGTGGAGAGGCATCTTATATCTGCTTATGAAGCTTCGTATGTGTTCAGTGCCCCTGAGGACTGGATACTTGCTTAGTGTGCAGTTCAATGTGTTGCTCTTTGTTAGAGAGATCTCATGAGAATTCCAGGGATAGGGAGGCTGACAGGTAAATGAGCTTTGCAGGATGAGGAGCTGAAGAGCTCTCAAATTGCGAACGTGCGACTTGCATGGAGAGTTGTGTAAAGCCCAGAGATCTGTGTTGCTCACGGTCTGCAATTCTATTGACTTGTGAGGCAGTGCATGTAACAAAGCACCTGCTGTGAAGGACTCTTGTGTTCAAAGATGTGAGTATGAAGCAGCTTCTTTTGCTAAACCATTTCTTTTTTTTTTTTTCTTCATTATTAGTCCCTCTCTTCAGAGATGCCTTTTTGTGCTAGTAATTTTCTTTGGAAAGGAGACAGTTCCCTTCAAGTTCTGAAAGGGATGCTGTCATGTGAGTGTCAAAAATGTCCAGTTTGTTTCCATTATAGTGTGGCTGTTCTTTTGGGTTTGGAGCTTCGTGTGGAAATGTTCTGTTGCAGTGTGGAGAGGCAATAATTCTTTTTTCCACTTTTTTTGAGCATTTTGTCATCTGTTATCCAATTCTGTAGTCTATTCTGGGTGCAGTTTTGTACCAGGTAGATGATAAGATGCAAGACCTAGAAGAGTCAATGTTGAACATGTGTCTGGAAAGATTGATATAAAAGAGAGGACTAGAAGAGCTTTGCAGAAAATCTTAAATAGTCCCTACTTAACATCTAAAAATGCAAGAACTATGACACTAGTCACTTTCAGTCAGTTTCATGGCACTCCCAAGGCATTTGCCTGACCTGAAAGTTTTGAATGTTGAACAATCTTCTGAATTAAAATCAGCTTCTTTGTTAAATTTTAATCACCATTTTTTATGATTCCTCTTCAATAATATGGTAGCAGTCCAACACTTAATTTGTCTGAATATTCTTAGTTTTATGTTAATTTTGTAGTGGTCCCACTGCATGACTTCTGATTTGTTTGTGTCTCCTAATGTGCCATCTAATTTACATTGTTATTATTTTAGCTCTATGTGTAATGACTCAATACTCTAAAGGAAGCCTCTCAATGGTTTCTCAGTGAAGTAAATTAAGCAAGTTTTCTGTCTGTTCTTCATAAGTTATCTGTGTCATGGCAGGTCTACTCACCTTCTGCAGCTGCACTCAATATAGTTTCCATGTGACAAATATAAAAAGTAGCAATAGTGGGTTATGAAAAATTCATTGCTATTTTGTCACAATTATTTTTGTTGCATAGCTCATTGTGGCCCAAGAAATCAGCATATCTATATTTCTGTTAGAGAAGCCAGTAGAATCTGCAATGAACATCAGGAACAGGTCAGATGAGAATTTCTGGGCAAGGTATTTCCTGCATCCTTTTCTGGGGTGCTGTACTATAGTGACTGTAGTTGTTGTGTCCATTCATCTTTACAAGAGGGATAATGAACCAAATTAATCCTGAATGCAACTTCACTGAAATTACTTGAAGTTTGATTCCAAGTCCATTGTGGTATTTTCACCTTAGCCTGTTGTGAAGAGGCCTACAGTGTTTCAGGAGGGTTCGGTAGGGTTCAGTAAAATGGCGTATGGAGTGTGGAGGATGGATTCATGAGTGGGTAGGTTGTGGAAAAAGAACTGGATTTCTTGGTAATTTAACTGTGTTTTTTTACTGGCACTTTTATGACTGAAAGAGGGGTAAAAAGAAGTTACATTCCAGCAAAAACTGAAGTTGCTTTACATTTGTTAAGTGTGTACCTAGGAACACAAGTAAGCCTGTGTAAAATTTTTACAAAAATATCCGAGTATATAAATCCCTGCATGAATTGTTAAATGCAGCATTTAGTAGTTAGTGTTAGAAGTACAAACTTCTCTTTCATTCATCACTCCGGTAAAATGTAGTGTTTGCAGTAGTACACATTTCTGATTATTTAGTAATTTTTTGGCTGTTCTTGTACATGAGAGGAGGTTACAGTGACTTGCCTATGCTTATATGTGTTACGTGAATGGGAGGGCAGTATTTGCATCTGAGAGCTGATAGAACATTCAGCTGTGCTTTGCAAAGCTGCCTAGAAATGCCCAGGATGCTGCTTGCCATACCTTTCTTTGTTGTTTGGCACCATGAAATGTTATTTTCTTCTGAAGGAGAGCTGGAGGTTATTTGCAAATGCTATTTTCAGCATGAAGGCCTGCAGTTTGTTGTTATTTCTCAGCTTTGTGCTTTAAAAACCCAATTTTCTACCTCTTTGTGTTTGTCTTTCCTCCCCCTCCCCCCCCTTTTGAACCATGTATCTAGCAAAGCATTATTTTTAGTTATTCTTTCAACTGCTTTATTTCTTAAGGTCTTTTCAAATTATGTAGACTTTCTTTCCTGTCACCTATTTTGTATCTCTTGTACCTCAAAGCCTATTTTTATTGTTTCTTACAGTGACTGTTCTTGCTGTGGGCATGCTCTCCTCTGTTCCAGTTTAATATGTCATTCTACACCACTTTCTATTTCAGAATATTGTCTCATCTTTTATCTGCCCATCTGCTAACTTATTGTGCCTCTATTGATTTCCAGCTTCTCATCTATCTTCCAGATTATCTGTACTTATGTAAAAAATCATTTCAGTGTATGGGTCTTTGGTCCTGGGAAGTGTGCTAAGCAGGTCAGTTCTTCCAAGTGCTAGTTCTCCAAGTGCAAGGTGCTGCACCTGCTCTGGGGCAATCCTTGGTATCAATATAGTCTGGGGGATGAACAGGTTGAGAGCAGCCTTGCTGAGGAGGACTTGGGGGTGCTGGTGGATGAGGGGCTGATATGAGGCAGCAATGTGCACTTGCAGTCTGGAAAGCCAGTTGTCTCCTGGGCTGCATCGAAAGAACTGTGGCCAGCAGGCTGAGGGAGGTGATTTTGCCCCCTCCACTCCACTCTCACAAGATCCCATACTAGAGTGCTGCATCCAGCTCTGAGGGCCCCAGCACATAAGGGAGATACACTTGTGGGAGCAAGTCCAGAGGAGGGCCATAGAGATGGTTAGAAGGCTGGAATACCCTTCTTACAAGGAAAGGGTGATAGTATTTGATCTGCTCAGCCTGGAGAAGTCTCTGGGGTACCTAATTGCAATTTTTCAGTACCTGAAGGGGCCTACAAGAAAGGTAGAGAGGGACTTTTTACAAGGGTGTGTACTGATAGGACAAGGCTTTCAGCTGAAAGAGAACAGGTTTAGATTGGATATTAGGAAGAAATTCTTTACTGTGAGAGTGGTAAGACACTGGAATAAGTTGCCAAGGGAAGTTGCAAATGCACTATCCCCGGAAGTGTTCAAGGCCAGGTTTGATGGTGCTTTGAGCCACCTGGTCTAGTGGAAGGTGTCCCTGCATATAGCAGAGGTGTTGGAACTATATGATCATTAAGGTCCCTTCCAACCCAAACCATTCTATGATTCCAAGAGGCAAGATAAGGGAATTGTGAATAATTTAGCTTGGAAGGGATATCCTGAGCCATTCATCTAGGATGTTACATGAAGTAGGTTTGATTAAGTCAGTCTGCAGGGCCTTGTCCAATGAAGTCTTGAATATTACTAGAAAACTCACCGCCTTGAGATTTCTGCCCATATGTCATCATAAACCTATTTGACACCTCAAAAACATATATAACAGTTCTCTCTCTTGACAACCTTGCTGTTGGATGCTATGGTGTGAGCTACACTCAGAGAGGTTTGTGAGAAGTGGCAGAGCCTTGCAAGCAGAATCCTCCACAGCATTTGGATGATTACCTGTGGAATTGGAGATAAGCAGCTGAGAGAACATGCCTTGCAGCTCGAGTAAAATTAAGGTAGTTTTGCTTTTTCATAAGGAACTAGTCACAATTATGCAACTGTTATGTAAGTACCTTGCTATTACTATTAGAGAAAAATCTAATCAAAGCAGAACATAATGGCAAAATAGGAGATTAAATTTAGAGGACTGGATGTAAACTTCACATAAAAATAATGGAACAATGCTGGGAGCTGTCAAGGAGGATGTCCTGAAATGGGGTTGACAGGCACAGTTCTAGAACCAACTGGAAATTTTGTGCTTTGGCTGTTTTGTGAGGAAATCTATGTTAGTAGCACACCTTACTGCTCTTTTGTCTGTTTGGGTTAAACACCATACAAGCAAAATTGTGAAAAGGTAATTGTGAAAAGAAGAGAATACATCAGAAGAAAAAGGTCTGAAACAAACAAAAAAAGAGCCCCAAATTAAAGGGTCTTTGGTTATTTTTCTCAGTGAAGGTAAATGTTTCAGCCTTTTTTACATCTGTAAATTAGAAGCTTATTGAAATGGTCATTCAAACCGTAAATGGCTGAAAAATATTGCATTTCCTACTATTTGTGCCATCTTTATTGTGAATGTCGACAGTGATTTTTTCTGGATTTTGTCCAGAGTAGACAGTTTCAGTCATTTCTTCTTTGTACCTCTTCTTATGTGTAGTCACTCATGGAATGACTTGACAGCTTGTCCAAATTGCAAGTATTTTTCTTTTTCAGTGATTTTAGTAAATCCCTAAATATTACATTGAAAAGTGTATTTAGTTAATGTGAACTACGGACAATAATGCCTGACCACATGGCTCAATCTTATCAGACTTATTTGCTATGCCTGAATAAATTTCTAAAGATAAAACTCATGTTGTACAAAGCACCACAATTGCATCAGTTTAGTATGTGAGTCTTGACTGAACTCTCCAGGTTTTATCTAAATCTTGAATTTGTGCTGGTATAGGAGGCAGAAGCAGCTTTCATTCCTGTGTCCTGACAAAATCAGATGCTAATCAAAAGCAATTTGCTTGAATCTTAGCTGGTTGGACAGCCTGGGTGAAGAAATGGCACATTCTTAAGTATAGAGTTGGCTGTTCCAAACTGTTTCTACAGCTTGTAGCATGGCTATCCATGTAGTGACAAATAAATCACCTATATTTAGTCAAAATGCTGAAGCCTTTCTATTTGCTCTGGGTCTCTTCAGCTGTAACTCACCAGTGGCTCTTCCAGGTTGCGAAACTGCCTCTTGAACTTCATAGAGATACCTATCTCCCCTTTACTTTCCAAGTGTGTTTGAAAGTGTAATCCTAAATCTTCTGCAAGTGTTAGATTCTGTCTCTTGAAGATTGTATCTCTTTCTTTAGGACATTGTGGCAGCTAATCACAATGGATGTGACTGAGGTTTTACTTCTGGGCTTGAATGCAAGGGATCTGTGGACACAGGATCTTTTCAGCAATTGGGGTTTCATTTTTTGTCCTTTCTAGTCATACTATCAATTTGTGAGTCCTTTGGACTAGCAGATCTATCTTGCATAACTTACTCTTCATGGAAGCCTTTTCCTGGTGAAGAGGAAAAGCATGGGGTGGGGTAGCAGAAGCCTTTTAATTTTCTAGCTGATGAGGATGTTCAAATACAAGTTTATATTGTGAATTTATATTATACTTCCCCCTCTCCTCCTCCCCGTGGGTTTTTAAACTGCTCATGAATACAAGATGTTTGAGCCGTGTTCACTGCTGAGCAGGCATCACCTGTGATTTTTGTCAGGGAAATGTTTTATTGTCTATAGAGGCTGATGTAAGGCTGAGTGAATGACTCCAGCTCTAGTAAATGTCTGAAGAAGACTTAATGAGAAGAACAGGAAACTAGGGAGCATCATATGTGTTGAGTCCTGTTTACCACCAGCTCCTTTATGTTGCTTTCAGAGTAGGCTGTTCTCATGATTACTTTCATTTAAACTTTCCAGTCTTTTGGCAGAGTCCCTAGCTAATTCGCTCCTTCTTGACAAGATTGGCATTTCTGTGTAACAAAGATCCTATAGATGGGATTAATTTAGTTCCAGCAATACAAAAGCTGAAGACAAACTGGCTCATCCAGGTCTACATGACCTTTCCAGAGTAGCATGTATGCACTAAGCTTATGTTCACACCATTGCACAGTTCCTTTCCTGGTCAAGCTTTTTCAGCATAGTAAAGTTAGTGATTCCTCACAAATCTTGCAGAGATAGAGTAACAGACGTAACTCATAGGAATTAAAGTGACAAGAGACAACGAGAGAAACAACTCTGGAACCAGATTATCCCCCATTTTTCCCAGAGTCTGTCAGGAATTAGAGAAGAAGTTGAGAAAGAACTAATTCAGATCAGTCAGCTCTGAAGAATGTACTAGAACCTCCAAACATATTTGTCATATTTCTTTGCTATGATAGTTTTAATGATGCCTAACTGTACCTTGATGTTACCAACCATTATCTGTGGGGAAAAATAAGACTGATGGCACTAGAGAAATAAGCCACTTGTGCTTAGAGTGATAAACAGCCATTTACTTTTGATAAACACCCATTACAGAGAGACATAATATTTTGCAAGATGGTTCTAAATATTGCTGTAATGTTGGAAAAAACTGTTAATCTGTTATATACAGAGAAATATGACTGTTGGGACTTCAGATTCCTCTCTCTCTCTCTCTCTCTCTGTTCTGTAATGCCTTTGTAAGAAAAAGAGAAATGCCTCTGATTTAGTCTATGCCTATTTAAGTATAAAGCTCTTTGAGGTCATTTCTTCTCATATCTGTTATATATCTGTAGTGACAGGATAGTGTAAGGTTTCAGTTGAAAATAACTCCATGTGTTTGAGTTTTGCAAGTTTGAATACATTTTCAGTGTTCCCAAGGGCTCATGCAGTCTATCTGTAATGCTGAGGTTTTTCCCTCTGAGCCTTTAGAAATATGTTTTTCCCTCTTATTATTTGATGAATTTAATTCTTTTGACAGGATAGGTGAGTGGAGAAAGTGAAAAGAAAATTCCAAAATAATTTTGAATTACAAAGTAATTGACAGTTTCTGATAATTGACTTGGAATATAATTGACAGTGATTAATATTTTTGCATTGGTATATCTAGGTGATTGTTAGAATGCAGTTTAAGCTCTTCAAGTGGCTAATGTCCAGCTGATTGATATGCTTTATAGGGTTGGCTCAGGGTCATTCCACATGAAAGTATAAGTGAAAGAAAAGATTGTCATCCATGCATTTTCAAGGTATTCCTTTGTCCTAGTTGTGTGCATTTCTTTGCAAGAA
Source organism: Campylorhamphus procurvoides (assembly GCA_013396655.1). Lineage (NCBI taxonomy): Eukaryota > Metazoa > Chordata > Aves > Passeriformes > Dendrocolaptidae > Campylorhamphus > Campylorhamphus procurvoides. The sequence goes on along the minus strand of WBMV01005287.1, from coordinate 179,117 downwards.
GTTCTTGACCTGTTTTTGCATCTGAAGGCTATCTATGATTAAGCTTCGTGGATATCTAAATTGTTATAAAGACAAACATAGCTCCCAAATAAATCTGTTATTTTAGATTCATAATGGAATTAAAGCCTCTCTGAGCCTTGCCAATCTGTAGTCATTTGCTGAGATACTTTACTGCTTGAGTTTGATCTCTGTCATTTATGAATGAGAGAGACTGTAAGGGCAGGACTTTTCTGACTAGTTGTCGTTCTGTTGCACATCCATTGTATTGCCTGTATGAACACAAGGTACGCTAAAACTAAGAAGAAGTAGGGGTGGAAGACAAGTTTTCAGGATCAACACATTAGGAAAATAAATGTTTTTGCTTTGAATCTCCCCACCGTGCCTTCCCATACACATGCACATGCTTCCGTTGCTTCAGAGTGGTGGTGAACAAAAACGTTTGTGTTAATGAAAGCCAGACTGAACTCAGCCTTATGCTACAATTTAACCCCAAATGCCAGAGACAAGAGATGGTGCTAGACCTATTCAGAGAAATAGTTTTAGCTATAGTTCTTGACCTCATGAAACTTGGATGTTGACTGAATATAAGATATATGCATAGCAGAGGTTCTGGCCTAAAGACACAGAAGTCTGTGTAACATTAGTGGCAATTTTGCAGCCAGAAAAAATTATCTTTCCTTGAATGCACATAAATTCTGGGCATAGCAAAATAAATGGCTCCTATAATGGCTGTGGATATTTGCATAAATCATGTTATGCTAATGAAGGGGTTCACACTGTCGGAAAGGAAATTGAAAACTGCTGCAAAAAAAGCCTTGGCAAGGAGGTTTAGGCACTTCCCTGCACAGTCTTGCAATTTGACTTTTTAAGTTGTTCACAGTGTTTGTTAAGGTGAGAAGACTGCAGAAGCAATGTGTCTTCTTGCCTTTTTTTTTTTTCCTCCCCAGTGGAAAGCTGTCAGATCAGGTGTGCTGGAGATACAGACCATTCATCTGCATGAGGGCATAAGGAGAAATGGAGGTCTCCAGGCTTCCTCCTGCTGAGAGGCCCTGGGGATTGTACTGTTCATGTCCAGAAACTGTGACTGAGGAGGACTTGAGCTGAATCACTGCTGTGATGAGAGGCACCCAGAGAGAATGTGGTTGGCTTAGAATGGTTGGCTGTTTGGGGCACGTGTTGCTCTGTGGTATGGTGCTCATGATTGAGCTGTAGCAGCCATTTCCCATGAACACAAATGAGGAGTGCAGGGAGCATTTTTGACAAATCTCTTGGTATGAAGATAGTAAAAAACAAAATCAATTTGATAAGGGCAAGCTCTCTTACTCTACTGACATTTATATGCAAAATCTACTTGTAAGAGAAAATGCTGTGAGCATCCTTGCCATTTTAAAAACACAGTCCAAAAGAATAGCTTAGGTATAAAAGGTGGCTGCAGAATGTCCTGCTCATTGTACAACAAAGATACTGGTCAGCTCAAGTTCATAGACCTGAAATAATCAGGACAGTCTTTCTGGGTGACGGTACAGATTTGTGGTTGGTGGTTTCCGTGCCTGATGCTAAGAATAGTTTTATGTATGTTGGTCAGTACTTTAGCTTTATTAATATCGGTAGTCCATGGACTTTGCCTGAAGGTGTTAATTTTGTATGCAGTTTCTCTGAATAGAGGTTTTTCTCACAAATACGTTGAGTTTTTCCCAGCAGTAGTATTGCTGGAGGCAGCTGCCAAGTACAACTAGATTAAGTGTTTTCATTTGAACAGTTTATTAGCTGAAACATGCAGATTTATGTTGACTGCATCTATTTGTCAATTTAGTCTGAACTTGGCAAGTATTTATGAAAAAGGAAATAGCAAGCACAAAAATATTATGACATGTAATATAAAAATATTTTGACTTTTCATTTTTTAACAATATCTCAGTGTTTAAATTCTTCTGAAATTATTTCCTTTCCCAGTCAGGGAAAACAAAAACTTCTTATTGCCAATGAAATAGAATGTTTTCGTAGAACAACTTAGGTTGGGAAGTACTCTCTGGAGGTCTGCAGTCCAACTTGCTGTTCAAAACAAGGTGAGCTTTCAAAAATATTTTTGTCACTTTGGGATTTCCTTCTGTGACTGCAGCCTTTCAAAGATGATTGAAGGTGTTCTTGCATTGACAGTGGCAGTTCCTTTAGTACATTTGGATGCATGGCACCTTTCTGGTCCCATGAATTTGTCCTTGTCAGAAACTTTGGAGGCCTGAGGGCAGACCTTGCCTTTGAAAACCACAGCAAAGAAGGCATAGTGTGAGTACTTCAGCCATATTCAGCTTTGAATTTAAAAAACTCCATGCAGAACTGTTTCTGAGTTGCTTTTGGATGGCAATTTTTGGTCCGAAAACCAAGGACATTGTCAGATTGGCCTGAAGGGTTTTTTTTCTTCCTTCTGCTTTTGATGCCAATTTATTCACTGAACCAAAAATGCCCCCCATTCTTCGTATTCCTTAGATGCCAAATATGATCTGTGCTGTGGCAGCACCTCTGTGGTCCAGTTCTTGTTCTGCAAACATGTGTTTGCATACAGTATAAATATTCTCGTTAATGCTGTAGTCTGATATACATGGTATTTATATTCTAGTAGCTAGCATTCTTCAGTAGTTAATCAGCTGTGGCTTATGAAAGAGAAAATTCACAGGATAGGTGCATTTTCACATTGCATTTTTTATATGCTGAAGGAATATTTCTTTGTGTTGGTGAGAGAACAGATGTTCTGTGCATCATTTTTGACTATGCGGCTATTGCTTATTTGACTATAAATATAAAAGACTAAATTTCCTGATCCAGATGGTTGTCCTAGATTGGTGTTCTGATAGAAATAGTCTTTTTATTGTTCTTTGCATGAAACCATGTGTCGGCATTTGATACCTCATTAAAAGTCAGCTTTGGTATAAAACTTTAAGCTGTTTTACTTTGTGATGCTAGTGATGTTGAATGAGAAATTAGAAGTCCCTTAATTCCAACCCATCTCAGGAGTACTTGGCCCTTTTTTTACTCTGTACCTGCTTGACAGTGATGGTAAGGGATATTAAATGTGACCCAGTTGCCTGCAGGCTTGTACAAATGGCTAGGTAAAACGTTAGCTACCTATTTGGTATTAAGGAATTATACATATGTTTAGCTTTGCATTATACAAATGGTTAGCAGCTTTTAAAAGTGGACTTGGGAGTCAATGAAAGACAATGCATCTATAAATGCATTTCTTCCCATAAAAGTGGTGATGAGATATAGCAGTGCTCTGTTATTTATTGAGACTTTAAAATTATGTACCTTTCTATCTGATTTTCCAGGGTAATGTGCTATATGGTTCCTATTTAGCACCTCTGAAAATCAAACTGTTATTGGCTTTGTGCACATGCATTTGTTAAAACGGAACTGCTGTAACTTCATGATACCGTTAATAAATCTTTGCAGTGAAAAAGGGTCAGAACTAATTTCTTTTCCTTCTCTTCCTTAAAAAAAAAAAAGAGCGCAAGTGAGAGAGAAACCCTGAAGTCTCTTCCTAGCAAAGAGTGGGTCCAGGCTGGCTGTGGGAGTCACGGAGATGTGGCCACAGGCTGTGCAAAAGGCCCACGGCGACTGCTCCATGACAGCACCACTGATGTGTTACACAGCACTGGGGCTGGGCAGATCTGGGCAGGATGGTGGGAAGTGACTGAGTTTGTATCCCAAGGTGTGAAGTGCTCTGAAGGCTTGAGCCAGGCCATGTTACTCATTTGGGTTTGGTGGTTGCTTGTTTGAAGAACTGCTAGGCAAGCTTGGTTTCAAGCTTGTTTCCTTCTTTTTGTCATCTTTACCTTTCACTTTTTGATATAGGCTACTTGGGTGACAGGGCACACATCAAAGTCACTGCTTGTCCTCTAGGTACTGCAGTGATTTCATAGCCTCTTACCTCTGAGGGAATGGGAGAGAATTAGATGTTAAGGCTCAAGCTGTGAGAAAAACTCACAGATCTGGAGCATCCAAATTAGTGTTTTTCTAAGTGTTTTTCAGTATTAAAAAGTTTCTTTAACCATTCAGTGATAAACCCCAAGCTGGTTACTGGGGGGAAATTGCTTGTCACTCAAGCAATTCAAGTTTCACACAAGCCATCTAGCTCCTTCCCAGGCTGCTGGTTGGAAATGCTTCACTTGATAAAAGCTCACAAAGCAGCAAGCGGGACTAGTTTACAACTAGTGATCTAAAGCATCCATAAGCAATAAAGGTTAAAAAATGAAAAAGCAGAACAAAACAAAACAGAAAAACTCAACACCTCTCCCCATCCAAAAGCCCTTCTTGAGAGAAGTGCTTATTCCCCTTGAAATCAAAGGAACTATAGAGAGCTTAAACCTCTTGCCCTGTATAGTTGTGCCAGTCATCTGTATCATGGGCTGTGTTAGCACTCTGGGCTGTCCAGGGAATTGACTTCCTCAGCTGATCGACACTTGGGATTTGATGGTCTCTTCTAGTTACTGTGATGCTTATCTTGCACTGCTTGTACAATCTGTAGATTCACATTTTAAAGAGAATTGAAATGTTCTGCTACTGTGATCATCTTCAGATTATGTATTTGCTGATGGTATGGACTATATAAATGTTAGTAGTGTTACAGCATTTGTTCTGCATAGGATCTGAATGCTTTCTAAACATGCATGGATTAATTCTCACAGTGCTCTTGTGAATGATAGAATTTAGAAACATACTGGTTTGGTAAATATTGCAGCACACCAGCTGTTCACCAGCTAGAAATAAAGACATCATGGGGAGCAATACATAGGGAGAGAGGTGTGTATAATCTACCCATCCCTGCAATAATCGCTGCCTCCTTTTCTAACAGACAACTGGAGAAGGAAATAAAGAGGCTGTGGGAATTTTGTGGGTTTGTCGTGTTTTTTTTGTGTGTCTTCAAACAGGCAGCACAGAAATAACCTTTCCTCAGAGAAGGAGGATGCATTTCCAAACTTGCAATGGAAAACAAAGTATACTTGTCACTAACCTTACCATGGGAAGTGGAAAGAAACAGATATTGTAGAGAGATGTTTGTGATCAGCTTATGCCATTAATCAAATTCTACTGTTTTTACAGTTTAGCCAGAGGCCAATATGTATACTATTGTTTGAGAGTCAAACAACCTTATTGCTTAAATGTCTTTGAAACAGCTTGAACTAATATGTAATCCTGATGCCACTAGCTTTTATTATTTCTTTAAAAACTTTACAGTGCTGGCTACTTACTGCTAACTTAACTGTCATGCCCAAGGATTGATAATGTAACCAAGATGGCTGATGAAAATGCACAGGCATCAGTTCATCTCAGGACCTATGAAGTCACTACTATCCTTCCTTGTGTTCAATTCATGATTCATATGCTGATGTTGCTGTCAGAGCTCTGCTTTTCTGAAAGTGAGAATTAACTTTTCTGTGTGTTGGGCAAGAAAGGGAGACCCCCAAATGCCAAAACCTTCCAGGAGTAAGTCTACTTCCTGTGGGAAGAAATCTGCTTGCTTTTGCTTTTATCTTTCTCCTTGTCTGTTGGTGTTTTAGGATGACTCCTTCCAATTAATTGTCTGGTATATTACTATCTGATTTTAGCAGTATTAGAATTACACATTGATAGAAGCATAGAGGGTTTGTACGAATGTATACGTATGAAATTGAGTGACTTGAGAGTTATGTTTGAGAAGAGGGATGGCATCATTTTGGATCTTAGACACTGTTTGCTTTTGGGAGCTCTGAGGACAGAGAGATGCATATATGTTTAAAGCTATGTGCTTAACTTTATCATTCGCTCTTCTTCTCCCAGGGCATTTTTTCCTTTACATGCTCCTTAGCTGACATGAAAGCTGTGACTTTTTTAAGATCTGAATTTCAAAGGAGTTCTCAATATTTGCCTCAGATGTCATCTTTATCTGTAAATCCTCAACTATCCTTCAGTCTGGACTTTTGATCTCTCAGCTTTCCAGAAGCCTGTGATCCTTCCTTGATGGCTCCTTCAGCTGAATAAGGAATCTCTTGCCTGTAGGCCTGCATACCACTTGTCTTTCTCAGATAAGTTTCTTAATTCAGATAGAAAGGAACCAGTATGTGCTACCAGTAGACTGGAAATTTATAGTGTCTGTAGAGCACCTGAGGAGGATTTTCATCAGTGGATATTGATCTTGTAGGAATCAGGTGTGTTTCCTGTGGCAGGGTCCCAGGTCTTTTGGGAGTATGCATTGTGACTACTGCTGAGAGGTTTTTGGAGATAGAAGGGTTAAAGTGTCCTTAAATAAATTATTTGCAGCTAGACTTCTAACCAGCCTCCTGGCTGCTAGATGTGTGTGTCTTAAGCTTTAAAGTCAGTGGTCATTGTAGGTCTGGCATCTGAATTCCAATAAGGTTTTATCTATTTTTGCAACACTTGCTAAAGGGAAAGAAAAATATTTATTCAAGAGAGTCCAAGCTTTTGTTGTGATGCTTTGGGCAACACAACTTTGTCTTGCTATCTGCCTCATAAAATGTGGTCAGCAGTATCTCCCAACTTTATTTTAAGGTTGCATTAACTTTGTAGTGTCCTGCAAAAATGAGAAGTTCTGCAAATATTAAGATGAAAATGAAAGGCTTAGAGAATGGCACTAAAATAAGTATTTAATTTGTAGCTCAAGAAAAGAAAGGACAGGGGGACATTAGGAAAGACTTCTATGTCTCTACTCATATAGGTTAATTCAGTAGAACAAACTTACCCATGAAGTGTTTTTACTGGGTAGTTCTTGTTTTGTGGTGTGTAACACAGGTATATAGTCTTCATTGAAATGTGCCTTCAATAGGTAAAATACATACCAATACAATCAAATATCAGGAAGAATTTCTGTCACAACAGTATCATCTGTGTTGATATGTGGTCACTATCTCGTGCTATCCATTCCTATTTATGGGAGAACAGTCAATGATTCTTAAAAATGTAACAGCAGCTGAAGTCTCTACTTGGAAGACACCTCATTGAGATGGGTAAGCTTTTAAATGCCTTTAACATTAAACACTCCAGTCTGCACTACTGATCCCTCAGCTTTCTGGAAGCATTTGATCCTTGCTCAATAGCTCCTTAAGCGAAAAAGCAGTGGCCACCTTCAGAATGGAGGTAGCATTGCAAAAAGAATGCTAAACCTCAAGAGTGTAAGCAGTGTTTTGCACCCCCTGCAGAAAACTGGAATCCTGCTGACTTTGTAATCAGTTAGAGGTAATTTCTGTGATACAGATTGTTATGCTTTCAGAGGCAGGCTGAAGCTAGTTCATGTCAAAGTCCTAGCAACCATGAAGATAACTGTGTGTGCATTTATAACACCTCAAGCACTCAGGTGCCATGGGGAGGTACCTTAACTGACAGAGAAATTTAGGTCCTCCAAACATGTGATGCTGCTGTTCTTTGCCCTTGATACCTGAATAAAGAAGTCTTGGTAACAGGACTGTCTTCTGTTTTTGTACTGTGGTGTTAGTGAGGACTGTGCAGTGTGTCCTAAACAGCATTTAAAAGACAAAACAAAACAAAAAAAACCACAAAACCCCACAACACTTTAATGCAATGTTTGGGAATGGAGCTTCAAGGACTTGTTTTTTTTTTCTCCAACTCAACTGTCTGTTCAACTGCCAAAGTTGGCATTATTTTCTGTGTTCTGAAAGAGGGGGACAAAGGTGCTATGCTACTGTTAGAAAGGGGTCTCTGATCCTTTCTTGAAAGACACACATGTGCAATTACTGTAAGGTGCTGTATTGCTACCAGCTGATTTAGCCTGCTTTCTGGTCTCCTTGCTTTTCAGATTCAGATGAGAAGCTGTTTCTATAATACTTAAAAAAAAAAAAAAAGAAAAAAAAAAGGCACAAACCCCCCTCCAAAACAATTATCAGATCATTCCAAAATTCAAATAATCCTTTCAAATGAAATAATAGAGGCAATTAGTGCATGAGAACACTTGTTAAATGGGATGATAGAAGCTTTTCCTGTCTGCTGTATTATATTTCCTTACTAACATAGCAAAAGCAAAGAGCTTTTGATGGGAGAGGGGTGGTAGTGGTGTGTGTGGGGGGGGCTGTTCCTGGTTTGAAGGCTCATACATTTGATTCATGTTTTTTCTCCTCTAGGTAGTTTGAATCTCATCCAGGCAGTCAGCAGTCAAATTATTTCATTGCTGTTATGTGTGTGTCTGCGTGATACATGACACGACTCACTCCAGTTGTCTCAGCCTCATCTCCAGCATCTTTTTCTCACTACCATCATGATTAATTGACTTGTTTTGTAGCATTTATGAGGAGATTTGAAACTAAACAGAAAGAAAAATTTCAGTTGTCTTAGTGATGGTAGCAGTCTATCTATGCTTCAAGTAAGGTGTATCAATGTGATTACTAAGAAGCTGTTTGGTTTTGTGATCTGTATTATTGTATCTACACAGGAATAAACTGAAGAATTAAGTCACTAGCTTTGTCATCCCTCATCTTGCTTTGATTGACACTGCATTACTGGAAAGCTAATAAAATATAAAGCTCTCTTAAAACAGAATCTCTTTTCCTCTATTACTGTTCTGGTGTACTGCAGTGTGTGCATAATTGTTCCTGTGATATTTGCTTTAAAGTCTGTCCTGTGGCAAAATCTTGTGTGTTTCTGCATATTTCTTGAGCCATAAACTCATTTTTTGCGTGGCAAATTGCATCCATTAAATGTATGTATCCAAAGTCGACAGGTATTTGCTACTATGGGTGCGAAGCTGGGTTGAAGTTTTAGAATTATTTTATTAATTACTGAGGGGTAGTCATCTTCATAGCAAAATGGTGGGTGAGACTCTGAAAAGTAAATCTGAGTGCCATAATTCCTTTGTACTCGCATAGGACTGCCTAAGCAGCAGCTGCAGTAAATGTGGTTTCCCTCTGGTGGTGCTCCTGTGACTGCCTGGCTGCTCTGCTTTCTTATGCTAAGTACTCTCTTGAGCTTTGCTCTCTGAAAATCATGTGTGTACAAATATTTCCTTGGGCAAATTGTAGATAAGTCACAACATATCAGCTTCTGAATTCTTTATACCTATGCTGAAGCTTTTGTTGTTCTGATCTGTTAGGAACAGAAATATAAGGCATTTGGCAAACGTGAAGTGATTCGTACGACAACCTTATTTGAAAACAAAGGTAGAGCCAGTCTGGCTGAAATCACTTGGAAGTTTTTTAATTAAACTCTTGTAAATTTTAATTTTAAATGCGTAAATACTTGATTTTATTTTTTTTACATACTTCCATGTCCTTTTTGACCTCCCTACTAATTGTGAATATAAAATAAAATCCCTTTCCTTAAAAGTGGATAGTCAGTAAAAATGAGAAACCATCTATTACCATTAAAAATTAATAGTATCTTGAATACATAATAAGAAACACTTCATTTTATTTTTAAACACTGAAAACTTTTTAATTTATCTTAAAGTTGAAACATTTTGAACATTTTTGAAGTCAGAATAACATTATTTTTGGAAGAATTGAAACATCCGTTCACTGAAATTGAAATTTCCTATTTAAACCCTATTGGGGGGATCAAGTTCCTGTTAATACAAATATTTCCCTGTTAAAGATTATTCTGCTCTAGATACCCAGTAGTTATGTAGTCTCTAAACATGTAAAAAAGCAGCAGCAGTGAAATTGAGATAAACAAGGAGCATAACCCACTGCCTGTGATGGAAAAACCCTGACATAAGCAGTTTGTGCCCTGTGTGACCTGCACCGTATGTGCAATCAAAAATCTCTCTTCTTAATCACAGATTATATTCATGTCAGCTGAAAGAATTAAAACTTAATTTCTACACTAAGTTTAGTTTCAGAGTCATATGAAAAAGCTGCAATCATGTTGGATTCAGCCTGAACCTGTGTTGAATCTTATTGCAGCTGTTGGCCAGGGTGTCTGCAAGTGAAAGTAACAGTCATTCAATATGGTGCTACATCTATTTATAGCAAAAGCAAGGAACAGTGTTGTGGGCTTTTTTGTTTTGCCTTATTTGTTTGCTTTTTTTTAATATAGGCCTTTTTAAAAAGCATTTTAAAATAGGTTGTATCCAAAACAGTTAAACCCAGCATAACTTATTTTTGTCAAGTTTATATGGAGACTGGGGAATGTTTGAGAGAACTAGTAGGGGGGGTCCTGCTACTTTTCAGTTATTTTGCTGAGCTAACTCCATGCACTTTATTAGTCTGGCTTTTGGAGGAATTCTTATTTGCACTTGTGAAGATAATTTACTCTGTGGGTGTTTAAAGGATTTTGTGTATGCACTTTTTATGGCTGTATGAATGTAAATAATTAAAATTTGCTTCTGGGTAGGCTGATGTAAATCATTTCAACTTTATTGATTTTTCACAATAAAGCCACTGTGTAAAGCTGTAAACAAAAATGTTTTTACACAGCTTACAGAAAAGTTGTTTCTTAAGTCCATGCTGTGTTTTGTTTAATGTGCGGGGTAGTACATGGAGATGAGCCCATTCCACGAGGAAATAAAAAGACTGGTACAGGTAAGATCCCCAGTGAAGTCATTGACTATATATAGGAAAGTCCAACTACTTATTCCTTGTTGGCAGCTAAAGCTTTCTTGAAAAGAGATATTCTAAAGCCTGTATATGAGCAAAACAAGTGTGTATGTATAAGAATATGTGGTGATTTGACTGGGATATCTACATAAATGACTGCAATACATGGAGAGTCTGGGATTGCCAGTTGTTTCCTAGCAATTAACAATGCTCCTGGAGTTGAACAGCAGATCCTGGCCAAGAAAAAGACATTCTAAAACACTTTGTCCATACTAGTTCTGCCTGAGAAAACGGGCAAAATTTACACTACTGACTTATATTCAACCAAGACTGAAAGTTAATGAAGGTTTTCAGAGCAGCTGCCAGCTCTGCTTTTGAGCCATTCTTGTGTTTTGATATTTGACCTGTCCTTTGCAATATCTTGCTACATATCAGGAAGCCATAAAGGTGTGTGAAAAATTGCCAGCATCTTTGTCCTTACACCCATTTCTTTCTTTTTTGGATCTTGTGATTCACTCTCATGTTTCACAAATCCGTGTGCGCACATTTTACACAGCAAACCATATCTTCTCTGGCCATTATATAAAAGTATAAGTAAAAACAATCAATGTTCCTCCTCCAACACAAATGAAAAAAAAAAAAAAACGGGGCCAAAGAACCTTCCCTTTCCCAGCCCCTTCCTGCCTTTGGATCCTCATGGCATTTTGGAGGGATGTTGCCCTGTAAAAAAGACACAAAAGTGCGTCTTGCCACTGAAAAAAGCTGAGATGGTAGCTGTGCATTTCAATAAAAAAGTAAAAGCAGAAAAAACCTTTTTATCATTACTGAGGGTCTTCCCTAGAAAGTATTAGTATTACTGAAGAATTATTTATCACTGTAACTGTAATGAGCTAAGCTCCTTTTCCATTCTCATCAGTATGGCAATGTCGTTTCTGGCTGTCTCTTCTGGTGTTGTGTGCACTTAAATATTTGACCTCTTCTGTAATGTTGGATAAGATATGCACTAACAAAGATAGCCTAGTTTCATGAAGGTAATTTGAATCTTATAAATGGCTCAGATCATGACAGCCTTCACCAAGGGTAAAAAAACACCTTTTGATCCACCCGTGAACTGCAGGGGGGATTAACCCTCTTTGTCCTTTGCCTTTCATAGGAGGGAAATTCTGTGAGCTGTTAGCCACTGAGGGGGGATAATACCATATGTTGTCAGAGATATTGTCAGAACTGCATCCCTCTTACCAGTTGTTTGTTCTAAACAAGCGAGTTCTTAGGGGTCACGTGGAAAGCAACTGGGCTTTTTCAGAAGGCATGATCTGCTTTTTTGTTCTTTATATTTTGGCATGATTATTCATGGCACTTTTATATAGTCTATTTAAGCCAAGCTAGTAATTAGCAGCAGTACACCTTTGATACAATGATTGGAACACCCTGGGCCAATTGGACGGAGCTCTTCCATGTTTGAAACTGCATATTAATTGGTTTTTACGAACAATATGCACACAAGTTTGAGTAGATGTTAGAGGATTCATGGGAGCATGAGGAGGAGTCACTGTGGCTGAATCAAGTAATATTTCTCAAGAAGCCTGAACTGCAGCTGAAATAATGTCCAGAATTGGGGGATGCCTAGGAGACACGTTTTTGCTTCTGATTAAGAAGTGTTTGTCAGTGCACAGCATAAAAGGAATAAGCACTAGTCTGCCTCATTTGAGTTGGGAAATGAAAGTAGTGACCAACGCTGTATGATACGCAGTTCCTCAGAGGACATTAGAAAGAGGGATAGAAAGACCAAGAAGGACAGAAACACCAATAGAAGTGATGCTCTGTCAGCTTAACTATTTATTGGTACAGTAAAAACTCTCTTATTATTTTTTACTTTTTTTATTTTGTTCTTTACTCTTCTTATGCATAAAACTAAAAAAATTGCAGAAGTTACAAAATGTCCAACTGCCTGAAGTATTATAAAGTGTTTCCAGGTATGCCACTTGTAACATTGCAACAAGAGTTCCTTGTCTTTCCTTGTCTTTTATCATAAAAGATTGTTGCATAAAGGGAAGATAAAAATATTTGCCTTATTTTTCCTCTGTCCATTTAATCTTCTGCTCTGATTCCTCCTACATGTTTTATCCTTGTTGTAGGGTGATTTAGGTGCAGATAGCTTGAAAGGATGAAAAGCCCCACCAACCTTGGTCTATAACTTTATTTCTGTGTGTTTAGCTGTAAGACCACAGAAATGCCTTACCAAGTAGGAGGTGGTACTTAGGGGGAGCATTATAGTGCTGGTACACATGGCCCATTTCTTTTCCATTTTCCTCAGCATCAGCAACTGTTGGATTAGGAATCTTCAAGTCATCTTTTAAAAATTGATCACATGTATCTATGAGATTAGTTTAGTTGGTTAGAGAGCACAGTGCTAACAACACCAAGGTTGTGGGTTTGATGCCCGTATGGGCCATTTACTTAGGACCTACATGTCATGGTCCTTGTGGGTCCCTTCCTACTCAGAAGATTCTGTGATAATGGTCTGTATAGTAACAGCACATGTAGTAATCATGCTCAGTGAAATGAAATTTGGCATCCTGATGTGAGAGTTCCTCTATACGCAGTTCTTGGAACCACTCAGAATTCAGTGGGAGCTTACAAAGGGAGCAATTAATTTGCCCATTCTCAGTTGAAAAATGGGGGCACAATTTTTCTGCCTTTCAGGTCAACCCACCTGCTGCATAAATGCCTTGAAAGCATTTGAAAACAGTTTGAACAGAGTAAAGTAGTGTTTGTTTAATGATGATTTTCAAGGTCAGATATGTCTGGTTTGAGAAACTCCCTGAATAGCCTTATCATGCTCATGTATTGAATTTTTGTATGTAGTGATATTTGGGTAACCCTGCTAAAAGAAACCAATGCCCATTATAGCATGCAAAATGGAGGGTTGTGAGTGAATAAAACTATTAAAACCTTATTTTTTGTTTCTAGTGATCAAATATAAAATTGGCTGATCAAGACATGGACTTAAATAAAATAATTTACATCTGGAATGCTTAGTTTTCAAGTTTATTAGCCCAAGCTATTAACCAGTTATTCTAAATAGCAATCTCATTTGTAGACAACCTTACTTATTTAAAAAAAAAAGTGGGAATGATGAAACTTTCTACTTACTTATTTGTGAATTGGTTAAGCTGCATTTTGTGAGAATCTGGTCATATAACTTCTGTTGGTGTCACAGTTTTGTTTTGAAAGTGGTACAGTGGGCAAGACAAGCCAAACCAGATAATTTTGTTTGATCCCTGTTTTGTCAGGGTAGGGTTGAAAAATGGGAGCTAGGAGGTCAAAACTGACTTAACATGCTGAACACAGAGCTGCTGCATAGAAAGTGTTGTTGCATTGTCAGCTGAGTGGTCTCCAGCACACCTGATTATTTCTCTTGGCTGAGCCCTCCAGAGTTGTAATAGATATGTGGAAAAGATTGGTTATTAAGAAAGCATTTTCTGCCCTTCCACACCTTTCCCTGCTTTCAGGTGGCATTATAAAAACACACAGGTGCAGGTGAACTCCTTTATCTTCTTACCTGGGAAGTGGCTGCATGGAACTACAATAACTGATGCAGTATATTTTGATGTAGACAATAATTTTGCTGGCCATCTAGAGATACCATTTTGTGACTTTTGCTCTAGGATGAAGTGTACTCGCTGATGTAAATCAGGCTTAACTTTCTTGGATTCTGGTAGAGTTTTGCTTGTCTAATTCCAAAGAACTTAAATTTTCTGGCCATGATCTGGCTGCCTGGTGCAGTTGTATTTACATGTGTGGTACAATGTGACTTTGACATGTGGATTAGGAACTGCAGAGGTTATAGGTTTCTCCTGTTAAGGAGATGCTCTCGGTAACTGCAGTATATGACACCCCACACTTTTAATCCAAGAATGATTCTTATTTTTCATGTCCCTAGAAATTTTTTTTCTGCTTCTTTTATATTAAAATTGGCTAGCAATGCCTTTATTCGAAAAGGTATTCAACTCCTTTTTTGTATTAGCATGACTTGATGATACTTTAAGGAGAATAACAGAATGTTCATTTGGCTTTGGTCTCCTGTAGAATTCCTCTAGTACATATTATATCCTATCTGAGTGAGACACCACCTTCTTTGCCTGTGTCCCTCCTTTCGTGAGAAGCAGTTACAGTAATGTTGCTAATTAGGCAGTGTGCATTCTGTGGACTATGGACTATCTGACATGTTTTTACCAGTGCAGTATGTTGCGCTGCAGCAATGCCTAATTGTTCCTATCCTGTCTCTTTTACTAAGTTCAGTGTGTTGTTTTTTTTTTCTTTCTTGGGTTCCCCTTTTGCCAGTTGGGGCAGTGGGTCCAGATCCACTAGGCAACAAGTTCTGCTGTACTCATTCTGCATTTCTCTGATATACCTGGATCAAAAAACACCACTTCAGTATTGTACTGAAATGAGGCTAGATGCTTTTAATTTAGCACACACCATTATTCAATTTCACTTATCATTTGACATGAGTGAGGTGTTCCAGTCATGTAATCTGAACAATTAATTTTTTAAGTAATTGCCTGTCAACTGTGATGGGTGAGCAGCAAAACTGAACAAATGTGGGTAGCACTAATGCTATTTTCCCAGGAGCATTGTTTGCAAGGGCAACTGTAGCATAGCCTTTTGGAGAAGACGTGGCTCCTCTTTCCCTTTTGACCTGTAATTCAAGGGGTGAAGTAAGCACCTCAAAGCTAGGCTACTTTGCCAAAGAACCTTAAAGCAATCAGCCAGGCTGGTGAGTGGTTTTCTTTCTGTGATTATTTTTTTTTAAAATTATTAAGTTTTGAAGGTTTCGGTTTGAAGATACATGTGGAGGGGTTTTTTTGTTGTGTTTTTTTTTTGGGGGGGGGGGGGGGGCTGCGTTTTTTTCTTGGTTTGGTTTTTTTTTGAGACTGAAACCAACCTGATGTTTGATACCAAAGTGTTGAGACACTAGTGTGACTAACTTTGAAAAGAATCCCAAATACTTTAGGGATGTTGCAAATCCAGATTCTTAGGAGACCACAATTCTGCTGTAATGGCTCTGCTCCAGAGACATTTCAGTTGTCAGTTTTTTTGCTAGTACCCCAGTATATTGTACATTGTGATGTTTGGAAATTAGTACCACAGCACAAGAGAGATTTCTA
Source organism: Campylorhamphus procurvoides (assembly GCA_013396655.1). Classification (NCBI taxonomy): domain Eukaryota; kingdom Metazoa; phylum Chordata; class Aves; order Passeriformes; family Dendrocolaptidae; genus Campylorhamphus; species Campylorhamphus procurvoides. The sequence goes on along the minus strand of WBMV01005287.1, from coordinate 163,411 downwards.
CCCCTATTTTAAATGCATGTGGCTTCTGGGCTCTGTGGAGGAAGGTACTTGACAGAGTGGAAGAGTTTGTGACTCTGACTCCTCTAAGCTGGGAAGGTGTAGGTGTGAATGTTGTTTACAGGTTGTAATACACCTGTACAGTCTACTGGTCTGTATCACACCAGGTTGATTTTGGTGACGTTTCCTGTTGAGCAAGTACTAAACTGTTGGAGGTCTGGCTTTAACTGCTGTACCTGTCATCATCCCCAGGCAAGGGACCTGAAACGCTTTATGCTGGGCAGAAACTCAATGACAATGAGTGGCACACTGTCCGGGTGGTTCGGCGAGGAAAGAGCCTCAAGCTGATCGTGGATGATGATGTTGCTGAGGGTAAGTGTGATATATGAGAATTTTTGATTGTTATCTTTCTATCTCTATTCTGTCTTTTCTCTGCCATTATGCCCCTTCTCCCTGTTCTTTTCTGTATCTTTTTCCCCCTCTTTCTGTTACTACTTGGGTATTATTTAGTATTGCTGTATTGAAAACAAATGCTTTCTCAGACTAACTTCTTAGCCAGCACCAGAAATTTCTGTGACAACTATAAAGTTATGAAATATGAACTTTAGGGGACAGATAAGCTTACACATACCTGTGTTAAGCAGCACTCTCTCTTGATTCAAGCTCTGTTTGGGATAGACTGTGAGTATAACCCATTCCTGAGCTGCAAATGTGGTTTCCAATGCTATGGAATCAAAGCTAAGGCTCTCTAAACCTTTCCTATGCACAACTTTTCCTTGATGTTAAACCTGCATTCAGTACATGTGTTAGAGAGCATGGATTTATGTCTCCACTGTTCATTGGGTGGGTGTGGTTGTTTGGGGTTTTTTTGTAGTTGGGAGAGGTTGTTGGTTATTCTTTTTTTCCCCCAACTTCTTGTGCTCATGGTTCAGAGCCGTCCAGAAGAAAAAGCCAACCAAGAAGTTTGTTCTCAACATTGTTTTAGCAGTTAGGGAGGACCCTCACTCACCAGATCACAGGGAGTATGTCAGTCCTCTTTTTCGGAAAGCTTTTTTTGAGCTCCTGCTTGTTTTTGCAGAGAAATGTAGTTGAAGGGAGGAAGGAAAAAGGTCAGTTACTCAGAAAAGCTGGTGTCTCTCAGGATGAGATTTACATTGAAATGATTAAGGTACTTTAGAGTGATCTTTTTTCATTACAAAGTTTTAGAGGTGATACTTTTCTGGTCCATTTCTCCATTACTGCAAGAACCAGAAACTTATCTTTCTCCTTTTTGAAAGTCTAAAATTCTCATAGTTGTAAATCACTGTATGAACTGAGTTTTTGAGGAAAACATCAGCAGCCTGAAGGCTGATAATAGAATCAGAAAGAACAGGACCCCTGGATTCAACACTGATGTGGATATGTTTGTTTAGTTGTGACCCATGATGTTTTGCCAAAAGCTGAAGTCCTCTCTTCTAAGTAGCTTCTACTCAGAAGGCAACTAAAAGTAATGGCAGCTGTATCCAGTGTCAGGATACTATATCCTATCTCTGCAAAAAGTTATTTTTATTCTGTATGAACGTGATTAAATATTGTGGTAATTTAGATTATTTGAAAAACCATGAGTCAGAAATTTGAAATAAGCCCAAAGAAAGGGATTGTCAGAAAAATGATTTGAGGTATGTTTTCTTTGTGAAGTAAATATGTGCTGTGCTGTATGGGCTCTCAGTTTGCAAGAAAGAACAAGAAATATATGCAAGAAAAATCTTTCCTTCTTGTTGTTGGAAGACAACCTTGAGGGTGGCTTGGCCAAAATTAGCTTATACGAAAGATAAATTTTATTTAAGAGGGAACTTTCTGAGTTAGTGACACGTACGAGCAAACATTTTATCCTGATTACTTCGGCATTTGAGAATAATTCGTCTGGATCTGCTATTTTAAGAAGCGCCACGAGGTGGCACTCTTTGCATTACCGAATAGAGCCTCAAAAGCCATCTGTTTTTGAAGTCTTTTTCATGGAACTGAGTTTATAAATAAGAATGATACAATCCTGTACCAAAATAGGATACGCATATGTACATGTATATGAATTACATAATTAAAGATGCATTACAGCTAAAAATATCTGTTAAGAGAATGCCATCATGTCAAAGTCAAAAGTCAGAACAACCAGAGATAAGATTTTCCGTGCAGTCTACATCCCACTTCCTTGGGCAGATGATAACAGTCTTGAGTGATGTGGTCACATAGATTTTTCCACAGGATTCTTGCTGTCTCAGACATGGATCAGAAGTCTAAATTGGGCCTCCAGTAAAAATAAACACCCTGTTTTATTTCCATCTTTTTACTGCTTGCTTGGAACAATGCGTATCAGTTAAGTTTGGCCCTAAATATAGAGCTGGTTTTTTTAAAAATTTTATATTATTTTGTATGTGTGTGTGTTTTGTGCTACTTATCAAAATATTATATGGAACTAAGAAGCCATAACTGGATTTATTCCCTTGTCTGTTATGTGAAATGAGTGGGCATCTTTTTCCCATTTTACAAGTTTGGAAACAAAGCATCCGATTAAAGCTGGATGTATTTGATACCAATTTGGCATGATTTTTCAGTCATTTTCATCAAAAGATTCAGCATGTCTGAATTAGATCCTGTTAATTATTTCAGTCCTGTTACTTGGCGAATTAGGTCTAGACAAATAATGACCACCGATGAAAAATTTGTAATGAAGTGTCTAACTTGGCTTCCTGTAGGACATCTAGAGGCAGAAATAGAATCCAATTCCTCTGGACAGCATTTTGCTGTTTAATCACAAAACCTTCACCCCGCATTCCACTCCACCACAGAACATTAGTGATAAATGAGATGCAAATATAGAAGATATATTCCACCCTATAACATCTTGCTAGCACCCAAATACCACAGTGGAGGCTGAAATTTTTTCTGACTGCTACCACTTGAACGAAAGAGCTTCTGATTGCTATAGTAGTTACTCTCTATAGAGCACAGTGGAGGAATTACAGAGGACCTCTGCAGGTAGGGCTGACAGCTAATGAGAACAGAAAATACAGGATTTCACTCCATAATTTCCTAGGGAATTACATATCTGTCCTGATTTTGCTCTTGTATTGCTACGTCCTTTACAGCTTTTCACTGAAATACTCCTAGCTTGCTGTACTACTGCCTCTAACATTATCATTTTTTTCTTAAACAAGCCTTGGTTTTCTCATTTTTCACCTTTTCTAAGATTCTGATCTCACCTCTTCCAACCTCCCTCTCTCTATTTTGAATGTTCCCTATGTTTATGTTCCCTGTCGAAGTGTACTCCAGCGTACTCTGTGATTTCTCAGTCCTGGCTTTTCTCTCAGGTTCAGGCCCCCGCTACTTCTTTGCATTTACCTAAGTATGGAAGAACAAAGGAGAAGAATTTTCTTGCTTTTGGTCCTTGACATCTCTTAATTTTATTTTTCTAATTTTTTGAAGTAAAGAAGCAGGACTTTTTATAAGTGATTTTTCTGACTTTATTTTTAAGAAAGTACACTTCTAGTTTGGAAAAAATAAAAATTTTCATTTTATAACACTGAAGTTGAAACAACCTCTAAAAATCACAGTAGTAGAAGTCAGAAAGTTTGTCTAAACAAACCTCACTATATACTGTTTCAGTTTCTGGGAATTGGCCTTTTTCAAACTAAAATATTATTATTATTTCTGGTAAAGAACTGTTTCAGGATTTTAAAACATTTGCATTTGTCCTGACACTTGAATTTCTGAGTAGTCAGAAATATGTGACTGGCTTCAGCTGCTTCTAAGTTTGATCAGCTGTATCTGCTTGGATTGAAGCTTTCCATGGTCTTTGTATAATTGCCTTTAAATTTAGATCCACTGCTGAAATTGGGAATAAGTGAAAAAATAAATTGATTTGTGTGATATTTTTTCTTCATATTAGAAGTAGATACTTGAAAACATCTTTTCTAATAGCTGTGCTTGTTTGCTGTCTTTGTATAAAACTTGATCACATTTAGGTAAAAGTATAAACTGAAAAATTTCATGATCATGAGGGGTGAGTTAGAAATACTTCAGTATTTCCAGAGTCTCTAAGCAAGAAAATGACCATTCGTTCATTTAATCTATTTGTTCTTCACAAGCCAGAATGTATCATCCAAGTGTCTTTTTAAATGTGTCTAACTTTCATTCTATCCCTAAGATTAAAAAAAAAGGAATACGTTGCCATTAGAAGGGAAAGTTTGACAGACTAATTATTTTTTAGTTTGGTTTGTTGGGGTTTTTAGTTTGTTTGTTTTCTGTTGTGGCTTTTTTGGTGGTTTATTTTTCTTTCCTTTTCTTTTTTTTTTTTTTTCTTTTGATGCCTGGGAACTGTTTAGGTGAGAAATTCTATGAGATTTCAGGAGATAGCACAGAATATGAGAAAGCTTTTAAGTCCCAGTTGATATAAGCTAGGGGAAATAAGAGGAGTTTGTCCTGGATTCAGCTATGGTGACTGGTGTGATTTCTGGGTATAATTTTAATGACTCAGAAATGTCACTTGCAGTGACTAGTTCAGAGTGGTGTTTTACTGACCAGAAGATGCAATCAAGTAGGATACTGTTGCTAAATTTTGTCTGTCCAGCACACTGGAAACATGCATTCAGGTCTTTATCTAATTGTCAAATTTCACAAAACCAATGTGAATTTAAATATTTTTGTCCCTTCTGTTTTTTAGACCTGGTGAATTTGGCCAGCATGTTAAAATGTCATTAGAGGCAGGGGGACCAACAGATACCGTGGCTATTTGCTTTTGAAAACCTTCTAAAAGGGAGGACTTTACCTGTGCTGTGATTATGATCATGGACAAAACAGACTTGACTCGAGAAAAATTAATTTAATTTACTGCTAATTAAAAATAGAGTTTGATGGTGAGAAACAAAGACAAAAGCAAACCACCATCCCCAACCCTCTCTTTGACTGGGTTGGTTCCTTCATTCCTGACTCTCCTACCTGCTCCCATTCAGCGGAGCACAGGACTGGGAGATGGTGGCTGAGGTCAGTCTGTAACAGCTCCTCTCTGCTGTTCCTTCTTCCTCATACTTGCATGTGTGACTAAATATTTTAAACTACCTTAATGAAGAACTATGGAGGACTAAAGGTTGGCCAAAAGGGTTTTCTTTCTGATGTTGTTCAAATTGTCTTTATAGCATACTGTTATATTTCATCTGTCTGTGTGGGTTCTGTGTCTGCACTGGTGCGTAGACGCTGAAATATTTAAGTACCCTGTAAGAATAGTCTGACATATTTGGCATACTGAATAGCTTGGGTATTTTAACTGAGAGGTTAAAATCTGTCATGATGCAGCAAATAGTCCAAGTAGTAGGTTGATGATTTAAATATACAGAGGGCTTTTTGCCTGTTGCATTCTTGTGCGTCTCCCTCCTGCTGTGTTCTTAAAACAAAAGAAATAACATCAAGCACCTGGAGAGAACAACAGAGTAAATATTGGCAGTTTTGTGATTGTTCTCACTTCTCTGACTGCTCCATTTATATTAATCTGTGTTTATCAAATGTTTTCAGGAAGCGCATTGGTAAGAGTTGTTTCAGAAGTGTCTGAGTTGTTTAGCTGATGAACTGTTGGATCAAATAGATCTCTCTGGGCTTTAACAGAGAGACTTGGTCTTGTTCAAAAACAAGTAAGTCTGTGAAGCACAGGGAATATAGAGAGTCTGTGGCCCTTTAGGCCTGTCTTTTTAGCTAGGTTTTGTTAACTGCTAGACTGAAGTGTTTCCACCAACATTCTGTATTTTCTTATGTAAGCTACTGCATAGTGATCAGATAGAATTAGGTCAGTACTGCTATTAGTCTGGAAACTGTAGTGTGAAGGACTTCATATAACCCATTATTTATCCCTGACATTCTTCCTTGTTTCTCTCCTTCAGGCACAATGGTTGGTGATCATACCCGCTTGGAGTTCCACAACATTGAGACAGGGATCATGACAGAGAAACGGTACATCTCTGTTATCCCCTCCAGCTTCATCGGCCATCTCCAGAGCCTCATGTTCAATGGGATGCTCTACATTGACTTGTGCAAGAATGGTGACATTGACTACTGTGAGCTGAAAGCACGCTTTGGTCTCCGCAACATTATAGCTGACCCTGTGACATTCAAGACTAAGAGCAGCTACCTGAGCTTGGCCACCTTGCAGGCTTATACATCCATGCACCTCTTCTTTCAGTTTAAGACCACCTCAGCTGATGGTTTCATCCTCTTTAACAGTGGTGATGGCAATGACTTTATCGCAGTTGAACTAGTCAAGGGGTAAGTGACTGTTGTATTCTAACATGTTATTTATACATTAACTTTGAATGTTTGTTAAAGAGAAATTCAGCTCATACTAAAGTTTTCTCTGGTGAAGTGTAAGATAAAGCACTTGAACACTTGAGCTTAAGACTGGAGATTTTATCACTGACTTCCTTCTGTGGCTGAGGCAAAAACACTTTTACAGGGTGCAACATTAATATTTTAAGTCATTTGGATGTAGTTAGACTAATGTTTTGTCCTGTTAACCTCACAGCTTAGCACAGAGGAGGAAGAAATGTGCTGAGAGCTCTCTGCCTCTCTTGTCTGCCTGCCTTTTTTCCCCCTGTAATACTCATTCTTCTGCTACCTTCTCCAAAGGGGAAAAAAAAAAAAGAACCTGTGCTGCTGAATCCATATTTCTGCTGGTGATAGTTAAGGAAAAAGCAAGCTCAGCTTGCTTTTGAGCTGCTATATTCTTTTCAAAAGACCAATAGCGTATTAAAAAAAATCCTTTGTTAGCTGAACAAATTTTGATCTCTTATGATTTAGTCATGGTAGACATGTTTTCCACAAATACAGTTTACCAGTCCTGTTTATTTCTGCTCAATCTGTTTAATTTTTAGCTTTGCACATACTTCTGTAAGTGGGACATTGAGTAATAGAAAAAGCAGCAGTCACAAGCTCCTGGTGCTCTGTTGAGAGTTGATTTTTGTTTTCTTTTTTCCTTTTTTGTTTTTTTTCCTTTCCAAGTAGAATGCTTCTTTTCTATCCTCAAGTGGATTTGTGTTTGAACTATATAAATTGTTCAGGGTAAACTCCCATGACTTCAGTCTTTGTTAGGGTCTTTATTTTTTGCCAAAAACATTGCTAATTATTTTCCAGCTGTTTGAGTAAGACTAACGTGAATTTTAGTAAAATATTTCAAGTGAGTTTCCTGATCAACTTCTCAAGAGAGTTATTCAAAACTCGGAATGAACTGGGGGAATACATGGGGAAGATAAGTATATCTAGTGTTGCTCCTCAGTACATTCATTGATATTACCAATTTTTAAAAATAATTATATGCACAGACAGCAGAACTTTGTGGAAGAAGAGGAATGCTTTATGATTAAGATCTGATTACTTCAAATGTTGTGATCTCAAAATACTAATCCTCACGCTTTGGTGTAAAGGAAACAACTATATCTTTTCAAAGTAGTGGCTAATATTTTGGGTTTCTAGACCATTGTAACCCAGAGATACTTCCCTTTGTGACTTTTTTATCAGCTCTGGATAGAATAAGGGTCAGTAGCGCTGGAGTTCTGACACAATTTTAACTAGTTCTTGCTGTGTTTACAGGTATATACACTATGTGTTTGACCTCGGAAATGGACCTAACGTTATCAAAGGCAACAGTGATCGCCCTCTTAATGACAACCAGTGGCACAATGTCGTCATTACCAGAGATAACAGTAACACACACAGCCTTAAGGTGGACACTAAGGTGGTAACTCAGGTTATCAACGGTGCCAAAAATCTTGATCTTAAAGGTAAACTCAGCAAGACTGGCAATTCCCCCTTTATTCTTGCAGGGCTCTCCTAGTAAACAAGGGAAAACTTACAATAACCATGCATTACAGAACAGTAAATCTGGACTTTGCTCATTTTGGCTTTCATTTTTCTCTTTCTGGCTTGGCAACTTCCTGTATCAGTGCAGTTTGTCATATTTTGCTTTTTCAGAAATTAGTTGTCATCTTACAGTTTTTCCTAGTCAGGTAGCAATTACAACTGGGATTATTGGTGGGGGTTTGTGGTTTTCTTTTCCTTTTTTTTTTTTTTTGTTTCTTTTGTTTTTTGTTTTGTTCATTGTTTTGTTTTGGGGTTTGCTTTGGGTTTTTTTTGTAGGAAAGAAGGCAGAAATGACTTCTTACAAAATATCTTGCTCTGCTTTTAACTTTTTCTGATCATCTGTTCACTTGGCTATATTCACGGTTGGTGGCAAGGAAAGTCACTCTAGAAGGTGTGTAACTTCCTCTTTCTTGTACATGTCCCTTTCTCTCCTCTAGGTGATCTCTACATTGCTGGCCTAGCTCAAGGCATGTATAGCAACCTTCCAAAGCTTGTGGCCTCACGTGATGGATTTCAGGGCTGTCTGGCATCTGTGGACTTGAATGGGCGTCTGCCTGATCTTATAAATGATGCTCTGCACCGCAGTGGGCAGATTGAGCGTGGATGTGAAGGTAAAATTGATTTCAGAGAAGTTCCATTCTCAAGCATTCAATTCTTATTTCATTGCTGTCCTCTGTGCATCTTTTCCACCTTACTATCCATTTCATTAGGTTGCTTTCAGTGAGATATCCTCCTTCCTTATGTCTTCCAAGTGCTGCTTAAGGATTGCTAGTTTCTGTGAGTGGCTTAGTAGCTCTTTTCTTGTATGTTCCATCCCCTATGAGTTGGTACCTTCAGTAGTGGAGAAGGATGGTACTGGAATGGACTGCTATTTACTAGTAGTTTTTTCAGAGTAGTTCATTAACACTACAGTACCTTTAAAATACTTTGAAAGATATTCTGAACATTCAATTAATTTGTGCTTCAGAGCACCCTGTTTTGGGATCCACAGCAGTTATTTTGAAGAACAAGTGGAGACAGGAAATGGAGGGTAGAAGGAGATGAACGGTAAAGATTGGACCAAAAGAGTTCATTTTTGAGGAAGTGGACCTCCAGTGAAAGCACTGGGGCCATTGCCTCTTTTGTCTGGAAAATATTTCTCTTTTGTAGTTTCTCTTTTTTAGCCAATTTAGAACTAAATGTGATAAGTTAATTTTTGTAGCATGTAAATAGTAGTGATTTCTTGAAGCTTCTTCAAAGAATTTACTGTTCCTGCTAAGCTCCCATTAATTAAAAGCATATTGACATCAGCAGCACTGACTCAGTAAAATGCATATGGCTTCAATTCCCAAAGCACTTGGGTTACTTAGCATCAAAAACCCCAAGGTTTTGCTGTCTGGGTTAAATAACAATCACCATTATGTCTAGTTCCACTCAATACCAGTCTGCTGTGTTGGCTACCAGTCACTAAAGGAAGATAATTTTGTCTGTAACATTGGTATACATGTTTGCTAAGAAAAACTGTATGTCTTTAACTGATCCCTCAAAAATTTCATAAAGTTAAATTACATCTTGATTGTCTTTCCCTACTGTGTCAAGATTACAGGTTACATTATGATGAAGCCTTACCACTTGTCAAGACTGTCCCTTCTTAGGATGGAAAGTATCATCTTAGTGACATCTCCGAGTATTCATGAAACACCAAACGGGCAGTCCGATTAGATCTGATCCTGTGCTTGTGTCTTAGTGTTCTGGTTGGCTGGGAGCTCCTGTGCCCCAGCCCTCCTTCCACACTCCCACAATAATAATCTGGTTTGTGAGAATTTTGTGTTCTGTCACAAGAGCTCACTCAGTGTCAACTGCCATTTCACAGCATTGACAAGTGTCACACAGCTATAGGCTGGTTGTTTTTCTTTCTCTCTTTTTCCTTAATAGTGTCTGCTAACTACACGTTCCTTGCGGAAATCAGCACATTGTAGCAGAACTTGTGTCTTTGCCCATTTGTAGCAGACCCAACATGCCAAAAGAAGTGCACTGTTTCTGTATCGTTGTTTATAAGAAAAAAAATGCATTTGAGGTTTTTGAAAATGTCTATTCTATTTATCCTTGGTGCCCTGAAAGCTCTTCTTTAATATTTGTGATTTTTGGATGATTCTTCTGTTTAGAATTATCTTATTTTTAGCCAGCATGTGATCTCTGTCTTGAGGGGACCTCTCATTAGACTAACCTGTTGTTCTGTGTGTGGCTCAGGAGCCTAGTCATGATGCTTTTTCCAGAGGACTCTGCACCATTATTGGAGCTATAGTGTTTCCTTCTCCTGTACCCAGTGTAGTTCTTTGATTTAGTGTCCCATTACTGAGGTTGCATAAGGTCAGTGCCACTCCCAAAATGCAGTGTGTCACTTACTTTGTCTTTGTGCCAGTATGGTACCAGTACAGCTGCTTCCTCAGTGTGGAGGTTGGTTCACTTTTAGAAATGTCCAGAATGTGAATTCACCTTCTCTTCTGAATTCCTTCAAACTGGATTCAAAATTGGAAAGAGGCCTAAAAAAGGGGGGGTGGGGTCAGTGATTGCCCTTGTTCTGCCTTTGGAAGAACCTGATCTTGCAAAGCAGTGCCCGTGCTATCTTCCCCAATGGTGCCTCGTTATGAAAGGAACTGCTAAAGAGGAACATGTTCTTTTTGCCAACATGTTTAGGATTAGTAAAAAACCTGAGAATTTGGTCACCAGAAAGCTATTTAATTTGTTGGGTTGTTTTTTGGGTTTTTTTGGTTTGTTTGTTTTTTCGAATCACAGCAATTCCAAAGGATTCATTTCAGATCTTGGCTGTTGCCTGCTGGTGTCTATTCTTACAGTTGCTGATGAAAGTCACACCGATCTCCCATTTCTCTAAGGAAAGAAAAACACTAAGAAAGTTCAGTCCTAATTTATGTCTCCCTAGTTTGCTTTCATCTAAAATGATCTTGGGTGCAATCTTAACAATGCTTTCAAGAGCTGAAGTCCCAAGCAGTCTTTGATGCCTCATGATGTTTAAATATGCTTTTAATAAACAATTGCAGGCTTTTGTGTGGATAGTTGTGCTGTGTGTTGATTTGCCAGACATGTCCTTATTTCATCATGAAGGGCAGTGGGACCATATCCATGATGAGAACATGCATGCTTAAAGAAATGTAATTCCATCCCCCCGTAGGAATCTTGCCTTTCAAATGTGGTATGAGAAAGATTTCTGCTAATGCTTGTCTCTTGTCACGGCTTTGCTTTCAGAGGCAGAGGAGATTACAAGGTGGCAGCAGTTTTCTCAGAAACTGTCAGTTTGATCTCAGGACCGAATCAAAGAATGCACAGAGGAACGAAGCCCTGAGAATAGTGGGGAATGTGAGATGTAGGTCAGGAGACAGAACTATACCACCTAAGATGCACCAGTATCCTGTTCATGTTTGTTATCTATGTTCACATACCTACTCTGTACCACTAAATTCACAGGTTTTAATAGGAAAGTGATATTCCTTATTGTCTTTGTTCTACTGTTACCTCATTTTATTCAGTTTGAGCAAGCCATTGAATTTCCTTGGCCACATTGTTTGTCTCATGTTCTTCAGCATAATTCAGCCTCGCTGTGCACTAAAACACAAATCTACCATGTTAAACAATTACCTGTGTTCCAGTGATAAGTAAGGCAGTGCTTCAACTTGAGCGGGAAGCACTTTCAGTAAATGATAGTTTTAGCAGATCATCTTATTTGGGATCTGAAGAATCCCACAACATTCTTAGTCATATATATATATATATACAAGCCATTCTTGAAATGGAGACATTCCTGAAACTGAAATTGGCTGGCCTTTAATGTGTATAGTTGTGCTAAAAAAAGGGTAGTTCAAGACCTAAGGCAAAAATTGCTTTGTCTCTGATGGCCTATTGGTTCCATTCCTGTAATTCCTTTAAATTATCTACAGTGAGATTTGTTTAGGCTAGCACAATTAAATAACCTCTTCATCCTGTTTGCTAGGTGACATACCAGCTTCCTTTTGCATCATGATTTATTTCATTGCTCTTTTGAATTGCTACATTTCTGATTTTTCAGGAGCAACAGGCATCTGTTCAGAGATCTTGAAGGTCTGTTCTGCTCCGTAGCTGGCAACTTGTGCTTCCCTGGAAGGTATTTGGCAAAGCCAGAAGCCACCTTGCTGCCTGGTGTGTTCTGGGGTGCTACACACAGTTGTGAGGGAGGAGAGTTTGGGGACAATGGCGGGATGCCAACATATTTGTTAATTTTTACAGAATATCTTGAGCTCTTGTGCTAACTGAAGCTTTCATCACTATCTTTTATGTAACAAGAGGGCCCTACTCCCTACCCAAGTGGGCCTGAGAGAAAAGCTGCTGAAGGTAGGGAAGTGCTTAAGATTTAATGGTCCTTTTGTCAGTGTTGGATCAGGGTACTGAAAACTCTGACAAGATAAAATCAGTTCTCAGAAAGACTTCAGGTGTGGGGACTCTTCTAGTGGAAGCTTGCAGGCAAGTCTGCCACCTACTTTGGGCCTTGCTGTCCCCACCCATAAAATTCATCTGCAAGGTATCAATCTCTTTGTGATGAAAATATGAAATTCAACTATGTCTTGCAGACCAACAGTGAGTGGAGACTCCTAGAGATTAGGAAAGCATTAGAAACTGAGGAAAAGAAGTCTTCTGTCAGGACCTGGTTTTCTCCAGTCTCCATCTGAACAGCCTGTGGGGGGTGGCTAGAAATTTTTATACTCATGAGTTTGAGTAATACAAGCTATTTCTACATCAGGCATACAAAGGTTGTGGGAAAGGATATCTGCATTATGGTCTTCATGCAAGAGTTGGTAGATGGACGAAGTTGTTCCAGGTCACCTTCTTTCCCTCCTTGAAAGTAAACAATTTAAACTTCAGATCAGCTCATTCTCTCTTCTGGACTTTTAAAATCAATTCTTTTTTCTGAACTCTCGATTCCTGATATCACTACTAGATGAACAGATCACTTTATTCCATCCACAGAAGTCTAGACTGAGTGACTCACTGCATTTTCCTCACCAGTCCTGGAAGAAGTGAAGCAGATGGCCAACATTTTTTGGAGTTTAAGGAGGATGCCCTCAGTATTAATGAGTACTTCTTGCATTTCAGGTGTTTTTTCACCTCTTTATTAATTTACCATATGTTCTCCCATGTTTTCCTTCCCTTTATTTGGATATCCTTATGTTGCTTACCATGGGTGCTAGAGCTATCTGTAATTTAGCTGCACATTCTAAATGTGTTCACCCCATCCTGCCCCCCCAACCAAGCGAACCTAACAGCAGTGATTAAAGAGCATTTTAATTCTTCTACAAAGTAGTTTTTTATGTGCATTAGAGATGTTGCTTCTTCCTCACCTGTTCCACTGATAGCAGCTTCTCACAAAGGAGTGTGATTATTATTAAACTGGCTGACACTGTTCCAGATGTTTTGGGACTTTTTTTTTTTGTGTGTCCTAGTTTAATCTCCTTTCCAGATCCTGCAGTAAAATCATAATCTTTTGCAACTTTCCATAAACTAGGATAGTTAACCTTTGAAATTCGCTGGTGCATGAAAAGCATGAATGACACATACAGGCTGGATAATCAGAAACACATTTTGCATACTAAGCAGTATATGGAAAACAGAAAATCTAATCTCATGCTTAAAATCTCACAGCAGGATAATGTCAGAAAGGATTTCACCCTTCATCAGCTCAGTAGAGAAACTTCAAATCTGGTCATACTTCACTTTCTGGAATCAAAGTTTGCCCATTGAGGAGTGGAGCATTAATTTACTCCATGATAGTTTGACATCTCTCCTGTTCTTTATGCTTTTGTATTCCATTCTCATAGTGCTACTGGAATAAAGGAACAAATACAAGCTTTGCTTCAGCTGAGCTACAAAGATGAGGAGTGGGGCAGTAGAAAAAATTTGTTATAGAGAAATTACTTTGTTAGAATAAGTGTTGAAGATGATGCATGAAGTAATGCATCCTTCTCCTCTTTCTACTTCTCCCTCCTTTCGTTCAAATTTTGTTCAAAGAAAAAGGGATTTTATAGCTCTATGTAGTAAAGAGGTTCCAAACGAAGAAAAATCCGACTATCTCAAAAGGGAAGGTAATTGTTATCTTGAGTCATTGATAAGCTGTGAAACAATAACAAAGGTTCAAAATGTTAAAATTCTTAGGAGCCACAGGAAATGGGATCTGTACATGTCAGTTCTAATTTATTGGGTAGTAACTGTGAAGGGGAGACCTATCAATATCTCTTCACTATCAGCTGTGACATTAGAATTTTTTAAGAACAGAAGGTTAAGGAGGTAAGTGTATACTTCTTAAATACCCATCTTTAGAGCAATGAGGTCATTGATCCGGCATTTTCTTGTTCCCATTGTGCTGTGTAATAGAAATATGTAACCTTCAGTGGCAAGGGATTCAGGAACTACTGCCCGTGCTCCCATCTTTGTCCTCTGCTTTTTGCATGCTGAAAGAGAAAACTTAGAATCAAGGTATAACACATCAAAAAATCTATGTGGCTTCCATGTAAACTGGACTCCATTGGGGAAAAAAACAAACCAGAAACCTTGTGCTTACATGGAAGAGAATCAGTAGTATTGTTTTCGCCATGTGGACTATAATTTGACCACAGATAACAAGATCATTCCCACCTAGGTGAAAGAATGAGCTGGCACAACATTTTTGTTGATTGCTCTGATGACATTGACGAAGACTATATTGGTCTAAAGCCTGAGCTATCTGTTTTCCTGTTGATCTGAGTTTTCTTAAGGATGTGTTGAAATCCATGCGCAAGTGACAGCTTGTGAGGGGGCAAGGTTTTACTGTCACTTTCTATCCAGTGTCAAGTTCAGTTCTTGGGATAAATAGAGATTGTTGTCTTGCAGAGTTATTAGTCCCCTATGTTTTTTCTGGCAATAAATCCACTTTGGACAAAAAGCTGGAGCAACCTGTGCTTTTAATGGGAGACAGAGAATTTAAATTCAGATCCAGAGTCTGGTTATAGAAACAAAATTAAAATAAGCTTGATTCATGTACTGAAAGTCAAATAGATTTTTTTTTAACTTGAATAGATTCTAAGTATTTCTCAAGTGAGACAAAATCTCTCTTAAATTATTGATAAATGCTGAGAGATGGGTTTAAGCAGGTCATATTTTTTCCTTCCCTGTGTACTATCTGTAATTTCTGTGATTTTGCGTGTGCGTGAATGAAGTGCATTTCCTCTCTTTTAATTTGGTTTTATTATCTGTTGGTTGGTTTGTTGTATTAAGATAGTCATTGTTCCTCTGTGCCCTGTTGCTTACATTGTAATTCCTGCATGTATTGATTATGCATGTTGGCTGTGATAGTTATGCCAATTGCTTTTATTTATTCAAAGTATTGTCACCCTGGTTTATCTGCCTTTATACTAACCTGTTGTTTATTGGCATTTTTGCTTTTTTTTTTGTTTTGTTTTTTCTTTTTGCTAACAAAGTTGAGTTGACCAAAGCTGACCTGCAAGGTAGAGAAAGTTGTTCTTCCCTATTACTGGTTTGAACTGAAAGATGCTTTTATGTAACTTTTGGTGCCTTCTACTGGATGCAGTCACACCTCTAAGACAGGACCAGAATGACAAACATGACAAAACCCTACCCTCTGTGGAGGGGGATATCTGTGTTGAAGAAGGACAGAGCAAACAATGCAGCTACTTCAGTTTACCTGGGGGGTTTGACTGTATCAGTCTCTGAATAGCTGTAAGAGTACTGGTTGATTTCCTGAAAAGCCTCATGATTGTTCAGGCAAAGAGCTTCTGTATGCAGAGACATAGAAGACCCTTGGAGCTTTACAAAACAAAAAGCTGATTTCTTTTTCAGGAGTGAGAGCAGGAAGTAAAAGCTGGTTATATTTTTTTAACTTAGACCTTTAAAAAAAAACCCCAGAAATAACTTTATGGAATTTCAATTTAAAGAAAAAAAAATCTAAACTACAAACTCCCTTAATATTTAAAATTGCATTTTACAAGCCATAATCTGGGCAGGAAGGGCTCCTCTCCATAGAAGGGCCAACACAGTAGCAGAACTAGAGAGCAGCATACAGGAGCAGCCATTAATACTGACGGGAATGAGGCGGCCCCTTCTCCCCAGTCTTTGTAGTCTGAGCTGCCAAAATTATCCTTATTATGTGCCACTGAACTCATTCCCCAGCGGCTGTTGCTGCACCAGTGGTGTCAGAGGCTTCCACCAAAACAGATGTTCCGACAGCAGACGCAGCTCTGCAGGCCTCTGGTTGTAGAGAGTGCCTGGTGCTTGTCCAGGAAGCTGGGGCTGAGGGTCATCTCCTCTGCAGAAGGTGTGTCCTTGTTGAGGAACTATGTCACCAGGTCAAGGAGTTATGTGAGGAAGTCAATAGGTTGTCAAACATTCTTGAGAATAAGAAAGAAATAGGATATTCTCAGAGACCCTTCAGACTATTTCCCTGTAATTTAAGTGAGGAAACATGCCTATTAATATTAATAGGTCTTTGATACTAGTATAACCAAAGAGATGTTTTCTATGACATTAAAAATGTATCCTTTAAAATATGATAATGAAAGTATACTTCCCAACTCATCTGAAGATACTGCAATATAGAGCACACATTAATTTATTCCGGAATGTTATGAAAGTTGTAAAAAATGCACCTCATTTTAAGGGAAAAAGAGGCAATGGTCTCAGGTATAAGGAGAAGTCAGAGGCATTGGGCAATATCTCTGTTTAACTGTCCTGAAGCCACAAATGGCATCTGTTATGGTATCAGCTTAGTCGCCTTGAAATATTATATCTAAGCCAAAGGTTTAACTGTGAGAGAAAGCATGTGAAATGTTCCTGTTTCACTCTGTGATATAGAGACTTCCCAACATTTTACATGTCACCAGAATTAAGTTTTTGTGGCTGCAACCTTGTGCTTCATAAACTCGCTTTCTATTCACTGTGTTTACTTTGAAGACCCGGTGATATTGCTGACTTGATCTGATATAATTGATGCCATTTTCAGATTAAAATATTCCTGTTCTCTATTCCAGATACAGGCAGGTAGCAATTACCTTTGCTTCAGGATATCATCTGTGTGTTTAGGTAGGGTTTGCCATTCTATGGCTCAATAGAAAAGGCTAAAAATTACATTAGGGGAAAAAGGATATTTTAATGGGTAAACAGCTTATCAATGTAGCAGTTGTTAATAGACAGGAGCATATTAAGAAGCACCTTCTTGCCCAACAGATAATGATACTGACAGTCTGAGATAATTTTAGCAACTGGATGCATATGAAACATTGAATCTGAAAGATTTGACAGCCTAGCGGTAGGCAGAAGTTAGTGTGATGTATTTTGTTTTGTGCATGTGGAGCGTCTGACTGCAACTGTATTTTGTTGGCATCTCTGAGCTATTCCCAGCTATAAAAAGTTGAATTACTGTCTTACAGAGGTTAGGGATTTAGAGAATATTAGGTGCTGCCCCTAGGGAAATTCAGATGTTAGTGTCAATGAAAGTGGTAAAAGATGAGATTTGAAAGAATAGGAGATACATGCAGGCTGTGACTGATGTGATGAAAAAATGTGTCCTGGAAGTACACTGGGGTGTACTGTGCCATCCATTTAAACTGTGGCAGTGAATTTGGAATTTGGTTTAGACATCAGCAAGTATCAAATCTCTCTGGCTGCAGTCACTGTTGTTCTCGGTAGTCACCTATGTCCCCATCAGAATTCAGAATGTATGCACAGGCTTTCCTGCTTGATTTCTGATGTCCATTGAAATGGATGCAGCAGGTTGTGCAACAAACAGACTTTGTTGTTTTGATTTTTCCAAACTCAGAACCGAAAGCCTTTTCACAGCTGTGAAGATTATTCCAGCTCAAGCTCAAATTGTTACAGAGGTCTTAACCCTATAGGAATATTTGCCCCTCAGATGGAGACACCTGATCAGATTGAAGCCTAAGGGGAAGCATTTGTCTTGAGTGCTTAATGTGTATTATTGGCTTTTCAGGACACCAACCTTTGCTAATTAGGTTTGGCTATTTCAGAATAGGCGACGAGACTTGGTACTTTTGTGCTGCTGTGATTTGCAGTAGGAAAGGTTGTTTTTTTCAGCTGGCTGTATTTTTCTTGTTCATATACCGCCCTTTCAGTTTTTCCTTTCTGCTTTTAGTTTCTGTGTCTGAATGCCTGAATGCCATTTACTTTCTCAACTTCATTTGCATCTCCCTGTCCCTTGTCACATCTTGGGTGCAGGCATACTCCCTTTTATGCAGTTGATTTCTGGTTGTATTCTTGGGAGTTTTATTAGTTTGGGGTTTTGTTAGTTCTTCCCTCACCAGCATATGAGTGTGTTTTTCAAGACCTTTCAGGTTGCTCAGAAATGAAGAGTAGAAGGATGACGAGAGGGAGGAAGATTAGTATATACCAGGTTTCATGGAGGGGAAAACAATCCCACTGCCTTGAAGATCCATTCTCTGTGAATTACCATTGCTGCTGATTCCCTTCTCCTGTCACCTTGAGATAAATGTGCTTTCTGTGGGAGAAAGCACATTTGTGCATATGTGTTATTTTAACTATTCCCAGTTGCTGAAGTTTTCAGACCAGCCGCTTATTTGGAACGGAAGTGTTTGTGCTCAAAACTGACATCAGGTGAATGAAGTGTTCAAGTTCTATTGAGGCACTGAAATAAATGGCTGCATTTTCAGAGGACTGAAGAATGCTGGCTTTTGAGTTATTTCTGAAAATCAGTGACTTTAAATTTGGAACCTGACAGATGTCTAACCTTATTTAGGTGATGAAAGGAATGATGAGTTCTTGACAAAATATGAAATTGAGAGCTTGAAGAGCTGGCGTTGCAGTCCTTGAAAATCTCTTTGGGTTTTGGGTTCTGGTTTGCTTAGTTAGACTGTGATAGTCCTGCTTTATACTACCTGTGATTCAAAGTACAGGATTTAACTTTCTGAATCATGCACTGAACCTTGAATATACTTTAGTTTACTGTGCAAAGTGAATGTTGATATACCACTAATATGTATTTGACAATGTATATGATATGGTCCATCTGGTGAAGTGATAGTTCCCTGAGATTCAGACTCAATTTTTCTCACTTTTTACACAGGAAAAAAAAATCTTTTTTATTCAAACTATTCTAAAATTTGAAAACTTATTGAGATTCACTTAATTTGTTACTTAACATTCACTTCTTAGTCCTGAGTCCTGGAACATGTTTATTTTCTGCCTGGTGCATACTGTTTCCAAGACCTGATACTTCTCTGAGTTGAACAGGTACCATGCCTGTTGCAGATCTTCATCTTACTGAAAAAATAATGTTAACACAAATGGTCAGTTCATTTCAATAGGAGTGAATTTTTGATGCGTGAAGGTGTTATGTATGAGACCAATAATGGTTTGCTTATGTTTATGCTTATTAGTAGTTTTGATCAAAGCATGAGGCAGTTGTGTTATAATCCTGTAGCTGCAGTATAAAGAAACTGATTCCTCATGTAACTGGAAAGAACAGTCAACACAATACTGTCTTTTGTTCCTTTTTCTGCAAAGAGCTTTCAAACAATACAGAAGGAATGTTTTTTTCTTGCAAGTGAAACATGCCTACTTGTGGGATGAAACGTGGCAGTTTTAGCAACATGCACTAGTAGAATTAATTTTTTTTAGCTTCTGGGCAAAGAGAAACCTACAATACAGCTGAAATTATAGGAAAGAGTTAGGATAGATGAAGTAACTTATCCAAGCAGAATATGCATAAGAGTTCTGGCAATTATAGTCTTCTAAGGTGATTGTCTTCAAATACTTAGTAGTAAAATAAAGAAACAATACTTCTGGATAGGTAACTTTGAAGAAAAATGCAGTACTGGATGGACTCCTTCACAAGTAGGGAGATGGAAAAAATCTCAGATCCTGCAAGTCCTCAGATACTGAGCTGTTCCAGTAAAAATTAGAGATGAGATATAAGATCAAAAAGACGTTGAAGAATTCCGCTTTGCGCCTCTATTGGTAGGCCTTGTCTGGACAGGGCAAGACACAGAAGTCACCCTTCTAGCGGGGATGCTTTCCTGCACTGGGGACTTTTCCACTTTGATTCTGTACCTACTCATCTGTATCACTTATTCCTCTCTCCACTGTGCCAGTGGCATGAAGAGGGCAATGCACCAATCCCAGCTACAAACAGACAACAAAATCAGAAGTATTTCAGACTATCATGTAAAGACTGGTTCTGAAACTTTGCTTTTAAATACTTTGACTGCTGTAAGTGTTGCCAAAGGAATGAGATTAAAAATAGACCTGAGCCCTGATGGCATTGGTAATTTAGAAACAATTCTACTGCTTTATATATAAGTTGTTTGTCATCTTCTTTCCTTGTTCGTTAGCACTAAAGGGCATGTGCATGGTAACACAATCTTCATGTTTTATAAGCCTTCCTGTGCTTCTGTTGCTTTGCTCCCTAATCCAAAATCCTAATCTCCTGTGACATCCCTATTAGTTGCTCTGAACAAAATTCTGTTGCCACAGATAGAGGATTATGACATCAGGAAAGGACTGTTAGCAGCAGGCATAGATGACTTCTCTGAGACAAAGATCCTTTTATGATGCAAATGGTCCATAGTACTAAGGAGTGAGGCAAAGCATAATACCCAGCATCTATGCTGTGCTGTCACAACTGACTCTTAACGATGACAGATCAGGCTTCAAGCTTCCTTGTGGTATTGTCAGGCTTTCAAAATTCCTCATCATTGTGGTTTTTTATTTTTAATAAAAATAAAAACCTCTGGCTTCTGTGAAAATGCTGTTCCCATATTCACAGTTGATTTTTGTAAAATACAATTCAGAAACCATAATACTGGCCATGAATTCAAGTACTTTGGTTCTCTGGACTGTTTCGCTATTAACACCTCAATTCACAAGTACTAGGCCTCATGCAGCCTTATTCCTTGAGTAAAGTCCTTGTGGCTCCTAGACAAAGGATATGCCCATTGTGAAGTCTAGTTACTGATTAAACCTTTCTCAGAAGAGTGTAGGAAGAGTGGAGAAACGTTGTCATTGAAAATGCTGTTCTGCTTTACCTCTATGTAATGGTGCTTACAGTTCATGCTGTATCAAGTTTTCATAGAGTCACAGTTACTTTCTGGTTTTATTTTTAAATATATATATATACATATATATACATATAACTTGCTTGTTTATGCCTCTAGGAGTATTGGCATTCATGTTTGTGGTTAGAGGTTAGATAGTTGTACATCACCATCCCACTATATAACCTAATTCCTAGTTCCTTATACTCAGACTACTTGGGTGTTTTAGGCAAAATGACAACTAATATTCTATTTCAGGTTGTTAAATGTCATCCCTTCTTTTGCTGGACCAGAGCAAGTCTGAAGCAAGTGTCAGACCACAATCTGATGCATGTGTATCTATGTATTTGTGTCAGACCACAATCTGATGCATGTGTATCTATGTATTTATATCCATGTTTTTCACAAGAGTAAAGGCAGGAGGGAAGTGTGTACATACATGTGCCTACCAGCCCACACTGGAAAGCCTGTCAGCTCTGGCGTAAACCTAGAAGTGATCTGTTGACTTCACACTGTGCCACTGAGACCACTGAGATTTATATGGCTGAAAATGATAGTGGGGTGGGTGGAAAGAAGAGGCAGAGGGGAGGAGAAAGGTGTTGAAAAATTCCACTCAACTTTCTGTCATTATGGCAACATGGGGTTTTCTTTCTGTAGCTGCTGCTGCTGCCTCTTTTCGATAGGTGAATTTTCTTTCAGAGATTTTGTTGTTTTCTTTTGTTATCCAATTTATGCTTCTACCTAGAGGTTTGGGGGTTTGTGGGATTTTTTTAACAGTGTAATAAATTTTGGAAGAAGCTCTGGTTTTTGTTAACATTCAATCAGACTCTGCCTACCGAGTAACACATTCCTTCTCATTTCAGGAGAGATGTAAAGAAACACAGATAGCTAAAAAGATACTGAAATTCACCCATTCTTCTCTTGCAATAGGGAAAGATGATCTGGTGGGAAGGGCATGAACCTTGGGCCAAAGCTCTGAGGGTCCATTCCTGGCTTGGTCTTTGAATTGTTGGGAGGAACATGTTCTGACATGGGGCTTCCTGTTAGACGTGTATTCTGCAAAGGCTTGTAAAAGTGGAAGTGCCCGGGTGCACAATCTGAATACCAAAGGAATACTGAATGCTTCAGTGAAATCACTATAGGTTATGTCAGATGGGGGTTGAAGGGTTTCATTTTAGGTTAAAATATTTGAAAATGCTGTCTCCACTTTGGTCTGTCTTCTCTCATCTATATAATACAGATGGTGGTGCTGATGTGGTGAAGTAGTAAGGGTGAAGAGTAGGGTGAGTCTCATGGAGTTGTTGTTGCTACCAAAGACTGATGAAAAATACTGGAAGGGACTGAAGAGTGCTTTCTTTGTCTTTATGGTACTGTCCTAGAGTGGAAGTAGCTAATAAACTGATCTCAGGCAGCCTATCCAGTTCATCCTCTAGTATCCACTTTCTTTCTTTTGTTTCTTCTTTTCCAACATGTGCAGGATACAGAATAGTAGGCATGTCAAATGTATTTGTAGATTTTATTTGAAGTACTGCACAACAGGAGTGCATACCTTTGCCTAGAATGCTGAAGATAAAACACTTTTCCAGGAAGTCACTTCTAAACTCCTGTTCTCATAGTCTGACTTGCAGCTTGATGCCTGTTCTCAGATGATTCAGAATCCAGCTACCTCCTTGTGGATGACATACTATCTGTCAATCAGATTCTCTCTGATCTGAAGATCACTTTTTTGCCTATTTCTTGGATTTTGTCTTTGCAAGGTTTGTCTGAGTAGGATAGCAACTGTTAGCTGCAAATCACAGAACAAAGAAAGGCTGTAGTAGTGGCTGCTTCCTTCTCTGCTTCCTCCAAAGGCATCAGACCACTCCAGAATAGAGAAGTGCTGTGAACTAATGCCATGCCCTTCTGAGGACTTTGGTGTAGTGTTTCCGGAGGAACCTATATAATAGGACTGGTCAGAGTCTTTGTTTGGCTTTTTGTCTCAATCTATAAAGCAAAAGTTGTAGCAAACTGAGGTTTCAAAAATTCAGTTTGAATGTCAGGGTTCTTTGGGTAGGATGAAGCATTGTTCATGGGCCCATTTCTTAGCCTTCATTTCTACAAGGGGATCAAACTTCCAGGGAAGCAGGACAACCTGACCATGTTTGTTATCCTTGCATCACACCATACTTTACTGTTAATTTCTTTGAGCAAGCTTAGAACACATGACTTGGTCCTGCCTAAGAGGGAATATGTTGCTGTTCCCTCTTCCTTCTTGCCCTGTGCTACAGTTTGCTGTTTTGTTGTGAAGTGTACAGTTGTCTTTGTGCTCTTTTTACCTGAGTTTCTTGCATGTCTGGGACTGGAACAGTGTTTGGTTAGTGCTTTTCTCTTCGGCATGAGGATCCTGATGGTAATTATAGCAATTAATTGAAGCTTTTGTGGGCATTACCAGAATGATACTCTCAGCTTTATTTCACACTTTTCTTTCATTCCTTCCCCAGGGCCAAGCACTACCTGCCAGGAAGATTCCTGTGCGAATCAGGGCATCTGTAATCAGCAGTGGGAAGGCTACACATGTGATTGCTCCATGACTTCATATTCTGGGAGCCAGTGTAACGACCGTAAGTAGTCTTTTCCATTGAATTGGTGAGCTGTGAGATATGTCAGATGGAGCACAGAGAACACATAATCAGTTGTTTTTTTCAATTGAAATACAACTTTACCAGTGTCAAAGCCCAACTTTTTTTTTCCTGAAAAGTTTGTATGAAGCATACAGCAGGTTATTTTCTTTTCTCATTAAAATGTAAACATGCAATTCAGCATGTGTTGGTTTTGTTTGTGGGGTTTTTTGTTGTTTTTTTTTTGTTGTTTGTTTTTTGTTTTTTTTTTCCTTTTTGAAAGCTAAGTTGACCAAGTCAATGGTGGTAATTGATGTTAATGAAATTCCTGGTTTAGAAAAACCAAGAATGACTTGCAGATATTGTATGTAATATTCACATTGGTAAAAAATGACTATGTTTTGTGTACTGAATTATGCTTTGATGTTTTTGTTCAAATGTTGGTGAAAAAGACATGGAATGCATGTAAAAGGAGTAGTGTTCTAGATAATCTTCTACTGAAATACCAGCTGTATGCTAAGATGAAGTAGCATACTTGGGTCCTGTTAGCTAGAATGTTTAGTTAAAACCAGTGATCAGCAGGACTGTTGTGCTTCTTGGTATATTGATTTGCTTTATCTCAAAACATTGGATGTTCTTCTTGGCCAATTGCTATTAAGATCTCTGATAAAATAATTGAATAAAACCCTTAAGTCTTCCTTTAGGGGGCAGATAATCAGCTTTTTGACATTCCCTCCACTCATCATGATTTGGCCTTTGCTCCTGCCTGGAGGGAGCAGATCAGTTCAGCGTTATTGTCTGCCTACTGTTATTTAGGGTGACGTCCCCTTCTCCCTCACTGCTCCAAGGCAGGAAACAAAGGAGCACATTATGAGTGCTGTAGTAAGCACTACAGTAGGCTTCAAT
Source organism: Campylorhamphus procurvoides (assembly GCA_013396655.1). Classification (NCBI taxonomy): domain Eukaryota; kingdom Metazoa; phylum Chordata; class Aves; order Passeriformes; family Dendrocolaptidae; genus Campylorhamphus; species Campylorhamphus procurvoides. Next base: position 138,951 of record WBMV01005287.1, on the reverse strand, counting down.
AATTTGGTTCATTTTGTGTATAAATTTTAAAACCAGAAAAGACTCTTGCAGTCCACTCTGACCACCTGCATCTCACAAGCTGTTGCTTTTCATTAAGGGTATTTGTAGTAGAATTTACTAATGATACCAGCAAAGTTCACTCCATATTGGTGTCACAGTACTGTCATATTTGCAACCCTTCCTCTAGAAGTCTGAGATGTGGCTGAATTGATGGCACTTTTGAGATGTGGCTGAATTGACGGCACATATGACAAGCTGTTTAGCACATGGTGACAGTCTGTTTCTGCTGAAGGCCCAAAAACCTGATTTTTTGAGCCATTCATAATATATAGTGTTGTCTGTGTTGGTCTCCCATTTCTCCCAGCACAGTTCTCCCAAACAGATATTGGAAAGGCCTATCAGCATTCGTACTTTTTCAGGGACTGTATAAAAAAGGTACTACTGACACAGATTTATAGACTGTACTTACATGTCTGGTGTTTTGGGTTGCTTTGGAATTCAGAATGACTGCTTTGGGTCCAGAAAAAAATGTTTCATATTGGAGCCACAAGATCTGGTGCCAATTTTCTGCATTTTTGTTTGCTTTTGTCAATTGGACACCTGCTTTCCCATTCTCTAATTACTTGTTCAATTTAGACTTGCTAAGCATAGCACACAAACCTGTTGTGTGAAAGACTCACTGCTTTGAATCCTGTTGGGCTGCATTTAAATACATATCCAGGAAATCTCTGATATTATTGATACTGTGGAGTTTGTTCCTAATGTGTTGGGCTTCACAGCTCCAGAATGTCGCAGTGCCCTTTTTAAGCTGTTGCTAATGACTTAGAGCAGGCTCCAAAGTGTCAGGAAGCCAGGTTCCTGTATCTGTAATTGGGGATTTCTTGCTGCTTTTTAGAGCTGTCAGCTGGAAACCATGCAGAGCAGAGAAGGGAGTTTGATATGAGTGAGGGTGATGTGGGCAGCGTAGCAGCCAGTCTCTCAGTGTCAGGCCTGGCTGGTGATTTAGAAATGTTCACAGGAGGAAGTAGGTTTCAAAATGATCTGGAAAGGTAAGTCATGTGGACTTCTGGAACACAACAGGTCTTCAACCAGGATCTTCAAAAAAGTGCGTATAACATTCTATTGCGTTTTGGTTTTGTGGTGGGGTTTTTTGGTTTGTTTTGTGTGTGTGTCTGTTTTTTGTCTTTGTTGTGTATCAGGACATTGGAAACAGAGTTCTACTCCTGATTTCCTGATACAGTTACAGTTAGGAAGTGTTTTGGGTTGTGTAGAGGGCGAAGGCTTAATTCCTGATCCTTTCTCTTAGATATGGTTGCTGTTGTACCCAAGTCTAATGGAAGTACAGTACAATGTTAATTGAAGTAAATACTCTTTAGGCTGGAATTTAATGCAGATAATGGCAGGGGGACATACCTTCTGTGTAACCTGAAGCCTTTTATTTAGAAATGCGTTAGGCTCTCTGGTAGAATTTTTTTTTTGCCGCCACAATTAGTGGTCTAATTCTGTTAATTTAGTAGATGGGTATTTCTACCTTCAGAGCAATTTATGGTATCCCACTGATATAAATATGGGATATTGAAGTAAACAGAACAGTTCTAGTTTTGCACAATGGAAACAGTAGTAAAAGAATGACATACTATATATATTTTTTTTGCCTTTCCATTTCTTTTCATTGACTTGAGTGTCCACACTGAAAAATTTTCATTTTCATGTGTTTGGTTCAGAATATGTCAGTGCCTCTGAGACAGATAAATGGAATGTATGGTGTTGTCTTCAATTATTCTTGATAATCTCCTTAGATTATACCAAATGAATTATTAGTAAGTGTGAATCATGTTTGGGTTTTTTAAATTATTTTCTAGGGTAAACTTTTGCAAAGATATTCAGTCTTATCAATACTCAGGAAAGCTTGGAGCACCAGTAAGTTTTTGTTTTTTAATTTTTGTCTCATAACTGGGCTGTTAAGCTTCATAATTCAGATACAACTGGTTTAGAACTGCTGTTTCTGAAAGATGAAAGGGAAGCACAGGTGACAGAGATGCATGTTGTATACCTGTAGACATGCTTATACATTCACCAGTATTCCTTAACAAGACAAGAATTAAAATTCCTAGCGGAAATGATCATAAAGCCTTTAATTTTAGCTGGTTTAGATGTTCTTTACACTTTAGAAATCAAGATTCCTCAGAATAAGAAATTAATGGAAGCTATAGGGCCATAAATTCAGTTTTAATATGCTTTATTTCTTATCGTACAATTGTACCAATGTTAAAAAAAATAAAACACACCAAAAAACACCAAACGTAGGAAAAACCCCCAGACACCCTCCGTCCTCAAATTTATTTGAGAAGGTCTGTTGTACAAAAGTGAATTTCAAGGTTTGCTCTGCACACTGGCTGGTACTAATAAAGGAAGGTAGAAATAGAAGCGATGGTACTATTTGGGATAGGCTGATTCCATTCTCGTTGCTGTTTAAGATCTCTTTGTTTTTTGAAGTCATTCCTTGTTCTTCAGTCTTCGGAAATCTTCTAATCAGTTCAGCATCACATTGAATAAATGTGGGCTTTCAGCCTGTTTTCAGAATTTACGTATTTCTCTAAGATGTAAGAAGTCAGGATTAGTATACTGCAGTTGATTTTAGGATCGAGTGTTCAAAGGTATAGCTTTAACCATGTAAGGTAGCCGAATCAGAAGTTAACTCAAAATATTAATGAAGTATCTTGCATCTGGGGTGAACTCCATCCTGTTGCTGTTCATAACCTGGATACAAGATGAAAACGTGGTAGTTAGGCGCTCCAACCTACTTGAGATGTGACCTGTATTTAAACTGTTGTTCTATGAACAGCTTTACAAATTCTTTAACTTATTCGTGTCCTTCTCTATCTGGTCAAACAATGACTTTTTTTTCTGCACAGAGAGAATGCATAAAAAGAGGCATTGGCAATCTAGCTAATGGTAATGGTATATGTATGTCAAACTAGATCATATAAAACACTACTTCCTTACTCAGTGCCTCATGCAGATGAGTAACCCTGAAGGTCAGGCTTTCCAGGAGAAATTGCCAGGCTAAAACAAGTATGTATTAATGGAGGCTGTTTGTCTGTAAAAGATCAATGACCTGCAGCAATAACTAGTGCGAGCAGAGTATAAAGTGCCTTTTCAAACAGCTTTTTTGTTGTTGTTTTGTTGAAACAGTTGTTAAGTCCATCTGCTGACTACTGATTGGCTTTTTTGATGGGTTATTTATTCATTTATTGATAAACTCTGGGTAGTAATAGCCACCTGGGTTAAAAGCAAGTTTCCCATTTGATTAGTAAAGAGAAAAATCAGCCCAAGTTTGTCTGTCCTCTTGTGCACATATCTTTATATGCTTTCAGACTCCATGCTTTTCGAAGTGCCTGTTGATAAGCAAAGAAGTCCTCTAAGCTTCCAGTGAGATTGCTTGACTCAGTGGTGCTTGGTTCTTGTCAGGGGGAGTGGTAATATACAGAGCTTTTTGGTTTCTTTTGTGCAGTAACTTTTAATTTTTTTCCCAGATCTCTTTCCATGTGATGCATAACCTATATGCTTTTACTGTCTATTTGTGAATCACATTTGGAGGAGGAAAGGATTAGAGGGAGAGGGAGTCATAGTGATTTTGCTCCTTTGTTCATTAATTTAGCACTGTTACAAGAAGAGAGCTTTTGATAACTTCAGTTCTGAATTAGAGTGAGTGACACTTTCTAGCCAAAATCTTTTATTTTCCTGACTTAAAAGGAATTATATCAAAATTAGCAAAAAAAGTCTAAGACCAATACTTTAGAGTAAAGCACAAAGTATTTTTGATTGATTGAGAAAGACTGAAGCTGGCCTCTTTGCCACATGTGTGTTCTAGGTGAGATGCCAAGAATGTCAGAGCACACCCATTCCTTTTCCATTAATGCCCTTCCTTTCTGTATCCTACTAAATGAGTGAGTACCTAAGTGTATTGATGCTTCTGGAGCATAGTCTGTAAACTAGGTTACAAAAAGGCAGTGGCAGAACTAGTTTTCCTCAAGCCCGCTTAAATAACATGGCTGAATAGTCATTAGAAGAGACTGCTAGCCGGGCAAATGGCTAAATGAGTAACCCTTACTTTATGCTTTATTCTGATGTGTTCATGAGCCATTTGTACTCCAAACTTTGTGCCACTGAGCAGTTACAGCTCATGTTCTCCATGGCAGAATTCAGACCCCTAGTCAGGAGACCGACCCTATTCCCTCTCCCTTAGTATTTTGCGTTCTTCATCATATGGGACAATTTTTGTCCAGACTTCATGACCTCCTTTAATGTAAATGCCAGCATACTCAGCTTGATTTACTTAGAGAAACCCGCTTCATTGTTCATATTTAATTATCACCCATTTGTTTCTAATGTGCCCAGCTTACTCACTTACTGAGTCAGAGAGCAAGAGGTTGCTAGTATGTAGAAAATAAATCTGCGTAGACTTCATTAGTCATGCATGGCTAAACCAGTCAGCTGTTTAAATATCAGCACGCTTAGGGATTTGCCTTTGATACTACAGAGACATCCACCCTACATGAAGTCACCTCTGATTTGAGTGATTCATATTTCATTACAGCAGGTCAGGCACTCTGTCTACTTCTTACTTCCCTCCTCATGCTTTGCTCTTGCTTACCTAGTGCTCTTTTGCATATTATAACTAGTGTTTTCTGGTGGATGGCTCATTTCCAGTTCCTAACCTAAGCCTTTGGCATCTTCTGACTGTGAAAGATCTTATCCTCTGAGAATTGGGATTAAAAAGAAGGGAAATGCAACTGTGTGCTTTAGTACGTGATGTAATTGTACCACTGTGATTTGGGTTATACACCCTGCTTTCACACTTCTTACCGCTGTTTACTTTTGTTTGTGCTGCAGCTCCAAGAACTGTAACATCTTTAGGGCAAGGATTTGGTGCTACTTCGTATTAAAGCACCACACACTTTTCTGATGCTTAGCACTACATAATTGCCTTAGCACTTCAGTGGTTTAAGAAAGCTCATTGCTTTTTCCAGTGTACTGTGAGGCATTTCCCATTCCCTGAGTAACAACTGTAAAACATCAGATCAGACGGCAGATCAAGAGCTTGTTTGCCCCTTGTTCCCTTTGGGAGTCATCTGGAATGGGCAGCACCGTCAACATTAGAGAGAGAAATTTTTGTGTCCCGTTTTGGGTGAGAAAGAGGGAACTTGAGAGACAGCTGCTTCTTGCAATTGCTTCATCTTCCCCTTTCATCTTCTCAAGGTGCCCTGACATAAAAATGTTTAATGTCAAGCTAGCCAATGCCATTTAAGTGTTTAATTGTGAAAGCTAGCCAACTTTATCCTTTTGTGATCCCCAAAATGCAGCTAGGTCTCTAGTGAGTAATTTCATTTTGATTCCTTCAACAGCTTGGCAGAAGGAGCATTTAGAATGAGCACTGCAATCAGTCATTGATATCTGTGCACACCTGGCTGCTGTCAGTGCATAAGCTATGGGCCAGCCGTGCTACAGACTTCAGTAGCATGGAAGGAGAGACGTTTTACAGGTGGGAGTGATTACAGCTTCTGTTATCAACCTCTGAGCAGTTCAAGCAGTTCATTCTCTTTCTGACTCTGCTCAGCAGCTCTGCCATTTTCATAGGCATGTCACAGAATGTCTTGCCATAATTTCGTTGCTTGTGGTCTCTGTTCTTTCTGACAGTATTTTTTTTTAATTGGAAACTCTTTGGTAGTCATGGCAATAATTATCACTTTTCATCTTAAAACTAGCTGAGTGAATAGTACTGTGTCCTGGGTATTTTGCCCCTGAAAGATCTGGCCTCTGAAACTGTTCCTTCCGTAATGGCACACCCTGGGTGTAAGCACTGATAAGACATTGATGTAAGTTGACAACAGTAGCAGAAATGTACAGCAGAATAGCAGTCTCTGTTCTGTTAGCCCAAGCTCCAGTAGTCAATGATGATCTCTAAGTAAACCTTTGGACTAAATGTAAGATAATAAATCAAGTGTTCTAAGTAATCAAGTGTAACAAGGATTTGATTCATTTTAAATTTCTATTTTTCCTTGTAATAACCTGCATGTTTATATTTGATTTAAGAAGCAGTAAATCTAAAAACCCAGAAAAACACTGAAGCAGTCTTGAACCATCAATTTTACTCTTTAAAGATTCTTTTCTTCTTAGAGCATCTTCTCTACAGAAGATGGTACAGTACTGAATTTGGAAGATGATGACAAATGTATGTAAAGTTGGATTTTGTGGGCAAAAGTCATCAAGAGCTTGAGGACCTTTGTTTTAAGTGGATTTTTATTTTTTTCACAAAATGCTATGAAACTTCTATCCTCAATTGTATTGTCCAAATACTTTCAATAACCTCTCACCAACTATGTTTTTATCAGCATGAGATATTTTGAGTGCCACATGGTATGCAGATAGTACCTGTACTTTTGCAGGGAAGGGAAAAAAACCCTTGCAAAATCCAGTTGATCTTTCAGCTGTTGCTGTGCAATGGGATACCCCAGTCATCAATCCAGGTGAAAGCACAGCTGACTTTGATTGTTGCTTCCAATCCCCTATGAGTCTCTTGTAACTGACAGTATAGATTATGAAAGTGTGAATCCTGTGCTGAGACTACTGTCCTGCGTGGATGCTCTGACTTGCAAAAATTTTTAATCCATTTTTTGCCCCAGCTGGGTTTTGTATGCTCTCCCATCTTTGCAGTACCCAAATGAGTTAGATGTCTGAAGCCATTGCTCTGAGTCTGATATGTGATAAGTGGAGTGTAATGAGATGGGATAGGGTTCACTTAGTGCTTTCCCAGGCAGCATGGAGCTGTCTGCTGCAGTACACACCATATTTCCTCCTTATTTCTGTTGGATGCTCAAGGTGATTATTGTTTATTTCCCAGGCTGCCTACATAGAAAACAGTTTGCAAAGAGGAGACTACATTAATGGGTGAGAACAAAGAGATGAAGACTGAAGTTGATATTTGGTGTTTTATGGACTTGACTTTGTGGTAACATTTGTAAATAGAAAGTATTTATTTTAATTTCAATGACGTAATGCGAGATTTATGCCGGTATTGGCCGATTGAAATCTGGTGTGGGATTCTTGGAGTCCACATATCAAATATGCCTAATTGTTTTGTATTTAAGATGCACGTATATGTTTTTACACCTTAGACTTAAAGCTACCTTCAAGATTACAGTCAGTATGGACAAATGGACAATGGACAAATTTACATCATAAAATATTTACAGGCTGTGGGTAGCTGAGAGAGTGCCAACATGCAGAGAGATACAGGCAGTGCTACAGTTCTTAAACTTTTTTCTTCTTGTTGGCCTTTGAACCTTCAAGTCTGGGGCTAAGGGACAAGGCTGGGGTCAGTAGGGAGAGAGACCTATCTTTTACGCTTATTCTGGTTTTTCCAATGGAAATTGTTAACAGAAAAACACAGGCAGGAGGACCCAGAGGTCCTGAAGGAGATTCTTTGTTAACTATCCAAGCTGCCTAATGTACTAATTATTTCCTGTCATTGGCAGAAGGCTACCTATTGATCTCCACTGGAGTTTAGCTGTATATAGGGATATACCTTTATTATGTTGCAATCCTGTTACCCAGGAGCTGGTATAATAATCTCAGCTGTAGAACATTGGGGATTAGATGAAAAACCTTGATTAAAGTTATCTTAATAATGATCCCTGAGGAGCAGATTGAAACTGGCTGCTTGGGTACCTGTGAAACAAGCTTTGTGCAGGAAAGCATATTTTCATGGATTTCATTATCTTTGTGGAGGTGTTTTGTTGTGTACTGGCATCTGAGGCCTGCACAAACACTGGGAGTGGAGTCTGGGCCCTCAGTTGCCTTTTGCTATCCTTAGAGATTTTGGGCCACAAAAGAATTTATCTGATGGTGGAAGGAAATAGGCTTTTCAGTAAAAAACCACCAAGAACAGTCATATAACATGAATTCCATTGGGGTGTAAGTGTTAACTGAAACCCCAGTTAGCTAATAGCTGTCCGCAGAAAAAACCTTCCGAATCTGCAAATGTCATTTCAGTGCATACGATCAGGATGCATACAGTGCGGGTGAACATTTTTCATGGATGATAGTGTAATCAGTGAAAACTGCATATTTCGGGAAAGTAAAACTTTACCTACGTCAATGAAAATTTTGACAGGAAAAAAAAAAAGAAGGAGGAATAAAGAAGCAGGATGTGGTGGATTTCATTGTTTTCAAAACAAAGTTCAGGATTTGTTTGCTGCATCAAAAGGATGAATTTATCTTGAAAATTAGCAGAGAACACTTAAAAACCTGAGAAAGAAGACAACTAATCTTAGTTTAAAACTGTTGACCTAAGCTAGTTCATCCTCTTCTGCCTAGGCTTATTATTTAATCATCTGCTGTGCTGTGATTTCCTGAGGCCCCTCCCAGACCTTTGAATTGGACGTAAGCAGCATGCGCTTGTGGTGGCCTCCCTGGCCTGGGAAATACCTTTCAGGATGTTTCTGTTGCCAGCAGGGTGCTCAAGAGGGTGATCTTGAGCAGGATAGGGAAAGAGAGTAGAAAATTACTCCATCCCTAAGAAAACAGAGTTTGATCTTCGTACCATACTTTTGTTCAGGTGTCTCTAAGCTGCAACTTGAGAGTAGTTGTGCTCATGTCTGTTGAGTGACTGTCTCTGATAATATAACTGACCTCTAGACCAGAGTGTCTTGACTAGACTCTCTATTTTAATAATATAACTGCCAAATATAAGCACATCTTTCTTCCAGAGAGACTCTGGTATGTTTACTTTGAAGGAAGTGTGGTTGGAGCTCTATTCTTTCTCTTGTCTCTGATCTGAAACCTAATTGCATTGCTTGACCACAGCAAAGCTGGTGTCAGGTTTGCTGGCTTCCCATAACTATCTATCATATTTGTTTTCTTTTTTTTTTCTTTTCTTTTTCAGATTCACTAAATGACTTTCTGTCTGTTACATTTCTGCCCTCTGATCTCAGGCAAATGATGAAGATAGATAACACTATCACAAGCCATCCATCATACAGTTTGTAGATCCCTTAGAAACATCTGTATCTTTAAATTGTTCGTCTGTCACAGATAGTTTTGCTGAAGAGACAGCTGATACTGGTATTTCTTTTTACTGCTGGAGACTTCAGGAGTCAGGTGTCTTTCACTTGGAAATGCAGACTGTCATGACAATTGCCTGCGCACCAGGGTTAGAATTATGGATCCAGGTCCTCTGCATGTTACAGAAGGCAATACTACTGCTGCCATCAGCAAACACTCATTTTTCTGCTTTGCTGTGTAACACCAGATTGGTTTGTTACCCATGCAGAATGAACTGAGCAGACCTGGCTTTCAAGCCTTTGCTCTGTGTGAATGACAAGAAGTTCTCAGAAGCAGTGGCTGTGGATCTACCTGCTGGTAAATGGTCAGAGGCACTCCAGCTACGTGATGTGGGACAAGAGAAAGTCTAGTCAAGGGATTGTACGTGTGTGTGAGAGACAGAAATACCAGTATATATCTTGGGATCAATAGGGAAAATATTTGACTTCAGAAAATATGTAAAGTTACCCAATAGGGCATGATTTTGATCTCTTGTAATCATAGTGTCAGCTATGCAAAATATGTATCCAGTAGATGAGTTGCTATACACAGATACCTGAAATACGTATCTGAACTATTGCTGAGTTGTGCACATTTGCATGGTGTCTTAAACTAGTAGGGCACCATGTTAATCCTACATGCTACATGATGCTGAAGATTATAGTGCTTTAGCGTGGAGAATATCCTGAGAATTCATCTTGTTATAGTTATTTGAATGCTGGGATCTGAGGTTAGACAGAATTGTCTATGCTTGCTGATGTTAAACACAAATCATAGGAGTTAGGTGTTTGTAATGTCAGAAAAAAAAACCCAAACAGCCACAAACAAACGAACAAACAAACCCCACAAAACCAAACAACCAGTCTGTTTTCTCCTTTTTTTCTTCACTTTTTTGCACTTTTTACCAGTAGTGAATTTACTCTACACTCACCCCCTGCTGGAAGAGTTTAGAGGCTTAAATCCCTTACCTCGTCCTACTGAAATGGAGATACTTCTGATGGACACTTGAAACACAAATTTGTGCTTTGTCTTAAGGGAAGCATCCTCAGGGAGATCCCTGCTTGGCTGTGGAATTGCTACTGGTAGCACACGTGCACAGAATATTGATAGTTCAAGTCATTTGGATGTAATTCAGGTACACCATAGAACATACTTAGCCCAAATATAATACTTGAGAGACCTGTACTAAATTCAGAATGGGAGCTATTCAAAATGCATAGACAATATGTCATAGTGCTTTCTGTTTTAAAGAACTTTTGTCCTGGAGACCAGGGTAAACTAAGAAAAAACTTCAAAGTATTGACTAAAGTGGAGCTAGATATAGGGCAATACTTTAGATGGAGCTGAAAGTAAGATGGACTACATCCTCCTGCATAGAGACCCCTGTATTTGCTTACCTCCTTTAGAAGCCAGGACACTTCAATGCTTTCTGTTGCAGAGATGAATTTCTACCTGTCAGTGAAATAGAAACTAATCAGGTCTTCATGCTTTTGGTGGTGCCTGTAAATCCTTATTTATGACCAGTAAGATGTGAACCAGCTGGGTAACTTAAGCTGCTCCTTCTTAGACACTTTGAAAACTTGGGAGAAAATACTGGAGAGAGTGGAATAGCTACTTTTCTGAGTTTCCTTCTTTTTTCTTAATATAGAATATCTTTTTTCTTTTCCAGTACTAAATAGATAAAGTATGGGTTGTTAGTCCTGGCAAGTTTAATATTTAAAGACTTGTTTTCTTTGCCCACCTTAAGCACAAGAGATTCAGACTTGCGAGAAAAGGGTGCTCACAGCTGTGCTAGGCCTGCTGGCAAGTAATATTCAGTACAGATGGTTGTCTGCCCACACTCTATTTATGAAGAGGCCCCCAGTGTTTATGTTAATGGTGATGAGTTTGAGAGATAAAAATAGGGAGTTGTTTGTTGTTCATTTGTTCTTTATAGATCTGCAGTGAACTTTTTTTATAAAGCACAAATTCGATAGAGAGATTTGTTAACCTTCTAGAAGAGCAGGCTGTCAAAAAGCCAAGCTGCAGATGTCTGAAGTGCTGAAATCCTTATCCCTTGTTTCTTATACTTCCATTCACTCCACAAGATGGTGCTGTGTTCCCACAGACTCCAGGCATATTTTTGCTTGACTTTTCCCAGGCCCTTGGTGGGTATTTGAAACACGAAAATCTGAAATGAAGTTAGAAATAATCTCTATCTTCCAGTTGTCCTTTTCTCCTCTCCAAATTAATTGCAAAAAGAGGTTTTCCGCTATCACCTATGGTTTTATGTAGTCCTCTGCAGTTAACATCTTCCTTGATATTTACTGAGTCCTAAGGCTTTGCCATCATTTAAGCGGGTTTAGAAAACCTTCTGGAGGCTATTTCATGATGCCATAGTTTCAGAGCACCCATACTAAAGAGCAAACAGAAGAGCTGAGACTGCGTCTTGTTGTCTGTGGTGGTTCCTTGTTGATAGCCTGCTGAGTCAGGAAGACATCTACAGGTTGCAGGGGTCTGCCTAGTTCCACATTTATTTATTCATTTAGTTCCTGTGCAAAATGTTCCAGGGCATCAGCCCTGGAAACTTAAATTATCTGATCTTGTAATTTAAAGTAACTAGCAATTCTGCTCCTCTCGTTCTCCTACCATATGCTTTCCTGTTTGTGGAATCTGTGGTTTTGGGAGCTAGTGTGTTTTTTTTTCTCCTGCTTTCAACTAGGTTTGGGAGTAGAGAAATACTGGGGATACTGTCCTTGCAAGGAGGAAAGATTGGCAGCTCGTCTTTGAAAAGGCTGAAGTCCACTGAGCTTCTGCCATAAGGTGGAAAGATTTCTGGGGAAAGAAAGTCAGTTTTAACAGACTGGCCAGGATACTAGCCTGCCTTGGGTCACTAGAGTGAGTTTTGCGACAGTGTGGAAAATAATAGAAGCAACTCGTTAGTTATTTTGGAAGTCATGGATGGAGAACTTCCATTTGTTCTGCAGAACAGATTCTTGACAGAAACAGGTGTCTGGAGTGAAAGGCTTCTTCGTCCATTGCATTTCCCTGGAGTCTGCCATTTTAGCTTCCTGATTAGCGTTCATATCTCTGTGTGTTGTAGATGTGTGTTCAGTGTCCTCACAGTGCTGCCTCTCATTTCCTCATGCTTTCATAAAGAACAGTCTGACCTCAGTTGTCCTCCTGCTTTTGTTCTTAGCATTTTTCAGAAGCTCAAACTTGCACTTTCCTGGTTTTATGCTGACTGAGAGTGGATTCCTGATTAATAATTTCTAGTCTCAAAGCCCCATAAGTGGTGTGTAGGTGATTAGTAGAGAAGAGGTACAAAATCCTTACATGTCTAAATGAGGCTGAGAGTGTTTTCTCTTTTTAACTCCTTATAACTGGTCCACATTAATGTGGAATAACTGCAGCTCCAGGGCAAGTCAGTAACAGTTTTCCATTTTAAATACCCAAATATGTTTCAGCAGGCCTCCTAATGCACTTCTTACAATTTTCATAGCTGTTACATTTCACTTTGGAACTTTAGGACCTAACTACATTGATGACATCATTATATAAGGGTTGTTTCTTATTCAGCTCAGGATACATTCTGGATATGAGCAGCAGTTTTTTCCAGCAGCCATTAATCCCCATGAGCTGTGGCATGTAAATGCCATGTCATGAATCTTCTCCAGGGCAAGAGAAACCTCCTATCTGAACACCTTTAGCACATTTTTGATGTTGCTAGTAATTGTTCCAATGCTCAAAGCTTATCTATGATTTCTTACTCAAATTTTTATACTCAGATACAAATTCAGAAACCCTTCTGAGTTTGATTGGATCTACACCAGAGGGTGTTTTAACCTCAGAAGTAGTGGTTCTCATCACTTCTCAGTCACTGTCCTTCCCCTGCTGCCATGAAACTTTACACTGACACATTTTTCTCTATAAGTCCTCCTTATCTGGGGTTGTCTGTCCTAGTGTAGTAGTTATGGCTTCAAGGCATAGGGGGTTGAAAAGTATGATCAAGATTTTATGCATAACACTGTGAGGGTGTTTTCTGCATGTAGTGTAGCATTTCCTTTGCCCTCCACAAAAGTATGCATGTTAGCAAATAACTGAACGCTTCTTGCTGTTCTAATTAAGTGCCTCATGTTTACTACATATATATTATACTGAGCTTTGGAGACCAGATTGGGTCACAATGAAGGCATTTTGGATGTGAAAGCAGGGCCACGGGTGAGGTAGACTAGTACAAAACAGGGTCTGTTCTGTATGGAAAAATAGCCAATTCTACTCTTGTTAGGTTGATAAATACAGCTTTTTGCCCTGGCTTATCTTGTCATCACTGGTTTAATGCAGACTTCCTTCTGTACTATTGTCTTCTTTCTGACTTGCAGTTTGCTATTTGAGTGGGGGAAAGGGTTCTCCATCTTTTCCGTGTGTTTCTTTCTGAAGGCAGCCCAGGGCCTGCACAGAGTAGCAGCTGTGAGTTGACAGAGCTTGCAGTAAAACAGCAGGAGGAAACATTAGAGCAGAAGTGCTTGAATTCTCAAGGGACAGAGTTTTTAAACTGTTAAGGATGGAGCAAAGTTTCCTGTGCTCCTTGTTTGCTTGTGGTTTCTTGTTTGTTTGCTTATTTATTTATTTACTTTAATTACTCTGAGTTTCTTTTGTGATTTGTTGCTCCTGTCCTAGCTGACTTTTCAATCTGGCAACTCTTAACTACAGCAGGTAGTGAGACTACTTCATGTCAAGGGGAGCTCCCTCTTCAAAAGGCAGTGGAAAGGTGGTAGGCAGGATGAGCTCGTTTGGGATTAGTTGCATATCTTCCTCTGATTCAAATCTGGCTCAGGCTCTGAGAAAATAACATTCCACTTTGACAAATACATAGTCTATTTCGGGGGATGTTTTCAAGAACTGGAAGGAGATTTGGAAAGGTCTTGAGGAAAAGCTTCAACATCAGACCAATTCTCCTGCTTTTTGCCACAGTTAGGGCTTTTGGTCACAGAAGAGAGGTCAAAGGCTGAAAGAGTTTATTTGTGTTGTCCAGATAAGTAAATGCTCTCCAATAAATGCTGAAAACTGGAGTTTCTTTTTATTGGAAATCCACCAAGAAATTTTGACTGAGCCGCTACTCATCATCTCTTGGAATTGCCCATTGCAAGTTTTGACTTGATGTTCTGGTAGTGCTAGTCCTCTCAGAAAGAAAAGGGTGAGCTCATATGCTCTCAGAAACCTGTAGAACTTGTAAACAGTGGAAATACCTCTTCCTAACTGAAATAGGAAAGTCCTTGGTACCAGAAATCCTAATATTTCCATCACTCACCAGTACCACACAGACTGGCAAGCGCAGCAACCAGCTGCAGTTATATCTGAGAACACTTCTGAGTAACTCCAATGAATCCACCTGAGAATTACCTTCTGTTTCGCACACTTGAGAAAAGGACAAACAGTCTTAAGGCAAATAAGTGTCTGCCTGAAGAAGCAGGGCATAGCAAAGCCCACAGTCTTCTTATGCCTTGAACCTTCTGGTCTGGGCAGTAAATGTGTCTGCTTCCTTTTGATCCAGGAAATCTCCCATTGCAGAGTTCTCCTGGACTCAGGTGATGAAACCTGAGTTTTGTCTCTTAGTGTGATGCTAGTGCTAGTCTTCACTGAACTGCTTCCTTTCTTTATGGAAGATCTAGAGTCCTGTCCCCTGCAATTTGAAGGGAGCAAATTCTGACCAAGATTTTGTTTTCCTTGTTAGGAAAACACTCATGGGGTGTTGTGGAGACCTTCTCCTGGACTGCTGCCATCCATGTCTTAGTATCTTTTCTGTATCTGTTCATCTGTTCATGACCTCAACTGAACCACACTGGTTTGTATCATAAGTAGTTATAATCTTAGGTCCTTTTGAGTCTCCTGCGTGTTTTCAGATAAATATTTTTTTTGTAGACACAGCTTGAGAATCTGAAAATAAATATTTGAAGTTAGATGGGCATAAAAGTGCAATTTTATTACTGGTTCTTAAAACAAGCATGCTCAGTGTAGGCCAGTTCATCTAAAGACACACTCATTAATAAGCTTTAAGATAGGTTTCAAGAAAAAAAAAAGAAAAAAAATTAAGTTTATTCTAAAATAAAGTAAAATAAAGGGTTAAGTATTTAGAAAAGAATTTGAAAACAATTTTTGGACAGGAGCTTCTGAAAGACTAGTTTCTAAGCTTTTTCCAAAACTTCTTCAAAAAGCAATTTCCTATTCCTGAATTAGGTTTCTTATTCTCCTGTGCCTAATGTTGGTCTTGCACACACTCTGCAGATTTGCAAAGAGATCACTCAGATCAGATTTTAAATCTCTGCCTGCCATTTTAGCTGTCTGTATGGATTTCTTTCATACTTTTTCACAATATATCACTTAGCTACTAGAGCTGCTGGCAGTTCAAACAGGCATTTTCTTCAGAAGACAGCCGTGGAGGGTCCCCATCTAAATGTTTGCTTCACTGTTCAGATTCCAATTAGAGAATTCTTTTGCTACTCTTGTCTGCCTTTCTGCTTCAGAAGAATTTAACCTAAAAAGTTTCACTTGCATATTTACTGATGAGCACTGGAAAAAAGCCTGGTAAAGACAGCACTAAATTGTTTAAGTAAGGTTAAGTTCAGACTGCATGAAAATATCCTCCTACTTTGGAACACTCACTAGTGTCAGCTTGCTCCAAAACTGTGAAGAGGCTAAGTTTGATTATAACTAAACATAGCTGAAAAAACCTGTTTTCTATCTGCTGCCATACATGTTAACCAATTTCAGGGGAACCTAGTTCAACTATTTTTTTATATCATGGGAACTATTCCTGATTGCTTAAATAGAGTTTCTGAGATATCTCATGAGGAACAGGGAAACATTTTTATCATCTGGGCAAGGATGCTGAAGGGCCTTAAAAGAGCTGACAAGATCCAGCAAGAAAGGTGACTTTGAGACACCCATTTTTATATAAATATATATGTATATATGTTAGAAGAAAAAAAAAGATAGTAAAGGAGCAATCCCTTTGTCTCACAGCTGAAGTGTTTCTCAAGTTTTTGGAGCATATCTGGATGAGAAGAAAGAATATTCAATGTTTAAATGAAGGAAATTTAATGGTCATGGACAATGGTAATGAATAAGGCAGTTCTAGAAGAAACCCCTCAAAGAACACTGCAGTTAAAAATAAAAAACAAACCCAAACCAAACCAAAATAAATAAATAAAAAACCCTCAATCCAAAAAAACAACTGCACCTCCCCCCCCCAAAAAAAAAAAAAACTCAAAACACCCCCCCTCAAAGAAAAACCCCAAAAAACCAACCCCAAAATTTTTTATCTGTTTTTCTAGTATTAGTGTGTAGTCAATCAGAAGGCAAAAGTTCTAGGAATGTCTCTGCTTCTCACACCATCAATTGCTTTCATCAGATCACAAAATAAATTTTTCATTGAGTAAGGACTTGGAAATGCAGTGGCCTCCTGTCATAAAGGTTAGATCTAGACATCTCAAAAAGCAGCTGTAGCCATTCAGGGTTAGGGTGTGTTGATGCAGCAAATAAGCTCTTTGGCTCTATGTTGCACATGCATTCTAACTTCACTGGACATAAATGTTTTTAGTGGTTAACATTGGACAGTGACTGGATAGTGTCTAAGTGTAGAGAGAAGACAGCACTACACCCTTGCCTAAACTGTTCCTGAAGCTTTTCAAGTATGCAATAACATTAAGTAGGTGGAGATTTGTTTCTTTCTACGTACATTGACACTACTCCTCTCTGATTTCCTTCAGCTGGTTAGGTACACTACACTGACACAAGATTTTTGCTTCCTTGATAGGGTAACAACACACGGTGTAATGTACTTCCTTCTCAGGGCTGATGCAGATCTCTCTTCTAAAGTACAAATCCAAAGTGTTAGCTGGAGGCACTTCCCTTCTCTACTTCTGTGGGAATCTCTGTCCCTGAGCAACCTTGGAGAGTCATTGTTGGTCTTCATTTCACAGTCTTCCTCTTCATGTCAGGAGCACACTGCTGATCAAGTGCCAGGCATTTGCTGTATTATTTGGTTAATGTGATGGATGCCTCTTTCTCTGCCTCCTTACTGTTTGGAGCTAAAACATGGGATTGTAAGCTTGGAGGTGATTAACCTTTTCTAATGGGACTCTGCTGCAAGCAGAATCTCACCCACCGCATCTTCATTAGCCTCAACCAAAGCCTGCATTACCTCAGATTAGGTAATTGGTCATTTATAACACAGTAGAAGGAGGGGAGGAAGAGCTTATGAAAAAGTGTCAACTAGATTAAGGGCATTAAAATTTAATTCCTGTTATCCAAGAATTCTGGAAGGCAGCATTTAATCAGGCGTGCAGCTGAAAACCTCCCGTCACCAGAGGGTTTGGTCACAGTGAACGTGATCTTAGTCTGTGTAAGGAGGTGTGTAGTAGTAATGGATATGGCCTCTGCATGTACTGTGCATGAAACAATAACTCAGCTTAGGGTTATTTGTGCAAATTTAGGAGCTCTTATCATTTACCCAGTGGGATCGAGCTTGCAGCTGGAAACCACATGCACTGTCTTATGTCAGTTGATTGAAGATTTTCTGAAGAAGCAGTAAAGTTTGTGTTCTACAAAAGGACCTGATGTTTCCTCACCTTCTCAGGAATGCTCTTATCCAGATAACATCTACTGAGGGTCTAGAGCTTTCCATACACTTTTGCCTGAAGTGTTTGGAATATCTTCAACTACCTTGATAATATGGACTATAGGAATGGCTGACAAGAGGGAGTTGCTACATGAGATACAAACTTTGCGGCAAATTCCCCTTTTTTGTTTGGTTTTGGTTTGGTTTTGTTTGGGTTTTTTTGTTTTATTTGAGTTTTTGATCCTAAAATAATGATAAAATATTGTATATGTCATGTCCCCATACAGTAAACATGATGCAACCATAACTAAGCAGTGAATTACAGGTCAAGCCATGTAATTCTGCAGTACTTCTCAGAATCCATGAAAATTACTTTCCTGCTGTGCTGTAACACTTTTGTCACATACACATATTGGAAAGATCAAACATTAACAACCATCTATGGGCCTGCAAGAGACTTGATTGTGTCCTACTCATAAAAACCAAAGACAATTTGTAATGATAATACTCTTAGCCGTGCTGGTAATCTTGAGGTCCATCCTTGTATTTTATGGAAAACCTGAATAAAAATAAACAATGAGGGAGAAAAATAATTGGTCTTTTGATAAAGACATTGTATTGTCAGAAGGCAGAAGTGCATCTTTCAATGATTGGTGGTCATCAGGAGGATAGTTTGGAATGCTGGAATGTGTTGAGTTTTCCTGAACCCAGAAGCCCCTGGGATTTTTCAAGAGTTTTGTTTTATGAGTTCTAAAGGACATGACATGTTCAGTCTGCACTTGCCCCCTGCCTGCTCCAGAAGTCCTTCCCTTAGCAGCTGTCTTGTTTTACCCTTCAGCAGTGTCCAGCCAGAATGTTTCCCTGTGTAGTTGTTCTGGGTGGTCAAGGTATTTCAGAACTGTACTTTGACATGTTGGTGCTGCAATGACTAGATTTTACTATGAAATGCAGAGAAACACAAGGCTTCAAGAGACCTCAGGAGTCTTTGCCTCTAGTACTGTGCTTTGGTAGGGAACCATATTTCATAATACCTTTTAGAAATATGTGAAGCTTTATCCCTCAATTAGAGCAGCTTTTTGCTCCTGTTCCCTGTAAAGGCTCTTTAAAAGCTTCATTGCTCTGCTGATTAGAAACCTTTGTCTAATTTCCAGTCTAAATTTATTCTTTGGCAATTTATAACCATCTGTTCTTGTACCAGTATTGTCCTTTAGTTAAATAGTCGTTTCTACTCCTCAGCTATTTCTACCCCTGGGTATTTGTGCATAGTAAATGTATCTCCTCTCAACATTTATTTAGCTGGTCTGAACAAGCCAAGCTGTTTTAATATTCTTTTTATCAGATAGGCTTGCCTGTCCCCTGGTAGCCTTTCTCTGCATCCATTTTAGTTATTTTTTCTTGACCAGTAGTACATGCATTGGCATTTATTCATGTTCAGAAAATACAGTCCTGACTTTTTGGAAAAGTTTTTGCTTTTTTCACTGGTTTGGTTATTGTGTAGAAGTATGACTCTTATCCAAATTATGCTGCTGGTTTTTCTGGCAAGTTTTGCCTTCTTTGATGCTTGGGAAATGGGGGTAAATAATTATGGTAATAGCTGTGCAGTGCTGGCACAAGACTAAATTAAGTCTTGTTTGTAAGCCTTGGAGTACATCATTTCCTCCTGGCATTTCCATGGGCAGCTGCAGGATACCTGCTGCTATCCTTTTCAGAGGTGCTTTGTGCTGCCTGGCTGGTTTGACAGAGTTGCTTCTTGGTGAGCAAATCTTGGTGAAATTTGGCAGGTTTGGTTGCACTGTAGACTTGCTCTTATGGAGGTTACATAGATACCTGACACATAGGGATATTTGAACTAGTCAAACTCCCATTATCGCCAATGAAGAATGGCAGAATTCTCTAGGGCCTAACTCATTCTAAAATAGATATCTTTTCATCTTGTTACTGTCTATTGCCTATAATCTAAACTTATGAACACCTTTGTAAATAGGATGATGCATTCAGTTAGTCGATTAAACCCACCTTTTTACTGTTCTTTTGTAGCCCATATTAGTGAAGTAGAGCTAATAGCATTTACACATCTCTTAGATGTGTGGTAAGGAAAAGCATAAAGGGCTGCCAGGCCATTCAGGGTTTTGAAACTTTATAAAAAAGATAGAGAGTAAATGACATTCTGGTTGAATTATTGCCTGTGGGAAGATCTTGTTTTTGTCAGCTACTGAAGGATTATTCAGTCTCTCTCTTTTGGAAGCTGAAGGCATATCTTGAGGAAAAAGCGTAGAGGAAAGTAAAAGGAAGAATAAAGACCTGCAACATCTTGAGGGGTTGGAAGGACTCCAGCGTAGATGTGGTCCCAAAGTGTGTGTTCTTTCAGCATCCTGGTGAAATCCAGCTGGTTGGGTTTTGTTTTGTTTTGTTTGTTTGTGTTTTTGTTTGGTTTTGGTTTTTTGTTTTATTGTTTTGTTTTGTGGGTTTTTTGTGGTTTTGTTTGGTTAGGTTTTTTAATTTTTTTTCCTTTTGAACAAACAGATACTTCCCTTTTCTTTAGAACCTATTTTCCTGCACTTCTCTACAATGGATCAAATGATTATCACTTCTCTTGGAAAGTTTGCTAGTAAACCACGACAGAACAGATTCAGCATGTTAAGTGCTCCTGTCTCTTCACTGAAAGGGCATGCATAGAAGAAATCTGGCATGTGGAGGGTACCTCAGAACTTTTTTCTAATGCTGAATTTATTCCATGGATAGAGGTCTGAAGCATGAACCAGTTCTTCCAAACCACACAGCAAGATGTTTTTGGGTTTTTTCTAAGAGACTGGGGAGAGACAAGGATAACAAGCCAGGAGATTAGCTGATATGCCCTTATTTTGACCCTATACCATTTCAGAGAAACAGAATAAGGTGTTTTATAGATTGTGAGACATAGGTAGGTGTATACAAGAAAAAGGAATAATCAATAAGTCTTAACAAAAGTCAGTAATCATGGTTGTTTTGGGGGTTTTGTTTGTTTCTTTTAATATACAAGCTTTCCCACAGCATTGCTGAAATTCCAAAGCAGCAAAATGGTCCCTTTTTGCCTGCAATGTACCACCTTTATGAAGTTCCTTTTTCTTTACTGCTTGGCTGTTACTATGTGACTTTCCCCTTACTGTTACATGAGATCTGGGATTGAAAATAGATGAGCCTTATTTTTCAGCCCAATTTGAATTAAGAACTAAACACAGATGAATGTCACTGGTGAGCAAAACAAGTCACAGTGATTTATTTTTTAATGCCATTGTCATAGTATCTCTCGGTACAAAGAATTACTCGTTTCAGCTACAGTTATAGCATTGGCTTTTCCCCCTTAGCAATCTCTTTTGTGTTATTTTGTTGTTCTTGGAGGATTTAAATCTTGATGTTAGTACCATGTAGAATTTTTGGCCTTTCTGTGTAAGGAGAGCTACTAATCAGCAGCTGGGTTCTTCTCTGGCACACCAGGCTGTTGTTCTGTGTGGTATCTTTCTCACTGTGCAGTTTTCCATGCTAAAGGAATGAAATTCCCAAGTCCCCGTGCCTAAATAAAGTATGGGGGTCATTGCATGCACTCTGGGGCTTGACTCTTCCTCCCTCTGGAGCTCCCATTATTGTTTACATCTGCAAAACATGAACACTAAAACTTAGCAAAAATGGAGCCAAGGTAGTAATTTTCGGAGACATAAAATACAAGGAGTAAAGTGTTGCAAAGACTCCATGAATCTTTCAGTAACCTGTGATCACTGGGTCTTCTGTTCCTGTTGTGCCTTTCATTGCAAAGTCCTTTGTGGACCAGCTACATACCAGGATAATTCTCCACACCTTTGGGATAGACTATGACAGATTTTCAACAGCATGTAGCACTGCTTCTCAGACCATTTAGAGACACAGATGAGGGAACATTCCACACCATGCTAAAAGCAGAAGAATTCAGGGAGGCAAAATGCATTTAGTCATGCTGCAGTTGGGTATGCCCTCTCTATTGTTGCCAGAAGTTATGCAAGGGTTTAGGAGGCATGATGTTGTATTATTAAGACATGTTTTAAAGGCTGTCTACCCTGAAGTCCAATGAGCTGATGTGAACAGTGTATGACAGAAATGTACACAAATGTAAGAGCACTCAAAAGACTGATACAGTGCTTGCTTGCCAGGGCACAGTTCAGTACTGTGACCAGCACCACCTGGACCACTTGGTCTCATTTGGAGCATTCTGGAAGGAGTGCAGTTTGTTTGGAGCATATACTTGCCCTCTAACTGAGCATTACAAATAGTTTCTTGACTCTGTTTTTCAGCACTTTCCAGAGGTTGTCTGTTTTTTGGCAATATCTTCATGAAATGAGTTTGCAACAGGAATCTTACTGAAGCAGAGACCTTATTAAAACTCATGAAGTAACATAATTAAAACAAATAAATATCTTGCTTAACATAAATGTAGCTATGTTGCTGTTTCTCATAAGCTAAAAGGATTTTTCTCCTTATGCAGTAACCACCACCTTGCATTCCATGAATTTGTTCTCCCAGCCTTTCTGAGCAGCTTCAATTACCATGTTGATAAAAGTCCTCTTTTCAAAATTTTGAAGTTCCATGTATTTCCAATTTTAAATCCAGAAACTTTTCCTTTGACAAGGGACTGCTTCTCTTCTTTTCCAAATATTTTTTATTCAAGTTACTAATGAAAAATAAGGTTTTTGTCCCTAATAGATACATGATGCAGTCATATATTAGTAATAGCGATTGTCCAGATACTTAACTACCAGCTCAGAGGCCGTGTCCTGATTTGGATACAATTGATTTGAACCTGTTTTCTTATTAAACCTACTGCTGAAAAACACTGTAGTTCCTTCTAATNTTTTTTTTTTTTTTTTGTAAATACCTTGTAGTTAGCCAAATAGAAATATCGGTCATTTCCAAAGATCTTTCCTTCAAAACTCTATCTTCTTTCCATAATCTATTATGACCTCATAACTTATACTAGTGTCAAAGGACTATACAGGCATGTAATAAAAGCACTCTACTGTAGAGATGTTAAAATTTCCTGAACAACTCTAACTCTTTTCAACTGTTGAGCTTCTGTAGGATCATGCTTTGAGATGGGACCGCTATGATCACACTGATGGCATATTTTGATTGTCCTGCTTCACTTGACAGTAACAGAAGGCCCCCTGACGTTACTGGCCAGAGCTTCATATGGACTGGAGAGGTTGATTTACTTGTAATAGACCAAGGAAGTAGATTTGTATAGTGGCAGTCAACCCAGGATGAACAGATGGACACTGAAAAGGCAATAGAACTGTGCTGTGACACTGGGATTGAAAGATACAGGGATGTACAGGGAGACAAAATGTAAAGTATGATTTTGGAGGGAAGAGGGAAAGATTTTGGAAGATGTAAAAACTAAGTGACAACACCAGGGGTACAAAACACTTGGTTATGCTTTATAAAGAAGTTAAAACAAGGGGTGGATAAGGACATATAAATCGGCAGCAGATTGTGGTTTATGGTAATGACACTCCCAGAGGAATGCCTTTCTCTTGGTGACATTGAACTAAATTGCATTACTCAAGATGTGTACTAAGGATGGATAATGAGATGTGTGCATGGGAAAGAAAAGACTGCTGCTTTTATGATGGTAAGAAATGACTGAGATGAGAGTATATGTGTGCCTGCACAGGCACATCTGAGAGTGGGTGCAGAGGAGGGAGGAGGATGGCAGAACAGGTCGGGCTGAATGATATCTGTTTGAAAGCCCTGTAGTTGAACTTTTTAGAAGAAAAGAACTTAGGTCATAAATACTGACCTAAACGGTTTTTTCCAAACTGAAATTAGGCTTTAAATGCCTAAGGCTTTGCCTTTGGCTGAACAAAGAGAGCTGTGTTGTATTGATGTTTTGTGCTTTGAACTACAATTGCATGTGGAAAATGTCCGAAAAGCTGTTTTTGTGAGGCTGATAACTGGAAAATCCTGGGTAAAGTTTATAGCCTGGGTGTCCAGACTGGAACAGATTGGCTGTGTCTCAGAACTGAACCACTCCCCCTATCGCCACAGCTCCAAAGTCTTGTGTGCGTGAAATAAAGACAGTGCTGGTGGGTGGAAAGCACCCATATCTGCTTTCCTGAGTATGCCAGAGTAAGAAAACTTGTACCAGGTATTTTAGAATAGATCCATTGTACATCTAATCAGTGACACTTGCTCTGCAGTGCACCAGGTTTGCCTGTGGAAGAAACTTCAGGAACAATGCACATCTTGCAGTGTACTTGACACTACATGTCATTGCACCTTATTGCCATAACTGAATGCTTTTAATGTACTGTTGAACAAAATCTTGTATTTTGGTTTTGGTGGGAAAGCATTTGAACATTTTCTTTATACTAGGTTATCAAGGAACTTTTGGATAATTCGTGATTTAGAAAATGCAAATAAAGTGGAAAACAGGATGCTCAGAATATGAAATTTGTGTTCACATACAATCACACTAGTTATCAGCTGAACAGCATGTCTTGCTGTGCCAGGGATTGGGCCAACCCTTCTATGGCTTCACTAGTGTAAACTGTTTCTTTGTCTACAGAGAGAAATGCAGAACAGACAGTAGTTGTAGGCATGTAGCCATTCACATCCAGAGACTGACATGCCATGACAAAGCTTCCTCATAGATCTGACCCCTAGAATTGAGAATGGTGCTGCAGTGCTGGTGTCCATAGCACTGCTCACGGAAAAGGAAGAGAGAAATGGTTGAGGCCCAGGAGCTTTGCAGTTGTGATATCTGTTTAACAAACAAACCAGTGCAGTGGTGATGCCTTCAGTTACAGTAGGGAGGAAAAGAGTATATATCTAAAATGTTGGATGTTGGCATGTCTAACGCTATGCAAAAATGTCTCTACCAGTCTGGACCAGCTGGCCAGCTGTGTACTGTGCCAGTCAAGGATTCTTGCATTAGCCATCTAAATGGCTACCCAGTTCTTCAATTACTATCTTTTTGGCTACATGAAAGGGAAATGGATTCTTTTGACATTTCTCAATGGTATTCAAAATACCTTGCAAGAAACCCCAGGCAGCCACTATGAAAAAGGAGAGTGATGCACTGCACATCTTTCAGTGCTCCTCTGAGTTTTAAAAATAACTCAGGCTTCTTCCTCTTTATCCTAAATTGCAGGCAACTCTCTGCTCTTGAAAAAGGCATGGGTTTGGGTCTGGGGGATGACTTTTTTGCATTGAGATTTTGGGGTTTTGGTTGGGTTTTTTTTGGTTTTTTTTCCCCCACTTTTTTTTCCTTTATTATTATTTATTTTTTTATTTTATTCTTAGGATTTAGTATGGTAGTGACTTAAAATAAAGTTTGGTCAGTGAAATAACTATGCTCTTAATTTTTTGTGGGAGAAATTTTTAGTTTGGATTTCTGAATGTTTGAAAAGCATCTGAATACATGGAAGAGACTTGCTGATACTTACAGAGATTCTTTCAGAGATGTGGCCTTTGGTCATTCCTTTCATTGCAGTGCCTTCTTTTCCCCAAAACAAGGAGCTTTACCTTAAAGAACACGTCATCTTAGAGCTGACTTGTTCCTGAGAGCAGCAAGGGAGTCTTTGCCAATGCTGACTGGAGTAAATTCACTCAGGCTGATGGCTGATGAAGTGATGGAGGATTTATAAGTTATTTGAGTTCCCATACATCACCATCTGTGTCGCTTGCTTATGATGGCCCTGCCAGAAGATAAAGAAGTGCAGGAGACTCAGTACAGGCCATAGTGACAGGCCAGGGACAAATGTCTCTGTTGGGTAAATTGATTTGAATAGTTCTAGTGAAATATCAGGCTGGGCTGAAAATATGATTGCATTTAATGATCCCACTAGCTTTGTATCCTGGTGGAATTCCAAATGCAGGGAAAGTTAATTAAAGTAATGTGTGTGTATTTTGTCTAGAATAGCAGACATGGATTCTTTCAGACATCTCTGTATGCTAATCTTTTACCCATATCTTATATATCTAAATACAGTCTTGTACTATTTCTAATGTGTTGAAATTGCCACAAGGCTGATAAATATCAGTTGTAATTTATAGGGTGTTTATTCAGGTAATGGTCTACCGAATACTTTTTACAGCCCCTAGAGTCTAAGCAGGCGGACACCTAGAGGCATAAAAATGTATTATGAAAAAACAGAAAACAGACAAATTGTTTTATTTTCTGCAGGTAAAATTTAATGGACATAAAACTTAATATGGTGTTAAGTATGTGTTGGTGGGATTTTTTCTTTCTTTTTTTTTTTCCTTTGTGCAATGAACACAGACCTTGAGAAAAAGTGACTGGCATGAGGATTGTTTAATTACATTCTTCTGAAGCAGAATACAGTGTTGTCTTTTTAATGTTGCCATTGTGTCTCCAGTGAGTCTGAGCCAGCATTTCCCCACCCAGCGGCGAGGCATCTGACAGACAGGGGCCGAGAAAGGGGGCTGCACAGAAGGGCAGCCTGCTGGGTCTGCAGACTGTGCCAGCAGAGGGGCAGGCACTCAGCTGCTCCTAAAGGCTCTCATCCCTTTTAGATGCTCTGTCATGCCCATTAGATCTTTTGATCACTTTAGGGTTTTAAAGAAACTAAGCTGTTCCATGCCAGCTCTGGTCACTACCTTCTATGTTAAGAAAACATCTCTGTACAGCTCTTAACAGCAGAGAGTTGTGGGCTATGGCTATCCTTGGGCTCAAGGCCTATGTCAAGTCAGTGCTCTGGCAAGGTATCAGGATTAAAAACTGTTCATGGTTCTTCTACAAGTGCAATTTGAGGAGCTTTCTTTTATATACATATAAATTTCTAATGCTTCTGGAAAGTTGCTAGTTGTTAAACTCTCGTAATTGTGGCCAGGGAAGCTGAGGTATGGAACAGGGAGTGACATTTTGCTAAGTCCACTTGCCATGTAACTGAGGAGCAGACCAGAAACCCAAGATTGGCCCATCTCTCTTTTCACCAAGGTACAGATGGTATATATTCTTCCTGCTCATAGTTCTTTGTTGCTGCATCTAGTGTTTTAGTAATGACATGGTTTTATAAAGTATTGATAGCTGGCAAATAATTTTCAACTTCTGAGACAAATCTCTTATATCAACATTTTCCTTCACATAGCTTTTCCCATCTACTTCTGCCTGTAAATGTGTGACAGGATTGGGATCATGGTCCTTTTCTGGTTCAGCCGATTCCTTAGCAGCCTTTAACTGCAGGCATCTCCTACAGTGGGAGCACTGAGATGAGTTATACAACACTCCCAGGAAAGCCTGGAGCAAGCAGATTTCAGAACAATCTAGCAAGAACTTGCTACATCTCAGACTGAAAATTGTGTGGTCTCCCTTCTAATCTGTCATTTCCCATCAGTAAAATTATATGGGAGATTATCCCTAGTGAAACTGAGAAT
Source organism: Campylorhamphus procurvoides (assembly GCA_013396655.1). Lineage (NCBI taxonomy): Eukaryota > Metazoa > Chordata > Aves > Passeriformes > Dendrocolaptidae > Campylorhamphus > Campylorhamphus procurvoides. The sequence goes on along the minus strand of WBMV01005287.1, from coordinate 111,842 downwards.
GCAGAGGGCTTTGGCCAGTGAGCCATGAATGATGGGGGGAAATATTAGTGGAAGGCTCAGTCTCCTGTAGCCAGTCGGTGGCATGACTCTGTGGCACGGTGTTGTGGCATGAAGACACAATGTCAATCAGTCGTATTTTATTGCTTCAAATTTTCTCAGAGCAGAAACATAACAAAAAAATAAACACAGTACTTGCTGTATGTGAAAAGTAATATATGTACAAAATATGCAATGTGAATTGCCAAAATTGCTGGTCCAGCATATGCTATATTAACACATAGTTAACTCTTAAGAGTATTCTGAACTCAGACGTGGCTCTGAGACTTCATTCTACAGTCCACCTCTATCACTGTTCCAAGTACAGGAGTCTCAGATTAGATGTACTCTCTTTTCTTTTAAAGGTACTTAATACTCATTTCAGACCTCTGAACTATAATTTGAAGAGTTCCACTTGATGAAATTTTCCCATTTCTTTCCCAGTGTAAATAATCCACAGGCAGGGCAGTAAGTGATCAGATCATCCTGCAACTGGTGGTTTTCATGACTTGTTGAAAAGCAGTTAGCATGAAGATTCATTTTCTGACAATAAACTGCTTTAATTAAATACAAATTTCAGAGTTTGAATGAGCTTTTGGATTGGATGTACAGTATAATGTAATATTGCGGAAGGGGGGAGAATGTATGTGTGAATACCGTAATTATTGTTTTCAACCCTAGAAGTGGCTGCACTTTATCAGTTGCAACTAACAGTACAACTCTACCTCTACAGGGAGACTTGATTGCTGATGTTTCCAACTATATTTTAATATCCTTAGAAAAATGCAGAAATAATGCAAGGTATCTATAAGAATAAGGATATTATGGTGGCAAGTGTTCACTTTAAGCAAAAACTGTTCTCATTGGTTGAGAAAGTGGTATTTCTGCTGCAGAGCTTGGAATAAATACTGTAGGGCCTTTTTATTAACTCTATAATTAATGGCTCATGTCAGAGTCCAGATTTCCTCATTACTTCTTTGGAAAATCTTCATTAGATTTTTAGGAATATGTGTCCAGAAACAATGGATATTGGTCTGGTAACTAATAAAGTTATAAAGTGGGTCTGATGTGTGCTGTTTCTTCCCCTGCAAAGGTGTGATGAGGTTCAATTTATCAGCCAATCAGTTTGTTATCACAGAACTGGTGAGTCTTCAAATGGCTTGGGTTGGAAGGGACTTTATATATCAACTAGTTCCAACCCCCACTTTTTTCCACATGTAGAGCTGTTTCTTCAGTAAAATGGAAGAAAATGTCTGTGTTTTGCCGTAGAGCAGTGGTGTTCCCAAGGGAGCTGATACTGCTTAATGGGTTCACTAATAAGTGAGGTGATAGGATAGAATAATCCCTCTCGTTAAGTTTGCAGGTAATTCTAAATAACGGAATCAATTGATATGCCAAATGTCAGGGCTGTGATTCAGAGAGACTCTCATGACCTGGAGAAATGAGTTGCTGAAAGCATTAGCCACCCTAAGCACTGTGTGGTTAGAGATGAATTTGGAATATTGTTACCAACTGAGAACAAGGAAGCAATAGAGAGGCTAAAACATCCTTTGCATTCTCTGCAGGTCCAGAGTAACTTTGCTAGAGTACAGGTTTGATTGTGTTTTCCACTGGTTGTTCTTGTTGTCATTGCCTACCCAGCATCAAATAAAAAATGTGAGACTGCCAGATTTATGCATAAGCACCATCAAATCCTGCTGCAGCACCCCTCTTTTCACTTCCATAAAATGTCTTTATGAGGCTTCAAAGAATAAAATTTGAAACAAAGCAAGCAAATCATGAGGGTTTTGTTTCCCCACCAGAGGCAGCACAGAAGGTGGGGTAAGTCTGATGATCACTAAGGGTTACATGAAAATGCTCTGGTTTGCTAAAAGCCATTTTTAATTTTTCAGGCAGTAAAAGGCAGCTCCTCCCTTCAACCTACATTTAAGATTAAGGGGTAATGACAGTGAGGTAGAATAAAAGTGAGGTTATAGGTGGAGGAGGTCGAGCAATATGTCCTCTGAATGAGGTTGCCTCAAATCTGAAGGCAAGGCGCACCCACATGAACTTTATAGAACTTTAAAGCTCTCCATATGCAGAGAAAACATTTCATGGACAGTTTTACAGAGCACAGTCTTCTCCATACCATTTCTTTTTTCCATTTTTAGCAAATAAGCATTTTCATTAGATGCACCAATGTTAGATTGTCTCTGTTTCTGTCACTTTATTTAGCTATTGGTTTCATCATGTCCTGGCACACAGAGACTAGCATATGACTAATGTGCATGTAAATTAATCTGGAAACTTGGAGGTCAGATTTTGTCTGAATTTTACCTCCCTCTCTCCTTGCTTTGTTTCTGTGTCTTGTTTGAATGTATTTCAGAGTTGAAATGCTATCTCCTGAATGCTTCCAGGAGTCTGGAGGCACCTGGAAGTCCATGGGTCTGCTTTTGAGATGATGTATTTTGGGGAGCAAGCAGACTTGCAGAATCGTCCTGCTTCAGTGGCTGGCACCTTTACTTTGCTGTTTTCGCTTCTTTGTTATGGAGCTGGCCAACAGTACATTGTTATAGTGTGTGTGTCCCTTTTCAAATGATAAATAAATTCTTTCAGGGATTGTCACAAATTCAAACTATATTTTCCTCATCTGTCGCAGAATATGAATGAACCATGGACTTCAAACGCAGCCACTCTGGCTTGCCATATATCACTGAGCAGTCGTTTTGTTTGCAAAGGCAAGGATTGAAGTCTTGTCAGCTCCTTCTCACAATAAAATTATTCTCTTGCGCATTATTGTTTATTTTCTCAGTAGAATGAACTGTACACTTGGAGGCATTTCCCCAGAAAGCCTTATCTTGTCAGGCTGCTAAGCCACACTTCCTACTCCCAACTGCCATCATCTGAAAGTTGTGTCCTACCCTAAGAAGCTGCTTTAGAGCCAGCTGGCAGAATCTAGCCACTCTTCAATTTGTGCCTGCTAGCAGCTCTCTGGCACACTGGTATTTTTGAGATCATCCTGCTTTTTAATGAGGCAACCCTGTGTGTCTTTAGTGCCACTCATGAGTATGCTTTAGGCTCCAGGAAAATTTGTGAGCTATTTGGTCAGCACACTGAATTTTTGTGTGGAAGCATAATGGCCTGATAAGTTGCTCCTGTTTTACACTAGATTTGGTGCTGCGGTGTGGCAGAGCGAGGACCCTGATAGCAGTACTAGCCTTAACTGCTGATCATTGGCGCTGTCTATGCTAATAAAAGCTCTCGTTTGTCTACCACCTTTACTGGAGGACGGCCTGAAGCAATTCATGAGCTGTACTCAAGCAATGTATCTACCTCTGTATTGAAATGAGACAAGTATGTGATAGTGTACAACAAAGCTGCATCGGTTTCAGGAAGTGTTGGGTAATCACTGAAAGCTTTTGGGTGAATGACAGGCTTACTGTCACTCGAAGGAGTGGAGAGCCATTGGATTCTCTTTAAATGTCTCCCTTCAAAGAGAACATCTGACCCAAAGAGAAAGGCCAAGAATAGATTCATAAAATCTTGGTTTGTAGTGATTTGGCATTTTCAACTATTCCTTTTGTGGAGCTTCACTAATGTTTGTTCAGCAGATCCTAGCTCTTGCGAGCACAGAGCCACCTTTGGGCAAAAACGCATATTATCAGAGCATTTAAGAAGGATGCAGGAGCTGGGCCCATCCTCTGTTCTGAGGCTGATAAGTTTTAGAAATTTTTCTGCCGGAGCTTTTTGTACACAGATCTCTAGGACTGCAAGTGTGGGGAAGCTTGTTCAGTTAAGCATCTGTACTACAGTTTATGAAGTTTATTTAATGGGAGCTGTCTTTCAGTGATGAAATGTGCAAATAGAATTAGTGCTAGGTGAATATGTGAGCTGAAGCTGGTATACACCAAAACCCTCTGAACAACTAACTTTAGATCTGTAGGTTAAAATAATATTAATCAAACTTACCAAGAACTGTCTCTCCTAAACGGAGTTTCTACATATGAGTAATTGTCTACATCTTACAGCTTACCATTCATGCCACTCTGATTAGAAAGTCTCTATTCAGAGGAGGAGGGATAACAGAAAGATATTACTATACTGTTCATTAGGAAGTATTCAGTGTTTCATCACTGTGGTTTGTTGGATTTTTTCATTGTTAGGAGACCAGAGTTATGGTGTGGGTGTGTGTGTACTGGGCTTCTCCTTCTGTAGAGGGTTGCTGAAGCACCTGTGGCTATAGGACCCCACCACCTTTTCAGGGTCTGGATCTCAAAGAGGTGGAAAACAGACTTCTGTCTTTTCATATGCACAAGTTTTGTGGATGCTTCTCTGTTGTTACTTCTTATTTCCAATTTTTTCTGTAGGCAGAGCTTTCCCCTTTCTCTGATTGCCCTGCATGTCAAACAGAGTGTCTTTTACTACTTTCTAATGTGGCTTTGTAACACTTCCATAGCCTTAGGGGGAGGATGATTTTCTCTCTAAAGCCCCTCTATCTTTCCACAGCCCTTGACCTTATCATCTGAGCTTCTTTTGTTTCTCCTCCCACAGAGGAGAGGAGAGGAGATGAGGATGAGACTACGGCAGCTGTACCATTGGTGCTGTAGAACAGGGGATTTAGGAGAAAGGAATTTCTGACAAACAATCACTGGTGAGGAATAGAAACATATGCTTCCACTCATGCAAGGCAGTGCAGAATGTATACCCTGAGGCAACTGCAGTTCTCATCTGTTTCAGGTGACTGGAGATAGGCTGTTCTGAATCAGATTTGCTCAGGTGTTAGTGACCTCCTGCCTATATAGACTCCACCAGGATTGTAATTACTGTACTGCCGAAAAGTCATTAAATTTCTTTCACCTAAGCAATAAAAACCAGTGTGAGATAGAGAACAAGGTGATTTGGAAAAAAAAAAAGAAAAACAAACCCACAAACAAAGAAGAAACCAAATAACAAAACAGTTCTGTCCTGAAGGTGTTTAATTACATCTGTTGGGGAAGAAGGTAGGAGGGGGAGTGTCTCAGGAGTCGGTAAGTGAGAGTGAGTGTCTGGCTTGCTGAATAGCAAGTCACTTCTGGCTGGTCCAGAGAGAAAATATGTTGCCATGGCTGAGTTGCTCAATATCCGTACTCTCAACTTTCTGTTCAGCTGAATCCCGACTTTTGTGCACCTGCTTCATTGCTAGTGATGATGATGTCCTTAAAATTGTTTTAAAGGCCCTGGCATAAGATGTGGAAGATCTGGGCTTTCTCAAGCCTTCTCTTCTCCAAGTGAAGATGAAAATGAAATACTTGACCAGTGATCATTGTTCAGGGCTCTCAGCATCGAAATGGAAAGTGTCTGGACCCATAAGTTCAGATTCCAACAAGAATAATTTTTTTTTTCTCTTAATTGTCCTGCCATAAATGTAGAAGTGCTGTTTCTCCTTAGGGGAATGTATCCCTGATCAGCAAAACTGAGGAAGTAGAAATTTAAGTGTGCGAGAGGAGACCTAGATACTTTCAAGGGGTTTATTTCTATCTTCATATTTAGGAGAGATTTTAAAAGAGAGAATAAAATGCTGCCACAGCATTTGACAGTTGGTAGTGTGGAAATTGTATTACAGCAGCAGGCAAAGGGTCTCCTTGAGAACCTTAGAGCGGAGAGAAAGCCCTCAGTGGTTCCAGAATGGATGACTACTGTGGCGGTCAGTTACATGGACTCTGTTTTGGGTGTAAAACAAAATAGTTTATTACAAGCACATTTCAACGTATATAGAGTTATTACAATTAAGAGGCTGGGCTATGCTAAGCAGGGGATGGAACATGGTAATTAAAAGAATATGTTGACTAAGGGGGAGAAGCAGATATCTAGAGTTGATGTATTATTCATGAACACAAGGGTAGGGGGAACAATACATGTCGTCGGGTGAGTTTCGGCAGTGGTCAGGGAATACACAAAACTGCAACTCTTGTCAAATGCAAATAGAGTCTCTGTAGGTCCGGAAATGGGTCAGTGTCTGCAGGTTGGGTTAGGATTAGTTCTTATCTTCCCGGGAGCCATCCTATGTTTTGGTATTTGTCCAGGGCTTTGCAGACATCCCGGTCAGACTCTTTTGGGAAGATTTCTGCTTTCTGGTATTTCTCAGTTTTGTATTCCTACAGACTACGTACATGCTTTCCTCTCTGTGACTATCCATACAGATAAAGGAGAAGTACAAGTGACTGATTCAAATAGAACTGGTTTGAGGCTCCAAAGGGGCTCTCAGAGTTAGCTCTGGTACCAAAGCTGTTTTGCAAATGTTCCTACTGTGTGTGTGGCTGCAGGTTAGGATTGTCTGTGGGCTTTTCATTTTAGTTCGGTACATGGTACACCCAGTGCTGATGCGAGCACTAAGATGAATGGCTATTTATTTCATTTTACCAGAGCTAATCCATCATGGTGCATGTAGCAATTGGATTCCTGCAGTCCAAAAAGCTTTTACTTCCAGAGATTAAATAAATAAATAAATAGATATAAGGACCTCTCTTTCTCAATCTTTCTTTTTCTTCTCCTTGTTCTTTTCCTTCTCCTTGCCTGCTGTGTAATAAATATGTTTGTTTACTATGGTAAATATCCATAATTAGAAAATAGCTTTATTTAGCCCTTAGCCCACTGCAGACATGAAGTGACTGATAGCAGCATTGTTCTGGCATGCCAGAAAATAAAATCAAGATTTCTTTTTGATGTCTTGATTAATTGCAAACAAATGTTTTCATTCCTATGAATCAGCAAAGATACTGCTTCAGGATGGAAAGACACAACCTTTGCTAGGTTCTATTAGTTGATTTCTGTTGGAATTCATTATTTTTTTTTCTTTTTTGATGTTTCAGCAAAGTAGATGAAATGATGATTAATACTTCATCATCTGAGCTTCTCTTTGTAGTCATTAATAATTTAATGAGTTTACCCACCCCTTATTCCCTCTAGTTCCTTTATAACATTCTGCTGGTATTTCCAAAAATGTTTGTTTAATTTTGGTTTATACTGAACATAAAAGCTTTATATACAAAATTTATTTGGTCATCTTTGACTAATTTGTTTCCTTTAATTCCAAAGATGGCACACTGACTCGCCTGTCTACTGTGTGTGCTACTGTACAAGATCAAACCATTTTGTGCTCTTTCCTATGTGATTGGTTAGTTACGTGGGTTTGTATTTTTACAATAAATTCCAAACTCTAACACTTTGGTTCCACTTTATATTCTATGACAACACTCCTGAGGATTACTTTTTCAAAATTAAATGACAATTTAGGGAGGAAAAAAAAAGAATGCTTCATTTTTCTTTAATGCATCATGGTACCTTTTTTTATAAATCATCCTGAAGGTTAGAGGTGGGTAAAGACATTGGGACCCAAGGTCTTTCTGTTTCGAAGAGCTGGGAGAGGGGGCTATATTTAAAGAGTCCAAGTATGTTTTTAGTGGCTACTGAAGTCTCAGATATTACTGTTCAGTGGAGTGATTGCTACTATTGAATGGTTGTTCTTTCAAAAAGCCAGAACCAAAAAACCGCAAACATCCATTTTCTGTCAGTTCTCTTGCTCTTATGCAAAGAGTCTGTAGAACGAGACAGCTTACTTTCAAAGTGCTAAGTCACAGTAAGAAGTGTAAGCATCACAAGGTGAGGTAGCTTACCACAGGCCAAGAATGGTGGGGGAGGAGTAGAATAAAAGTCATCTCAGCTCACTTGAGATGCAAGAAGGGAGGGAAATGGAAAAAACATACCACAACACACCAGAATTGACATGCTTTCCTGCTTTCTAGAGAACCTGCCCATAACTTAAGATTGTTTGGGTTTCTTGCAGCTTTGCTGCCTTACTTCCTTTCCAGTTAATTATTCATGCACTTGATACCAGCAGGCAAGTTTGTTTTTCTTTCCTTTAGGTGTAATTAGAGCAATAAGAGGGTTTGTAATATTGCCACGAAAAGGCACTTTCTTTCTCTCTCTCTCTCTCTCTTTCTTTCTTTCTTTTCCCCTTTCCCTTTTTTATGTTTTTTTTGGTCCCTCTTTCTTTCTTCTTTTTGCTGATGTCTTCCTGATGACCATACTCTGTGGACCAGTCCTTCTGTCCTTCTCAATTTTTTCCTGTTTGTTTAAACTGTCTGTCTCTTTGTGTGTGTATGCCACTTTAAAAACCCAGCTGAAGACAAACTTCTGGATAGCAGGTTTTATGAATTCTTGCTTATAGCTAGTGAGGGTACTAATTCTGAAATGAGTAAAATTAAATTGCACCCTTGACTGTGATAGTTTGTGTACAGTATATTTGAGGTGATAGCATGGGTGAATTTTTATGTGCCTTGTGTTTGCATGTTGTGGTACATGATGAGAAAAGATTTCCTTCATGTTCAGTCAGCCAAAGATTTTGTTAGCATTTTGGGGGTTTTGTTATTGTGATTGTTTGGGTTTTTTTTCCTCTGGTGTGAACTCTGGATAAAGACAGGAGTTGAATTCTCCTTTGATAAACTATCATTGTTTGCATTGGGTTATTAAACAGACTTACTAGATCACTTTTTTTGTTCTATTTGTGTGCCTATATCTTTTTTTCCTGCAAATATGTATACACATACATACATGTACAAATGCATTTCAGGGACAGCTGAAGCTCTCTTATTGCTATTGTTTTCTTGCATATGTCAGAGCCAATCATAGATTTTTCACAATATATTCAGTGCAACACAGTACGTCATTTGAGGACTCTTTGAAATGACCTGTTCACTGGAGTGTAGCAAGTGAATCATCAAGGAACAAGATTCTTCATATCCAGAAGTGGCAAGAAGTGGTCTATAAACACTTAAGATAATTTGGCTAAGTGCCCTCTGCATCTTCTTAAGGCAATAGCTGATGGGCTTCTCTTTGTGGTTACTTCAGCACTATTATTTGTGTGTGTGTGGAGGTTTGGGTTGGCTCCCTGCCAAGCCCAAGGACCGGCCACACAGATCCCCCCCTCCCAAGAGAGAAGGGAAAAAAAAGTAAAAAAAAAGTACCCAAAAAGACAATTTTAGTAAAAATATATATATATATTCACATATATTACAATTATATACAATCAAACACTATGAATCTACAGGACAAATCCCAGAACAACCCCCCAAAAGGGAAAAGGGGGAAAGGGAAATGGGACAAAAATGGGTAAAACAAATACACACACTTGTAAACTCAGGGAAAAGCTCAATAAGTAACTAATACAATCAATTCTCACCAACACTCCCCTTAAGAGAAAGCAGGTCCTTCCCCTCCGTACGGCTGGGACAGCAGCTGCTCCGAGAGGCCTCAGCTCACAGAGATAAGGGCTAGGCCAGCACAGAGACCTGATGTCCTCCACCACACAAACGGGAGAGAAGCAAAAAAGAGAGGGAGGAAACCTTCCTCCTGTCTTTATATACACTTGATTACATGAAGGAATGGTGTGGAATACTTCCTTAGTTATGACCCTGCTACCAAGGAAGGCCTAAAGCAAAACCAAGAAAACTAAACCACCACAGTGTGATACTGTGCACAGACTTGCAAAGAGATGGTATTTATCGATATTCATGGGATTCTTAGTGGGTTGAGGTAGGAGTTGTTTGATGGATGGGGAGAGACTGTACTCTGTGGCTTTGTTCTCTGGGTGGAAGTATAGCCCGTCCTCCCAGTGTCTGACTCCTTCTTAGATATAAGTGCGGTCAAGTCTTTAAGAGAATTTGAACCATGAGAGGGTAATGGCTTTTCACATGGAAAATCCCTGTTGGCAAGGAGGAGAAAGAGTTGATGTCTTGACTAGAGGATTTGGGGGTCTCAAGTTTCCACATTTCTTTCTCATTTCCCTGGCTGGTACAACTGATCAGTACCAGTCTCAGTGACACTCAGTAGCACTCTTTGCCTGTAGCAAAGAGCAATTCTAGCAGTAGGGAAATGTCTGTGTTACAGGCGGTGTGAGCACCAGCTCCCTGTACCAGGTTCACAGTTGGAGTAAACAAGTAGCTGCCCAATGTGGGTGTCCCGATTTGTACAGGCAAAAGCTATTCAAAGGACAAACAGTGAGGAACCAGCTTCAATGGATTTTTCTTCACTAGCAGTGAGTCCATTTCCATGTACTAACTCCTCCTTTGATCAAAGATAGCATTTAAAAAAAATGTTTTGTGCTGTTATTTGTTGTTTTTCTTGATATCTGTGTATTGCATGCTGTACTGAACACCAGAGATGCTGCTGCTCTTTTCTATCTGTGTAGACAGCATTATATCATCCTGGAGGGGAGAGGCATTATTACTATGATTTTTCACATATGAGAAATGACAGGGCTTGTCATGTCCAGAGAGCAGCAGCGGGCAAGGGTCTGCTGGTGAACATTAGCTCATTTCTTCCTCCTGACAGCCTACCAGTGCTGCCAGGAGCCAGCAAAGGTAAATGCATATGACAGTAATACCTCTTTCTAGTGGCATAGCTAGATCATGCAGTCAGAGATCCCCTCTGTGCAGTGTTGGTCAGGATCAGCTCTTTGGTGAGAGAGCTCTGTAAAATACTGAGTATGCTTTGCGGAGAGGCATCAGCATTTTTTTAGTGGTTGTGATCTCACCTACATTTTTGAGATGGAGAGTGAAGTGAAAGTAAGTCTCCTCAGAGTTGAAGGGAAAAGTGCCTGCTCTCAAAAGCAGCATGGGGCCAAGCTCCATTGAGTACTGTACATCTGTAGCTAGTCATAGAATCATTAATGTTGGAAAAGACCTCTAAGATCATAGAATCCAACCTTCAACTGAATACCACCAGGTCAACTAAACACTAAGTGCTGTATCCAGTTGTTTCTTGAGCACTTCCAGGCATGATGACTGCGTCACCTCCCAGGGCAGCCCATTCCAATGCCTGATCACCCTTTCTATGAAGAAATTCCTCCTGATGTCCAGCCTGAACCTCCCCTGGTGCAGCTTGAGGCCATTTCCTCTTGTCCTGTAGCCAGTTGCCTGGCAAAAGAGGCCAACCCTGCCCTATGCAGCTCTGGTTTCCTTTTCCTTAGAGAGGTGCAGTCTGTTGTTCTTGGTGGTTTGTTAGGTCAGAGGCATTAGCATCAGTATTATGGTTAAGCAGCAAGGTCTCCTTATGTTTGCTTATGTTGCCTTTACATCTGCTTTGCAGTCTTTCACTTCTGGTCCTAGCTATGATTTACCCTGCATTGTCACAGCCCTTTCTGGGATGCCGAGCAATTCTGCTAAGAAAAATAGGGAGAAGGCTGTTTTTTTTCGTTTCTTGATCCTTTCCTTGGTCCCTGAACAAGGTAAATTGTAGCTTTGTCATTTACCTAGGCTTTTCTGGAACTCTATAACTGTCTTTTCTCCAGTTTGATTCAGGAACTGCTTTGCCATCCACGGCCTCCTCTAAATAAATCAGCTGTACTGGAAATATTAGCACCATCAAAACCAAACTGCTGGAAATCCACTTAGCTTGTGTATGTCTGTAATGTGCTTTGAGCTTGTCTACAGTTCTGTCAGCTCTTATGGAGGTGTTCCAGACATTTATTTGGGAGCCCCAGAAGCCAAGGAATGGGGATCCCAGATGCTCTTCTGGTGAATATTTATACTAATTATGCCTGGCAAATTTGGTGGCCTTCTATGACAGGGTTACAGTATTGGAGGATGAGGGAAGATCCACTAATGTCATCTATATGGACTTGTGCCAAGCAAATTACACCCCTGTCTCTAAACTGGAGAGACATGGATTTGATGGGTGAAATACTTGGCGAGTAAGGAATTGGCTAGATGGTAACACTCAAAGAGTTGTAGTCAACAACTCCATGTCCAAGTGGTGACAAGTGACAAGTGGCATTCCTCAGGGATTGGTAGTGGGACCAGGCCTGTTGAACATCTTTGTTTACACCATGGACAGTGCACCCTCAGCCAGTTTGCAAATGACAGTGAGCTGTGTGGTGCTGTTGACACATTGAGGGAAAGGATGCCATCCACAGGTACCTTGACAGGCTTGAGAAGTGGACCTGTGTGAACCTCGTGAAGTACAACAAGGTCAAGTGCAAGTTCCTGCCCCTGCTTTGGTGTCCCAAACACAAATACAGGCTGGGCAGAGAATTGATTGAGAGCAGCCCTTTGGATAAGGACACTGGTATTTTGGTGGATGAGAGACTCAACGTCACCCAGCAATGCATGCTTGCAGCCCAGAAAGGCAACTGTATCTTGGGCTCATCAAAAGAAGTGTAATTAGCAGGTGTCCTCTAAAAAGGCAGTTCTGTAAAAGCCAGTGGTGTTTTGCTGTGATATTAGTTGTCTCAGCATGTTTCTCAGGATTTGTCTTATACTGAACCAGAAACTGAAAGTATGGGCCCACATGATGGTGTTGACTGTTAAGGCTTTACTGAGCCAGAGCAAGCATGTCATATGAATCATTCAGCCAAGAGCAACTTTAATTTGAAATTTCTGATTTCACTCTCTTTAGTATGACTTCCTTTCATATGTGGCTGACTTTTGATAAACAAATGTTTTGCTGAGACAACCTGAAAGGAGAAGTCTGATTTCTTCTGTTTTAGAGAATTCCTTGTCAAGATCTGGGAAATGGCCCACAGTCAGTGCTGGTAAAGGTGACTGCTCCAAATACTCTTTGAAAAACACTTTCTCATTCTATAGAGGTATTGGTGAAGTGGCATGCTGAAAACACATAACTTTTAATGTTGGTTGTTCGTTTCTTTTCCCTTTGCTTTCCCTGATTCTGGACTGAACCAGAGCTGCTTATCTGTGAATCACAGGGCCTCCACAGCTCATGGCCTGTTTTTTCTTCCTTTTTTTTTTTTTTTTTTTGTGGTTTGCTTTGGGAGCAGAATAAAGTGAACTGTTCTTGTAGGTAATCAAGTCCTGAGTAACCAGATGGTACAACAGAATAGGAGCAACACCATCTAATGGTGTTGACTGTTTTCACCTTTTTTAAATTGAGTATTGTTTCATATTTTGCTGCAGGAGATGGACTGATTTTCATATTTGGTAAACGAAAATCTGACCAAGTTACAGCCCAAGTGATGGATATTCAATTAGATCTGAGCTGTGTGAAATACATTGCTGCTTAGCTGGGTTAGGGCTCGGTAGTCCATAAATTGGTAATTTGGTTGTCAGCTTCCATAGCACCCTGGACAGTAGCAAAACACATATTACTGTGGATTCCTTTATAAAACATTAAGCTTTGGATTGAATTGTAAAGGGTTTAGGTCTTTTATCCTTTTTCTTCATTAAAGAAAAAGGGAAGACTAAATGAAATTAAAAATGTAGGAGTACTTTTAATATTCCAGTGACAACTAAATGCATCCCTCAAAGTCAGCAGCCCTCATCCTTGCCACTGACATGTGGTAAAGAAGCATCTTCAGTAATGTCATATTGCCAGGAATTTAAACAGGCGATATACTTTCCTGCAAACTTTTAAAAGTTATATATATAGAAGCTGAGCTGCTTTAATGTCATGCTGCATTTTCCTTCCTTGGAGTTTTCTGACTGCTATTAGTCAAATAGCCACTGGGAATACGGGTAATGTTTTTGCTGTGTCCTTAGCATTTGCCTGCAGGGAAGTTGTAAGTGCAGGCAGATAGTCAAGTGCTCATTTGGGTTCATTCAAGTGGGAAACTGATATTGCAGTTTTGACTGGGGTCAGACCTCCAGGGGTTATCTTCCTGGTCTGAGGTGAGGTGAGAATGGCACAGGGTTAGATTTTGCTGCTATGCAACTTGTTCAAGATTGTGGCTAGAAGACCAGACTCTGAGGATAAGGGATGTGTAGCATCCAGCAAGTCCTGCTCAGTAATTTCATGTCAAAACCTCAGGGCAGTATTTTCCCTCTCCAGGTGCTGTGCTATTTCTGGGTCTGTCTTGGAAATGCCCACTGAACAAACACTGACTGTATTTCATGCTATATTATTGTTTACTGTTGCTGATCTTAATTTATATTATTATATAATATAGCAACGAGGCAACCCAGTCACTGTAGATCAAAGGGATTACTGCAGCTGTCATCTGGATAAGCTCACATTGTGCCTCATAACACCACCCCAGGCTCGCTTGAATCGTGCAGACTCAACTCCGTCTCCCTCTCATCACTGTGGATACAGCCGAGGATATGTAAATGCGTGTGTGTATGTATGGATCCTGTAGGTATTTACACGTGCTTAGGCAATGCTGCCGTGCAGCATATTTTTTTTCTGGGTTTGACAGCAGCCTTTGAACGCAGGCATCAGTTTCCCATTCACATGCTCCCTGAGGCTGTCAGCAGTCATTGGGATGACTGGCGGGGTGTCAGTTAAGCTCTCTTCTCCTGGAGGAATATTGCAGTAGCAAAGAAGACAAGGACTGTGACATCTTTGAGGGAGGACACTGCATGAGGTCTGCATGGTATGCATCATCCCCTACTTGACGAGTTTTTCACAGCAGGGACCTTTTTATTGTTTCTATTCTTGTTAGTATCTGTCAAGGTACCACACACAGTTTTCTTTTCTCTTCTCAGTTCTTTTTTCTTTTCTCTTTACTTTCTTTCCCTTCATAACTCAGAGTCCCCAGTTGCCATCCATTGGGTTCTCCTCAGACCAAGAGCTGGAGCAATGCAGTAGGTGGCAGTCTGCTTCCCATCAGCTCTTACCTAGGATGCAACACCAAGTCAAGGGTGCCATGCAGGGATGGTATAATTCTTTACCAAGCACGAAACAAGAGTCCTGTCTCCAGGGGTGGTTGAATTTCTTTGCAATTTCTTGTCCAGAGGAATCTTTTACGCTTCCAAACTATGGGTTACATAATAACGTTTTACTTTCCTAAGTTTCTATTTTAAAATTTCAATATAGAATACTTTTCTTCATCTCCTTTGCACAATTCAGTGAATTATTAAATATTCCAGTTTCATCTTAGGAATAATATTTTAGTGAGAGGAGAGGTTTCAACCAAATATGCATTTTAAAAAAATGTTTGGTATTAAAGAACCACAATAAATTTTTTGCTAATTTATTTTAAAAAGCAGTTCTCTTTATATGCATATGTATGCTAGGAGGAGATGGTATGTGGATGAAGATCATTACCTAATAGGCACTTGCTTATATGAGTAGTTCAATGATGTTTGCATATTTTTCAAATATGAGCAAAGCAGTTAACCTCACGCTTCTGCTTGGTACTTTAGTGCTGCAGTGGAGAAACCTTTACCTGATTTTCTTTCCTTTCTACATTCTTTGCTGTGTTCAGGTACCAGGATTCTTGCTTACTCTTACCTGATATATAATTGTCTAAGGCATTTGATGTAGCTTGTGTAATTGTCTCTTTTCAGAGAAATGCTTTACACTCAATTCCCCTCAAAAAAGAGGCAGGACATCTCTCTGAGATGCTTCTAAAAATGTCCTGAATGGTCAAAGTTTGTTAGGCTGTAGCCACATGTTCCAGTAGGTCACAGTGGCAGAAGAACAGTAACCTGCTCTGGGGATACAGGAGAGGAGGAAGCAGAGGCAGGACACACAGCAGCATTGGCTGCAGTCTGGCCCTGCTGTGAAAGCCAGACCTGGAGAGATGTGGACTGGGTTTGTTTGTGCTGATGAATGTTGTGCACTGCAGTTTGTGAACTGCGTCGAGTGCCCCCCTCCTCGGCCGCCTTGCTATTGCTGCTGGCATAGCTTGTTGTGTTTATGAACGTGACAGTCAAACACATCAGGGGCGCAACTTGCCCACTGATCTGTGAGACCGCCTGCCTTGCTTCAGTGGGAACCCAACTGACAGTGGCAGAGAAGACACAGATTTCTGGGAGGGCTTGATCAGAGGATTTATGTCTGAAAAGTTCTTTGGGACATGCCAGCCTAGGAGGTTTGTTTTGTGCATTTGTCAATTTTATTCAACCCTTGTGGGAGAAGTTAGTTTCCTAGTCTCAAGTGTGCTCTGAAAGATGTTGGAAACTATTTTCCACTTTCAGTTAATCTACTTATTACAAACAGTAAAGAAAGTGATAGAAAGTGGATAAAGAGTAAAAGGCATGAAGAAGACTTCAAATCCATAATAGTTTTAGAAGAGGGTCAGAGATCATGGTCTTTGCCGTTGTTACTGTGCCAACACATAGAATACTGTTTAAACTAGATTTTATATTGACATAGTAATTTTGATAAATATCACACCCAAATGAGCATAGATAAATAAAAATGATGAGCTGTCTTAGACCATTTGTAGTGCAAATAAAGGTTTTTTGGGGGGGGTTGATTTTGTTTGAGATTTTTTGTTTGTTTGTTTTTTCTAAGGACAGTCCTATATTCTTCTGGCCTTCAGGTTGTTGCAGGGCATAATGTTTTTATTTCTGTTGAACTGTAGCAAGCAATGATTGTTACATGTGTTGGTTCTTGTCAGATGAGGAGGCATTTTACCTTCCCCCTCAGGACCTCCTTGTCTCTTGTGCTGTGTGAGGTTATAATACAAGAGATTTGGCTGTCTACTGTAGTTGTTTTTGCTGGAATTCATGTTTTTTTTCTGTAATATATGGCTGATTATTATCTGGGTGACAACAGGCCTACTAGTTGCATTATACTCATTTGTAGCATTGTGGCTTTTCTGAAGAAAATTTCTTGGAGCAGCAGTTGCAAGCTGTGCTTTCTTCATATTTGGACTAAAAACCCCCTAATCACAAGACAATATGACATTTTCAGGTCTCCTGCAATGTAGTTAACTTTCCCCTTAGCCTCTGTCTGTGTTTGCTGCCCTTTTCACAGCAGTGTAGGATCATTCTCCGTGCCCAAGCATTCTTGGAGGGCAAGAAATCTTCTTAGTGCTAGATTTCTATAACAAGAGGCAGCCCCGCACTTTTCAGCTCTGAATCTCATTTACAGGGCTTGCTGGCATATGTTTCAGTCCTTTAATTAAGTCCTCCCTTTGTCTCTCTATCTGCCAGAACACGGTTCCCATTTTTCTTGCTGCAGCACTTAAGCATAATTTGGTGTCAAACACATGCTCTCTGATTGAGGTCCAACCAGATTTACTTGCAAATGTGTCTGGGTCAATAGCATTTGTTTCAATTAGATTTACAAAGAGCCATTTTGGTGCTCTGGCATGTTAGTCAAAGGGGAGGCTGTGGAGAGAGTAGGAGTGGGGAGGGCTTTGGGCCTGCTAGGCACTTAGCTAATTTATTATTTAAAAAAGAAAAAAATAAAAATAAAATAAAAAGGACTTGGAGTATCTGATATTGTTGGCTTGTGGCCAAACAGGGCTGTAGCAGTTTCTGCTAAGGGGTAATCCATAGCCAGGGCTTAGTCTGATAGGTGCAGTGAGATGCAGTGCTTTGAGATTCAAAAATTAGTAGAACCAGCCATCTTTGGATGCAGATGGAGTTGTGACCACAGTTGGCTAAATGAATGAAAACCATTTGTAGCAGGGCTGAGCCAAAGCCACAGTCGTCTAGAAAGAATTAGCTGTTATCCAGTATTTTTTATTTATTCAGACTTTCTCCCGAAAATGCAGGGGCAGGGTTTTCACATGGGAGGAATTTGAATTTATGCACTGAGGTAAGAATCTTGATTCACCTGTCTTATTACCCCTTCAGTCACTATGAGGAAGTCGGCTTCCCATCAATGCTAAAGGCATTTTTGTGCTCAATGACTTTTAACACACCCATAATTATCTTTCTAGATAAATAAAACTAAGGAATTGGATTTGTCCCAAAATGCTTGAATCTCTTTTCAGCGTTTCAAAGAATCTGTTAAAGAGCCGGTACCAGATTACTGCCCTGAGCCTGTGCTTTCTTTGCAATATTACCTTTCTCAACCACTGTGGTCTTTTGATGGTCTGAGTGCAGGGCTGTTTAGCATCAAGCTGTGTTTTGTATTTTCCTCCTGCTTGAGTTGCTAAAGGAAAATTTCAGTAGAGTCCATTATCAGTAATTTTTTGTTAATTCTTTGTTTCACATGCCTGATGTCTGAGAATCGGCAAAATCTTGGAGTGTCTATGTAGGAGTCAAATGAGGGATCACAGAGAAGCTGGACTGGCAAGAGTTCCAGCAGTCAGGCAAGCCAAGTTTCAACTGGAGACACGCTGTCACGGAAGTTCACCTATGGGACAGGAGGGGCTGGTGGGTTTGTTTGTTTGGTTTGGTTTGGTTGTTTTTTGTTTTTGTTTGTTTGTGTTTTGGTTTGGTTTGGTTTTGGTTTTTGTTTCCTAAAGCTGCTTCTGCTGTGATTCCCACAGGTGTCCTGAGCTCTCTTTTAAAATCTGATTTGTTTCAATCACCTATGTTATTGTTTTCTCTATAAGTGCTGTGCCTTGAACTTTAGTGCCTCTAATATCTGCATTTTGTTCCACTGGGATAGCTCAGAGTCATTGCAAGTAATGTGTGAGAAGATCCCCTTCATCCAAAGATATAAATATTTGCAAGCGTAATAACACTGAACAATTTTCTAATCATAAAAAATCCTGATATATTCCTACTGTATCCTTGAAATGATACTTGTCTGAATACAGACAAATACCAGAGGAAAGACTGAAGGGTTCAAAATGCCTGGTGTCAAAAGTAATTCCATATATTTCCCATTTTTAACATGCTACTTTAATGTTCTTAAGTTAAATTTGCACTCTATTAATGTCTCAATTATGATCCACTTGACATCTTTCTCAGTGATTTTGAGAAGTGGCTGGGCATGCAAATATCATCTTTCTACAGAGGAAAAGTCAGACATAAACATATGATATTACTCTAGCTTTTTGATTTTTTGGAGTTAAAAAAAAAATCACATGTGAAAACAAGTGCAGGTGCTGCAAACCTGATCCCAAGCTACCTGTTTGAGTGATACTTGTATCCTTCTCAAAAAGATTAGATTTAGTACCTTTGGAAAGTGCAAGGGACAGAGTGGGCTTCCTAGTGTGTTTATCATGACTGCACCAGTAGTGCCAGCTGTGTCCTCAAAACAGGGTGTGTGTTGTGGATGGTGATGTAGTAGACAATACAGTAGGGATGGGTGCATTAGGTTTTTGAGTGTCTGTTCGGACAATTTGATCTGGCATCACAGAATGAAAAGGGATCTCTATGCTGTCATTTTTATTGGTGTTGCTTTTCAGAACATACTCTTAAAATATTGCAAGGTGTCAGTACTCAGAGAACTGGTGAACTCCCCACTGCCTCAGATGGAGTTGCTCTGACCTTCAAAATTTGAACCAAGGCAGTTGATTTATAGCAGTAAATTGCATGACCTTGCATCCTAACAGGATCACATTTTCCTTAAATCTGGTCTAACTACTGGGGAGAGAGCTGGTCAGCTCTTCAAAATCTGTCGTACAGAGAGAATTTGTCTGCAGCATAACAGATTAGAAGGAAAGGAAGCAGCCTGCTCTCATGAGCAGACCAGAAAGTGGCAGTGAAACGAGTCCTGGTTCCTGTGCTGCTTCAGTTGCTGTCTCTTGACCTGACACAGAGTGAGGGGGATAACTGGCCTGTTCAACCTCAGGGTGCAAAACTGAACACAAGCAGTAGAAAAACAGCTGCCTCTAAGTAGAGGACTTCAGGGTGAGCATGGGACTGATTTAGTATATTGCTGAGGGGCTCTTAACTCCAGCTGACTTCACAAGTCTTTGGTAGCTTGTGTAAATTCACAGATCATGGACAAATGCACTCTGCTCTGGGGATGCTTTGTTTGAAGAGGGCTGCTTAACCTCAGCAGCTTCTCTAGGGGCAGTGAAGAGAGAGGTCTTTTATAAGATGCCTTTTTTAAGTGATCCTTTTTGAAGGTATCTTGTGGCAATGTTGTACTGTAATGCGAGGCAGTGTGTTTATTTCCATGCTCTGCCAACCCCTGATGCCAGTGCCACCTGTTTTGCTTCCCACTGCACAGCTGTGCCTTTGTATATGATTTTTGAAATGGGTTAATGGGTTTTTATGACATCTGTGTTTTAGTTCCCTTGGGACCACTCACTCGCAGTCCTGTCTCACTGGGCACTCCCTTCCTCCACAGAATCAGTACTATAAATGCAGTTAGTTTAAATTGCCACTTACTGAAAGAACAGAAGAAATTCCCAAGTAAAAATTTGCCTTGGTGGAAATGAAATACTCAGTATCATGATCTCATCCATTAACACAGAGTGTAGGTTTCTTTCATTTACAGTTGAGTCAAAATGCCATGAAAATGAGAGCAAGGCATGCACAAATGTTCTGCAAAGATCAGACCTGTACTCAAATGTGTTTTGTTCTAGGACTTGAATTCCTTGTGGCAGTAGCACAGGGGGATGTCTCAGGGGAGGATTCCATGGGGGATATGCTGTAGTCATCATTGCAAAGTCTAGCACCTGCCAATGGAGACAACTTACCTGTTCCCTGTTATGAAGCCCTTTGCCCCAAGAAGAGCAGTGAGGATCACTACTCTTGTAGAAGTTACTCACACTCCCTCAGGATATATAGACAAAAGCAGCTTAAAGCAGTGTTGTGTGTTTGTTCAAAACCCCTACACATCTGCCTGGTGCCACTACCCTGGACACTGCAGCACATACTGTGATGTCGGTACTAATCCTCCAGTGCAGGCTACAAAAAGTGGATGAGCACTGTGGTATCCTAGCTGGTAATTAGTGGAAAAGTCTGTCTGCTTGAAGATGACTGGCATGTGTATTTAAGAAATGCAGTTTGCAAAAATTTGTAGGATATACTCTGATTTAAAAAAACAGAATACAGAAATGTAATTATAAGAACAAATATAAAGTAGGCAGTATTGCAGCTATGAGGGTATGTTCTTTCCCCAGCCTGTTTGAGGGACCAAGGAGCAGCAAAGAGGAAAGGGGAAACCTGACATGAAACCAGAGGTGGTTTCTGCAAGCAGGCTGGCTGAATTTCACAATGACCATGCTGGCCTTGAGATTAGAATTCTGAGGGCTGCATTCAGGATAAGGTGAAGCCTAAAATCCTCTCCCACTGCAACCCTGTCAGATGTTCATTGCGCTTAATGGAGAAGGAATGCAGCAAGAATCAGGCTTGCATTTTAACTGATGGAAGAGAATATTGTTGCAGTGTAATGTTTTGGCCACTGACTCCCAGTGGTAAGGTGGGCACTCTTATTGTCATTATTCAGATCTGTTTTGCTATCATGTTTTTGAAGAACCAGTCTCACTGCTAGATTCCCTGTTTACTCAGTATGTACAGGCTAAATGTGAAATAAAACATATTTCTCAAGTCAAAGCCTAAACGAGAGAGACTTCTGAGACACATAATAAACTGATTCCTTGAACTTGAAGATGCTTAAAATAAGGTCATGGCCAGTTTTGGTTCACTCGAACTGGTAATTTCTAACAAGTTCACAACAATGTTAAAGATATAGACAGCTCTCATCTAGCTGACTATCTCTGCAAGGCTGTTCTTCCTCTCTTGATGCAGTCCCGAATTACTCTTGGAAGAGGTCTAAGTTTGCATGGAGGGAGAGGGAGATGTTCTCCTTGAGTGCAGTGTCCAGAAGCAGCCCTGTACCCGTTCTAGTGTGACTTGCTTTGCTGGGTACCAGCAGGAGTTTCAGCTAGGCAGATAATGGGAAAATTAGAAATGGTGGGTTATCATGAATACTGCTGACTCATTTTAGGGGCAGAGGTTTTCTTCAGGGCAGATGCTGTTGAACTCCAGAGAAATAAAAGAATGCAACTATGAGACATTTGGAGAATTCACTTTTTCTGTTTCTGTATTTTATGAAGCCTGGATTTCTAACTACCTTCTAAATTGTAGGGAGCATGGCAAAATTCTTTAATGTCTTCTGAAATGTGAGATGTAAAAAAAATAAGATCCCATTTTTATGAATATGTTCTTAAATTTTGCTGATGAAAACCCTATTCCAAAGCACCTGGATGCTCTGGTGCAAGAACCTATGTGAAATGGTAACATTACTAGTGAATGGAAGACAGTATTTCTCACAATTGCCTCACATTTTGACTCAGAGTGAAAGACTCAATGTAGATTGTAGGAGTAGCTAAACTTCCTCTGATTTAAACAGAACAGTATACTTCAGTAATCTGACACGATGGGATTTTCTTATGAAGACTGAGCTTTCTTGTAGAGCACTGTCATTCATTTTCAAATGTAAGCCTTGTATTCAAATTTACAGTATAAAATCCATGGAAACAATGTGAAGTGCAGTATATTCTATCCCCTGAAGCAATTTAGGGAAGTAAAGTAAGCTTTTCTTTTCATAAACATCACTCTCAGATAAAAGATGTGGATTGTCTGTGCTTTTTCTTGCCATCATAACAAAGCAGTGTAAGCCATACTGCTAGTTCATCCCAGTACCTGTCTCCTGCTTGTACAGGGAATAAAAACAGTTGCATGGTCTGGGCAGAATTGAATGATTAAGACATTTTCCTGAGATTCAAGTGATTCAGTTAATTTTCCTGTTTGTCTATGGACATTCTTTGTGGGGTGACAATTTTCTTTATCTCTGATATGCTTCAATTTTATGTTTGTAAAATGGAGTTGATATTTCTGTGCTTCAGAGAAATGTTCTGAGATTACTCAGTGTATTATACATCTGGGATAGTCTGAGCACCTACGGCATCTGTTGAAGAGTCTGGTGAGAATATAGATCAAATTCTGTTGCTCGCATTCTTCGGCTCCCGAATAAAGAAGTATCACCTTGTGCCTGTTTTTATCCATTTCTGTTCTTATTCCTCACTGAGTTCAGCTAGACTGATTTGTGGTTTTTCCTCTTGCATTTGAGATTTTTGTTTTGTCAGGTATCTCTGTTCTGAAAATTTCTTTCTGTCACTTTGCCGAGGCAAAAATGACACAAATAAATTAAAATTTATTTTCTTTCTCTAGCCACTGATGACATGTGGCTCAAGAGCTGTTATCTTTCAAACTACGGTGGCAGGGCTTATTTCTATTCTTCCCCTAGTTAAACCAATATCACTTTCTGGGACAGAGCTGACAATTTAGAGGCTCAGCAAATGCAGAAGTCATGTACATGAGCACTGGACTCATGTAAGAGTTTTACATCTCCCAGAATTGAGGGCTGAGTGGTCTGGCTGCATTGTGCTATTCCTGATCTGAATGATCACCATACTGTAAATGCATAAGCCAGCCTAGGCCACTTCCACAGCACACAGCTTCATCTCTACTTAAAAAAGTAGCATTTTATCTCCTTCCCAAAGAAGCAGCGTGGTTTTCCTGTTTGGGTTTTTTGCCTTTTTGGTTTGTTTTTGTTTTACTCCTAGTAGTACTAGATCATTTGATCATCACCTTATTCCTTCCTTTTCCTCTTACCTTCAGTTTTTTCTCCCTTTTATAACTGAGGTCAAATGCATATGTGTAGGTGACACCAATCATTTCATACAGTGTGTCCCATTCCTCTGTTCTGGCTCAACCCCCTTGTGACATTCTTCAGTTCAACCAATGACAAATGGGGCCTAGAGTGAGATGGAAATGAATTTAGGAGCAAGTTTATGGGACTGTTGGGGACCATCTGTTAATGTAAATGTTTAAGGTAAAATGCATTAAGGCCAGTGCAGTGACAACACATGTCATTTGCATCCTGCCTCTGGGATTATTTCTGGCTTATGCCTAAGGGCAACAGAGTTCTGGAGCAGACAAGCATGCTTTTTCTTTTTCATCTTTTTCCTAGTGCAGGTTTGACATTATGGTTGAGATGCCAGACCCTGAAATGTGAAATGTGGATTCGGTTTTAAAAATTAACATGGCCTGTTCTTTCCCCCAAGAATGCATAGATTCTGTAATGCCTTTTTTATGTATATAAAAAGAGAATTTAAGTATCATTATTTTTTGGAAGCAGGAGAGACTCCTCCGTTCTTTACTGTTCAAAATTTAAAGTAAGAGAAATAGTAAGGAAGACAGAACTGTTCATAAAGAGAAAGTGCCATGGGTTGATACTGCTCATCTCTTGTTTTGTGCATATCTTATCTTGAAATCAACTGGAAAATCTAAGCCACATTTTTCTGAAGTGTTCTGGTAATCTCATGAGTAGCTTAGGGGAAGATAGTTTGTAAAGATCTGAAGGTGTGTCATTGCATGCCCATGAAGGGACAGTCCAAAACTTAAATCCTGACAGTCTAAGTATGTGAAGAAATTTTAGGTATTCCCAAACCTTAAGGGGATGTAAGTCTATAGTGTTATAAGGAATGTAGTTTAGTGTATGACTCTTCTGTATTAGAAACTGTTAATGCTCTTCAGTGTTTAGGTTTATTTTTATTTTCTGCTTGACTCTAAGCTGCCCTTAGAACAAAATATTGTTGATATGAATGGGAGTCATGTTACAGGGTATTTCTGCGTTGGTGTTTCTTCATGAACATGAGCTCCCAGACTGAGAACTGCTGTTTGAGACTCTAGCGACTCTACTAATTTTGAATTTATAGGACAAAATACAGTGAAGGCCATAGTTACTGACAAAATGTCTGTTGATTACATAAATCTTCAATCTAGATCTGAAAAGTCTAGACCATAACATAATTTTTTCTTGTTATCATCATAAAGTTGTTTATGCAGTGTCATGGGTCAACCCCAGATGTCAGCTGAGCACAACTCAGCCCGTGAATGGGATGCAGGAAAAAAATGGAAGAATAAAAATGTGAACTTATGAGTTGAGACAAAGATGGTTTAATGGGACACAAAAGGATGATAATAATTATTATTATAATACTTAAAGCATTAGAATACGCAAAACAAGTGATGCACAATGCACTTGGTCACCACTTGCCAACCAATTCCCAGTCCATTCCTGAGCAGTAGCCCCTGGCCAGGTTTCCCCCCAGTTTGTATGATCAGCATGACACCATATAGTATGCCATATCCTTTTGGTCAGCTGGAGTCAGCTGTCCTGGCTGCACCCTCTTCTGACTTCTTCTGCCTCTCCAGCCTTCTCACTGGCAGACCATGAGAAGTTGAAAAGTCCTTGACTTGGTATAAACATTACCTAGCAAGAACTAAAACCATCAGTGGGTTACCAACATGATTCTCACATTAAATTCAAAACCTGCACAATACCAGATACTAGGAAGACAGTTAATTGTATCCCAGCTGAAAACAGGTCATAGAGTAAGAAATGTAGATGTTCTGTCTGGAGCCACATAAACCAGACACAGCTTAAAGCCATTAAAGAGGATGGCATCCAGTTCATCTAAACATATCATAGGGTGGATGCTAC
This sequence comes from Campylorhamphus procurvoides, assembly GCA_013396655.1. NCBI lineage: Eukaryota > Metazoa > Chordata > Aves > Passeriformes > Dendrocolaptidae > Campylorhamphus > Campylorhamphus procurvoides. The sequence goes on along the minus strand of WBMV01005287.1, from coordinate 86,738 downwards.
TCTGTTCTTGGTTTATCTTGGATATGCCACTCTGAATATGGTTATATAGCTCGGATGTGGCTGGCTCTGATACCAGCAGAGGGTAATCCTATTCTGTCTTTTATTTATAAGAGTGAAAAGCAAGGACTCTCACATAATTATTTTTCCTACTTTGGTGGTAGGAGTGTCACAAGAGTGACATTGGCAATGAAGGTTGATGAAGAACTTTGTGCTAAGTTCTTCTTAGCTTAGCATAGTTATTCTCTACTAATTCCTTGTGTGGGCACCCTGTGCTGAACATGCCTTTGTGTGGGTTAAAAGTAGATTAAGCTGAACTGACAGAAAGAATTTAAGGTATAGAATAAGGGAATTACAGACAGAGTGCTGTTAAGTCACATTCTTAGTTGTTCCAAAGTAATTTCCTTGTGTTGGCAAGCACTAAGGAAAATCCTGTCTTCTCATGGTAAGGGGAGAAAAAATCCAGTTTTGATTGAGCATGCCCTTCTTTTATCCTTTTCTTCTAACTTCAGTTTGCCCTCTGTGCTGAGCTGAAGAATTGCATCTTCACCTCTCGTTCTCCAGCTGAAGGAGATTGATGTGCAATTAAGATCTCTAAGGAGATGTATTAAACCCTGCAAAGACTCCAAATTCAGTCATGAATCTTCTTGATATTTTGTTTTTCCTCTCCTTTTTATCTTGTGTATTACTATCTCATCTCCAGGACCGCAGTGACCCTGGCTCATACTCCAGTAAAAGGTGTGAGCTGAAGGTATTATGAAAAGGAGTCACTGAAATCTGCTTCCAGTCACAAAGATCTCTAAAACTGGTTTGGTGTCATGCCTTTTTACCTGAGTCTTTTCTCCTATCTTATACTGTGTTAAGTCAGGATTTGGTGAGTCACAGTTGCTCCAATGTGGCTGGAATAAAATGTTATCTTAAGAGTTGGAATATTTTCTTTTTAATATTGAAAGAACTTCTAAAGTTTTGGAAATACTATTCTATGGAAGCTTCTTCAATAAAACTGGTAAGAGAGGTGGAGGTTTTTGTAACTTCTGGCTTATGACAAAATAGAGGAATTGTTTGAAAATCTTGGGAGACTGGTCCTTGAAAAATACACACATTTATTTTCTGGAGTGTGTGATTATCTTGCTTCTCACTGATTTGCTTTCCTATTATTTTAATAGAGATCCTCTCTCAAAATGAAGGTATTTCTTTCCTTGTATCCTAGTGCTAGGGTTTGGGTTTTTTTCTTGGTTTTACATATTTTGAAGTAGTTCTATGTTTTGGTTTTGCATTATTTTGTTTGTTGGTTTTTTTCCTGATCTTTTCAAAGAAGATATTTCTTCACCTACATAGGAGTTATAACTGGTCTGAAATGTTAAGTCTGTTGCCCTGTTTCTTGTCAGAGGTGTGATACTGCTGTTCTTTTGATGGAAGTTATTTCTTGCTTTTCATCAGGCTCATGTTCCATGCAGATGTACTAATCTAGACAGTGAATTGTCTTATTCCTCATTGCATACGTAGCTTTTGTGTATACCTTTTTTTTCATTCCAGAAAATTATTATTCCTCAAAACGCACCATTTTTCAGGATTGCTAAGCTTAAACTGTGACATAGGTATTGAGTCTATGATATCATTACTTCTTTACTCTATGTGTACCAAATTTTAAGACTGCTGCTTGTGTTTGGGTTTACAGATATTTTGTCCCTGACTTGTATTATAGATTTGATTCTAATTTAATTGAGTGAAATGGGAATCCTTTTGCTCACGTGTGGATTTGGAAACTAGGCTTTATACGATGGCAGACTAACTGAGAAATAAGGCGTGTTTTCCTGTCTTGTTCTTTATTGACTTCTCATGTGAGGTACAGAAATCTTCCACCATGTGCAGTGTTTCTGAGAGCAGATCAAACCAAAAAATTCCTGTAGATTGAATGTCCTTTGTTTTTGGAGCAGACTGATGATAGCAAAGACTGTTGAATTCTACCTTTACTTTTGTAAAAATCTGTGAGAAAAGTCCTTCCACAGGAGGCAGAAGTCAAGCCTTGATTACTTGCAGCCCACAGGAGCTGTGTAGTATGTTTAGACAGACCAGAGCATTAGTTTCAGTGTTCTGAACAAATTGGACTACAAGTGATTAGTAAGTTCTCCCTGCAATTTCAGTTCCTTGCCAGAGTGATTGTAAGAAAAATTGTTGTCCTCTGTTAACTTCCAGTGCAGCTTTTTGTCTCACCTGCTGGTAAAGTAACCTGCTTGTACAGTTCCTGTAGTAGTGTCCTCTACATAGGAGTCCCTATAGCTGTAAGATTTTACTATGTTCATACTCTCTGATTGGCATTTGTATGCAACCATTTCAAAAGTGAAATAAACTAAAGGGTTAACCTGAGAGACTGAGAGGAAGTTTAAAGAGCAAAAAAAGAAAGAGGCACATTGTCTGTCTTCGGTTCTCCAGTCCAAAAGTGTTCTCTATGATTAATTTAAGCACTCCATGCTCCTTAAAGAAGGTGTTACTCGAACAGGACCTTGGCTACTTAGGCTAGAGGGAATGCGATGGGCTGGTGCCTCACAGTGACAGCACAAGGTCACAGAGGTGCTAAAACTCCAGTAAAAGCACGGAGGTTAGTGCCTCCCCTAAGTAGCTGCTGTGAAGAGGAACAGAGTTCCGGCAGAAGCTATGTATTGGACTGTGGCTTTGTTAGTCCCTAATGAAGCTAACCATCTAGATAAGTTGTCCTGTCAACCCCTCAATACTCCTGGATATAAATTGTTATACTGCCAGTTCCTCCAAAGCCATCAAAATTGCTGAACCTATGCTGTTTAGGAAATTACTGTACTCCTCTGATAGTGCTTTTACTATGTGTTTAGTGATTTCAAAAGTCTTTGTTACAAGGCATATCAGTGGGGATGTGAGGCTCCTTAGCAGGTGTAAAGTTACGTTATAGGCACATTTCTGCATATACTTGATTTTCTGAATACCTCTTGAGGGAATTTGAAAGTTTGAGTATCTAAGTATACCAGAAGGTATCTTTGAGTGCTGTCACGTGACCACTTGAATGGACATAACAGATTCTAAAGAACAGACACTTACAGGGAATAGTAGAAATATTTGAAACTAGATTGAGACTGATACATAGATTCCTTCTGTTACAGAGGTTAATGGACCTGGTTTATGCTTTTCACTAGCTCAGATTCCTTTGGAAAGATGTGCTGGCATAAGCTATTAGAAATAAACTGACATTGGTCGAATTGTGCCAACATATGCCATAAGGGAATTGAGCTTATAGGATAGCTAAGCATAAATCTGAAGACTGGAGACACATTAGCAGCTATGAACATCAGAACACAGTCTCCATCCTGTAGGATGCTGAGCAATTTTAAGTTCTGTTAGATATGATGGAAGTCAACACCTACAGTCTATAAATGCAAGATTATGCAAAACTTTCAAAGCACATGTACATTTTTTCTGGGAGTGATTGAGGTAGAAATTAGATTTTTTTTTTTCAGTGCTGAAATCCTGGCAGGTCCAAACACTTTGTTTTCTTTTGTTTGTTTTCCTAAAAATAAGTATTTGAAGCCAGTAGCAGGCAATGAACAACCACGTGTTGTGATGGTGAATGTTGCTGTTTTGCTATTTATGAGTTTGTTGTTTAAAGACAACAAATTGGATGAGTCAAATACAAGAACTGAAGACAGGCAATAGATTTAACTTGGTCTTGGATCTTGGTGTTTTTCCTTTCTGAGTATTTTTCTGTTTCTGGAGAGAGGAAGAGGGTGTTATGTTCTTTGCCATGCCTTATGTAAAGGAAACAGTGATGTACTAAGGGGCACAAAGGATCCTGATTGAGCAAGTACCTAACTTTACTAATATAAACAGTACTGCTGCCCTCATGTGAAGATTGTGCCTAAAGTTAAATATCATGTATCCAAGGGCTGGAAGCATAAATAATTATATTTTAACACTCATAGTATATATAAAAAGCCATCACACTTTTTTTGTCTTGTTCAGATATCTTTTGTAGCCTGGATGTTTTATTTGGTGTGTTTTCTTTTGCTTCAGAAAAGTAGTATGAATTAGGCTATAACTGCCCCTATGGAACAGAGTTAATAGCCATTTAAATTAAACTACAGCCTCCAGTGGATTACCACCTCACTCTCTTTGCTCTAAAATAGAGCCATTTTATCCTGTAGGTTACATAGTCTTTCCTTGTCAGTCATGGGAATTTAAATTTGATGCATTATCCACAGGAGGGCTCCCTTATTGTTCCCTGAAGGTAACAGAAACATATTGGGAGTTTCAAGGGGAAATTTCAGTTTCAAAATGCAAATGCAAGCAATACAGAGTTCAAAGAAAGTATTTTTCCTAGTTCACACCAAAATCTGACTTAATGAGAAATTTTATGCAGACCAGACTTAATGTACTTTCTGTTTTGCCTCTGAAACTAAAGTAAAGGTTGAGAATAATGTCCCTGCATTATATCTGTACATTCCGAAATAACTTCTTGTTTTTCCTGAGACGTTAGCATTAAGTCTGTGGAGAACTACAAAAGCAGCTCACATCAGAGTGGATGAAAAGAAGATAAATACGAACTCCATGCTGCAAATGAAATGGTTACAGAATATGATGAGTCTTCAGATGCTTCTCCAATTGTTTTTTATTTATCTTATCTTTTTTAATGGAGGATGTTGGGACAGGAACTGGACTAAGACACCTGGTAACGAACGCCCTAGAATAATCCCTGAAACCAATCATTTGTAAACCAATAGTAATGTCAGTTTCCCCCTTTTTCCTGCTCTGGTCTTGAGCCCTTGGAATGGAGGGAAGGTAATTTCCTTCATTTTTTACAGACCATAAACATTCTGCTAAGGTGCCTGTGATGAGGAGCTATTTATGCTGTATTTGGAGAGAGAGATGTGAACATGTGTCCTACCAGAAGCTGCAGCTTTGCCAGCTTGTTTTGGTTGTTGAGTAAAATCATATCTGGTGACAGAGCAGTGTAAGAACTTAAATCGAGGCCTCCTGACTTATTCTGTTTTCTTTTCCCATGTTTAAATTTTGAAGCTAAATATTTGTATTGATTAGCATGGTAATTTCTTTCCATGATTGTGTGCCTCTTTGATTCATGTCCATCGGTTGTTCTTGTTTCTGGCTAATTCCAGATTGCTCACTCCATGGAAATGTGTCCCTTTCAGGGTGATGTTCACAGCATAAGCATTTTATTCTGCATAATATCCCACCTATCATGCAAGAGAACATTATGTGAAGAAAATGTCAGGTGCCCTGGTGAATTCTGAACTTAGTATCTTTCAGGCGGTTCCATTGGAGAGGAAAATCTCCAGAGATAATTTTCAGAAGATAACTCACAAGAAAAATCTTGCAAACCCAGGTAGGAAAACAGGATTAGATTCTACCTGTGTGTCTGAGAAATAACTAGCTATTATCTGATAACATTAAATGACACTATGAAGAGATGCCAAGTTATCTGGGAATAATTGGAAATTGCTGGTGGCTATCTCCAGTATAGATGATTTTGTTATATTTCCCTCAGTGTTAGATTGACTTTTCTTGTGCTGCTGTGAGAAGAACTTGGGAGAATATTTAGAAGTGGCAGCTACAGAGTTGGGTGTGTGGCTACTGTGATGAAGGCTGAGAGATAACATGAGATAATAGTAAAAATGGACAGAATTCCTGGACTGGATACCTCGTTCTAATCTCAGGTCAGCCTGCTGGAGATGTGAAAGTAAAGACTCATGCTTGCAGTACTTCATAGGGTGTTTACAAGGTTTATTGTCAAAAGCTTTTAAAATCCATGAATTGAAAATGGCATGTGAATAGGCAGTATTGTGGTTCACTTTTATGACAGTGGGCATCCTTTGTCTCTGTGTTGTAGATATTTTAGGGGCATCTAAGCAAGTTTTGACCATATGTAACAAAATGATAAAAATATAGACATGAGAGGACTGTATACAGATATTCTATATGATTAGTTTCAAGATAGATATCAAGGTATTAAAACTAATATTGAAGTTTAAAAGTCGTTCAGAATAAGCAATACATTTTCATAATTCCTCTTATTTCTTGGCCTACACAAATTGAGACTTTTTGGTCAAATCATGCTCTTCAGGAACTTCTTTACCAAATATTTCTTGGTGAATCTGTCCTCTTTTTCACCTTTTCTCCATTTCATTGAGCCCATCCAAATTTGAATTATCTATGCAATATGCCATTTGAAATGTACATCTTTTCAACACTGGAATAGTCCTCTAATAAAGACCATTTGCTAGAACATCTGCAAATGCAAAAAGGCTGCAAAAATAACCAAATCACATGGCATGCCTATGAAAACTACAGGAATTGGATGATACAGTTGTAAAAACATAATTCTTATCTACAGCTCTTACTAGTACTGTTTTTGTGCAGCTATAATGATGATGAGTGATGACCTTGGAATTTCTTTTGATCCCATAGGTGGAGAAAAGATAAACCAGGATAATGTTTCTGTCTGTAGTATCACATTTTAATGTAAATTAAACACCTTTTCTTACGCCTATGTTGGATTTTCTTCTGGAAAATCTATTGTGCAAACACCAATGTAGTTCCTGACAAGAGGTGTAGTAAGAGCTTCAACACAGGCTGAATTATTATTCTGACCTTCCAGAGATATTTTCATACCCTATTGCCATGTGTGTGCTTTCTTTTATGTCAGTGGTAGTCAGTAGCTTGAGTATATTAGTGGCAGATCTCTACATGAAATCTGCTGTATAGGTGAAGGTCCAGCATATCCCACAGACCACCTCTGTAGTGATGCAAAGTTTCAGAATTTGAGAAAATAAGTCACTGCATTATGTGCTCCTCTGTTTCTGTTTCTCTTCAAACTTGGGCCTATGCGCATACCATTCATTCTTTCAAGAACTTCTGTGCATCTTCAGGCTATATTTCTTTATTCATGAGTAAACCCTGTGGTGTCACAAGGTGACTTTGAGGACTAAGTTTGGTTAGAGGTGTGGAATAAAGTGTCCATGCTATGGCTGTGAAACTGGAAAGAACTGGAAGTAAGATCTTCCTGTTGAGAACAGTTCTTAGTGGCATCATTTTTAAGCTTATTTGGAGTTACACAGTGCAGTTCATGTTGAAGCAGTACAGACAACCCTCAGTTCTCTGATGCAAAAAGACCTAGTCTTTTCTTAAGGGCACATCTATAGAATGCCCCCATATTACGTGCCCATGCCCATTTCACACAGTTTAAGAGGAATTAATAAAAGTACTTTCCCAGAGGCAGTTCACAATTTGTCATGCCACCATATCCCTAGAAGACCAGTTAAACTCCTGAGTGTGCCCAGTTGTCAGTTATTTGTGTGCAGTTGCCGCTTGCAGAGAAGTGACACTTGCATTCATCTCAGCTACTTTTTTTGTCATGTTGCTGTTTTTCTTTGCCTTGTGTGAATCTTTTTCACTTCCCAGTTGCTCTCAAGCATGTTGACTTCCATTATTTATTCCTCTTCCTGTTGCTCTGGCGAGTCTGCAGATTGCTGATCTGCAGCTAACGTGGGCTTTTGCTTCAGTTGAAGTGTACTGGAGTGTGAAAGAGAGAGGCCACAGGAGGGCAATTCAGGCTTTCTTCAGGCCCTGTGGAGACTGGCTGTCGGCACTTCCAGAGGATTTGTCAGTATGTGTATGTGTTGGCACAGTAGCCACCTACCCTCTTCAGTGAGGTGCTGTGGAGGGAAGACTCTGCAATGCCAAACAATACTCCCTCTCTTGGTGTCACTACAACAGGGTGATGTCCAGCTGTGCTTTCAACTTGTCTGAGAAATCCAGAGGTTCTTATAAAAGCAAAGGTATCTTTTGAGTCCAGTGTGGTGTTTTAGTGTTTTGGTGATGTACCAGCATAGTACTTCAAAAGTTTCTTTATGCTTTTATATATCTTTTTATTTATAATCCCAATGTACTTTCAGCATATTGTAACAATAATTGTCAAAGGTGAATGAATTGCTTTAAATGTAAAGGACTTGAGGGGATTAAATGACAAATCCTTAGATTACTGTATTGCTCTTGTGAGGTTTGTTTTGTTTTGTTTTAAGCTTGAGTACCTGCTTTTACTGCAGCTAAAAGATTTGTTGGCTCTGCAGTTTTTCCCTCCTCCTATACACACAGAGGGCTGACAATCCCAAAAGGCCAAAGAGATGTGTAGGAGCTGGAGACAAATGAAAAACCTTTTGCTGAAGAGCAGGGCATTGGTGGAGTGCAAGAATTCCAGAGGTCTTCACTGATCACTTTCCATTGTTGTCTAATAACCACTTAGAGGATGTATATTTACACTACTCACATACTAACATTTTAGTTAACATGACTTCCTGTAAACTACGTTCTATAAATAGTTCCTTAAGGTATTGAGGATTTTTTTTAAGAAGCCATAAATATAAATATGCATGAATAAAGAGATACTTGAGTGCTACACAGTGTTCATTCCAGACATGAATTTTGTGGATGTGTTCCATAAACACCAGGTTTGAGCTTTTGAGATGCCTGTGTCTATGCAACCAGTGATTTTGTGCATTAAAATAGGCAGAAAGACATGAGCAGAGCATGGTGTGAAAAATGTAAAGGGGAAATTATGAAATGATGATGTGATTTGGTGGCATCTGACAGAAAATAGTGTCTGGTTGTATTTGAGGAATTGAAATTTCTTGCTATCAACTGACAACACTGTCAAAAATTGTGCAGGCATCATATGAAGTTCTTCCTTCTCCTAAGGATTTAGTAGGGTTATTCTGGAGAATTGATAGCAATCCTCAAGCAAGGATTTGGCTCCTGTAGGTTCTGGAAAGAGAAGGTCCTTCCATCTCTGGGCAGCGTGTATATACTAGAGCATCAAAATGCATTTGTCAGATGGATTTTTGAGGTCTCTGTCTCATGCCCACTCTCTTATGGGATAAAGGCTCTCTTGTTTGGGGGAGAGCTATTTTTTCAGTTTAGAGAAACACTTGAGGTGAGAATTTAATATCTAAAATTTTCCTATGGATTCACATGTAGATATGTGTGTTAGCAATGTCCTTGATTGGAGGCTTTATTTTCACTCACTGAAAAGAGAGGACCAAGCTCCTATGGGTATTAAACTTTCCATACTCTAAAAATATAGTTGTTCATAGAGATAGGGTTGGGGCCCATTTCTGTGAGGTGGTTTGGGTGCTGTATGCTCATGCTATGTTATGCTTATCTTACCTGAGCTTGCCATGTAGTTGGTATGCCTTGACAGGATGTGAGAGTGACCCTCTCCCACTCTTGGCAGGATGACTCCTGCAGGAGCTTTGTCTGTGGAGTATGACTGTGAAGGGCAGTTGCCTAGGTTAGACTTGCTTTGTGCATGCCCTTTGTTCCATACTTGAAAAAAACTAAGTCTGTAAGGAAGTTAATGGATATTATGCAGATATCCTGCATCAGAAACCCAAATTCCCTGGGTTTGTTTTAGACATTTGGGGGGGGGAGGGGCATGTTGGTATATTTATATTCTTTTTTTTTCATCCAGTGAGATAATTGTGCCTGATGATAGAATTAGCTCACTTTTTTTGATCCTATAGTGCAGCTGCTGCTGTATTTTCTACATGGCTGAGCTTTACTGCAGACCAGTCGAGCCATAACTGACTTTGATTTTTCTTATCTTTCCTTTTTTTTTTTTAAGGGAAAGAGATTGCCATAAGCCAGAGTTATGGCAATACAGCCCAAATATATATTCATCAGGGCAAGGGAGCCTCCTGGGCATCCCCAGCTGCCTGCCTTTGACATAGCTTGATTAGCTTAGCTTTGCTTCTTGAATGTTTCTCACAAAAGACTCAAGTGTTTCCTTTTGTGATGAGTTTGTATTGTCTCTGTTGTTTATTTACTTATTGGGGCTTTCAGCATTTGTGTTTAGTTTGTTTTGTGTGGTTTTTTTTAAGTGAAGGGAAATGAGCAAACTGTACTGTTCATTTAAAGACAATAGTCCTGTTGACTTCAATGTGCTTATGACAAGGTGGGGAAACTTCATCTCAGAAAGTGTTACTGGTGCTTACTATCTAGTAAGTTTTTAGAAACACATCATGACCCTTAGCTCAGCCCTATGGTCTAAACTTGGGTGAAGCATCCCAAAACTTAACAGGAATCCGGTATCTCCATCCTCCTTCTCTCTCTTTTTGTAGCAGGGCACTATAGGTCTGTGCACTGTCCAGTGAACCCATAAAGGGTTGGGAGGAAGGACAAGAGGGATTATAAGTGTGTGCTTGTTGAAATAGGGAACATGTACTTGAATAATTGTAATAAAATAGCTATTCCAGGCCAAGACCCTGAGGTGGATGATCTTTTGCTCCAGAGTGTGTCACCTTAAAATTTAACTGGTGAAATATTTGGATGCTGTATCACACTATATTGTGTTAAGTGAGTTGCTTTAATTAACTGTTTGCACACTCCTCATTGCAAAGGCAGGGTAACACTTAGCTTAAATCTCTTTTATGGTATCCTGTTCAATTGCAGCAATAGGATAGTACACCTAAGAATATTCTGCTGTAACTGTGTCACATAGATCGTTGTTGTTGTATACTCTTGTCAAATAAAAACATGAGGTTGGAAAGGCTGAGAGCATTTATCGATTTCACAGTTGAGGCATAAAAGAAGTGGACAGCCTTTCTAGACTTGGGAACTTAGATTTGAGGAAGAGGAGGGACAAAAAAAGATATATCGTTGACATAGATGACACAAGGACAGTGGTTATGTTTCTGACATAAGCTGATAGGCCTGAAAGTTGGGAATGCTGCCTCTTGGGATGAAATGAGAGGTGTAAATGAGGGGAGAACTGGGTGCTGCTTGAAATATTTGCTGGTAATATTTTAAAGGAGTGTGTCTTATAGATAGGTATCCTTTTAAATATTTTCCAAGCAGATGTATGAGGCTGAAGACAACCTATAAGTAGTGCCTCTGAGGGATGTTAGGACTGTACCTGTTTGTTTCAAGAGGATACAGCTCCAAAGCCTAACAATATGAACTTTAAATATAGGCATAATTCACTCTCACAGCTGATTATTTTGGTGAGAGCATGTGGTGAGTTTGAAATAGAAGGGTGTGAGGCTTCTTTTTGATTTAGAGTTGAAAGTCATCTTTTTCTGTTGCAGATTTAATCCACTGTTGCTGGCCTTTTAGAGTAGATGCAAAGATTTTTCTGAAAGCAAGCTTTTGGGGCTTCTCTTCACTCTGCAGCATGGATTGCCTGCATATAATAGCCATTAACAAGCTGTTGTAGCACTTCGCTAATGTCGAGTCCTAAATAAAATGGCCTGAGTATGATTATTAATAACTACTGTATTCCAGCTATTTTATTTGGTAGATTTGTAACAGCAGTGATCCTTAATATGCCTTCTGTATTTATGACAGCTGTTCAGTCCCAAAGAATGTAGGGTAGTGTGGAATGTATAGGTCATGTGATGGTATTGTGGAGAGTTCTGATTGCTGTTGTCTGGCTTTTAGAACATAATATTTGAATCTGTGGAAGAGATTGTATTATGCATAGAACTATATCTGATTTAATCTGTCATTTTATGTAGGATGATTTCAGACTAGTAACTCTGGGTCATTGTCAGCAGCATGCTCTTATTAGCTAGATGCTAGATTATTTATTGCTGCTACCTTCCTATCAAAAACTGTGTTCCTTTTCACTACAGCAGTTGGTCTAAATTTGGGGTATAGCAGTTTATTCTGATTAGAAAGAGAAAATTAATTGGATGGAGTCAGATAGCTTTGATGGATTTTTGTTATTGTAAAGGATTGTATAAAACCTTTAGTTCTCAAACAAAATAGGATATGAAATATAGAGGTTCTTCTTCATACTCAGAGTATCAGTTCTCTGTGTATATATTCTTTTCCAAATGTCACATGTACCACACCCATACTACACATCAGCTGAGCCAGACCTCAACCTCTGTCATTCTCTCCATCTGGAGAGCATGTTCTCTCTTGCACATTTTTGAAGGAGTTGCCCCACTATAGTGTATTGTCTTGGGTTTTTTTGTTTATTTGGGGTTTTTTTGTTTCTTTGTTTGCTTTTCTGAATTTGTTTGGATTTTTATTTGGTTGGTTTTTGTTTGTTTGGGAGTTTTGTTTTTGTTTTTTATTATTATTTATTTATTTTATTTTTTTCCCCTCCATTTGCTGGATTTTTTTTAATTTTAATTCTAATGGCTCATAACTTGAAAAAGCATTTTATTATCCTTTTGTCTGAAAACAAAACTTGGTTTTGAGTCTGTTATGTGTATCTTTCAAGTACCTGGGTGGCAGTTAAATCTACCAGTTCCACTGCCTACTATTATTTGAGGCAGACGTTTGCCATTTTGTCTTCAACAGTAAACCTTCAGTCTTTGCTCTCCTCTGCCATCAGTTGTACCAGTTTAGTTTAAGTTACTGTTTCCTGTAAGCCTTCTTAAGCCAGTGCACTCATTTTGCTTTAAACCTGTTTTTCCTCAATCTAGTTGAAAGCAACTAAAAGCACTTTAAATGCAAACAAGAAGCCAGTTATTATATCAAGACAATCTTTAGTAGAAATAAGAACTTGTACGCGTTATTTTCTACTAGTTAAGTTTTAGGCAGACTGGTTCACAAGCAGCTGTAATGCTTTTAAGAAGTAAAGGTAAGTTAGACAATACATGGGATCAAGAGGATGGGGTGAGAGGGATGAATGGCATAAACTCAAAGAGAAGATCAGGAGATTGGTTTTTTATTGTGACTTTGTATTTGTTCTTTATATCTTCTTGTTTAAGCTGTTAGCTATTTCCCATCACTTTCAGTTTAGAAATACTGGGGGAAAGGAAGTCATTGCATCTCCTGGTGTGGCAAGAACAAGATGCTGATTTGAGCTTTGTTTCTTGATCTTCATCCAAAATAGAAGTTCCACCGTCCTCAGAAAGTTAAGAGTTGATTATTTGAATAAAGAGGAGGAAAGGGACTAGGCAGGAGCAGTTAAAGTATTGGGCTTTTTATTTCAGGAAGCATAAATCTCTGTGCTTCAAAAGGACGGGCTCTGTGTGTGCATGAGAACGAGAGAGTGAGTGCAAACACTAATGCATCATGGAGGACAGGTCATTCCGCTGAACGCAGTTCAGCTCCTGAGTGTTTGGAGATTAGAGGCAGCAATAATTTCTCGCGGCTGTAATTTATGTTAATGTGGCAACCCATGGTTGTATATTTCTGCTGAGATGGCCGTTTTTGTGAGGCTTCATTCTGACCGCAGTAGAAACCGCAAGGGTTTCAGGTATTGGTGTTTGTCTTTTGCTGATTTAGCCAGGGAGAGAAACAAACAATTTCACTGTTATTATTTAATGTTGGAATTTAGTGTCTGTTTCTTCTTACTTCTGTGGGCTAAAATGGTAAGAAGAACAGGATGGAAGCAGTAAGTTCTACCTCTCACATTTGGGTAAATTAGCTCAACATTAATGGAGGATCTGGCACTCCTTCCAGTTCCAGTGGGGGGATAGAAACATTCCTCCAGGAGCTTGCCAGTAATCTCTCTACCATAGAAGTCTTGCAACACCATTGATTTCCCACTCTGGACTCCAGCTCTCCCATCACCCTGTGTGTTGCTGGAGTCTGTCCCATCATAAGGAAGGAAATAAGTACTGATCAAGGTCAAAGAACACACTATGGAAAGAATGAAATAAGTGTCTAATATTGGAAAAGTGAAGAAAGTTTAGGGAATGGAATGAAATGAAAACTGTTTTGAGAATTTAAGGAATTGCTTTTAGAGGTAATACTGAAAGAGTTAGTGTTATCTTGCTTGATTAAGTGGTATCTGGGAGAGAGAAGGGGAAATATGACTCTGCTAGTGTTTGAGGATCATAAATACTATGGAAAGAGACAAGATATTTAGATGACTACAAATAGAGAATAGAAAAATTTAAGGGTAAGTGTTATGGAAAACTTTGTCATGGAGATATGTCCTTGCCCTGTCAAGCTTTGGAATCATTTCCCAAGGGAATAGAAGAGCAACTCCATGGCTTGACAGGTTTTGAATTAGACTTGGAAAAATGTTACTCCATGCTGCATGTAGAATAATCTTTTTCTGGCAGCAGAATGGCATATGATAGGAGGAAATTATGATCTTGCCGAAGAAATTATGGTATAGTGATTTATGTACAGAAGTGGGCATCAAGACACCTGATCCTTTTCCGTATTTTATCACTGATTTACTTTGTAATATTGGGCAAGTAATTTAATCCTTCTGTGCTACTTTGTTCCCATAAACAATTGGTTAAAGCATCCAGTCTTTCATCTCCTTCACCCTGACAGATTAAAGTCTATATGGCATGGTTGATGGAAACCTCCTTCTAGTCTGCCCATGATTTTGCTGCATTGCTTTTGTTTTTTGTTGTTCCCACTGTAAATTAATACTAGTTTAGGAGACTAAAAAGAGGGGGACAATCATTAAGCTGTGTTAATTTACACCCAGCAAGGCCACAGCCTTTGCAGTGTGTGGCTCAAACCCAAAATGAAGCATGACATCAAGGCACTGTTCTACTGCCTGCTCGTTACAGCAGATTGGTGCCATTCCTCTTTTCCTCTAACAAGCTTTTTTTTCCAAATTGCTAGCTTAGTCTCCTACAAGAAGACACTAGCAATTATGCCAATTTCATCATTGTTTTTCCCCTCAAGGATCTTCCCTCATCCCTTGGTACTGCATTTGTGCAGCATTGTGTGCCCAGCCTGAGCTGGGAAGGAGAGACGACACTTCCTTCCACCTTGATTAAAAGCTCCTAATGCACATTACAAATGTGATGTGCTCTGAGATGTCAAATGTCTGGCATCCCATGATAGGCACAGTAAGTACATGTCTCACTGGGATCTCCACAGCATTTTTCTGGCCTGCTCACTGACTAGCCTGTTGCCAGATTTGAGACACTCAGGAAGGGTTTCTTCAGCAGGAACCTGCAGCAAGACTGTAATAGATCCAGTGGCCTGCAGGCAAGCAATTAGCTAACAAACCTTTAGGGGGCTTGCTGGGCTTATTTGAGAACACCTGGGGCTATTGTTTGTTCATGTAAATAATATTCCAAAGAGCAGCAAACCCAAAGATCTCATCATTCAAATTTGGGTTTACTGTGTCTTGTTCACATGATTTATTTATTTTAAATTATTTACTAAACCACTAAGGGACTACATTAATTCAAGGGCTGGTCTCCTCAGCATGGACCTGATGTTTTCTTTCACACTGATATGACTCCTCTGGCATCAGTGTCATTATTGTTTATTCATGCCAATTTAATTCAGAGGGCAAACAAACAGACCCAAACTATCTCTAATCCTGAAAATTGAATAAATTTGATAATTAGATCCAGGACTTTCAGCACTATTAAAAAGCTTCTTGATGTATTTGAAGAAATACAGGGCGTTGTAAAAACCTTTGTCTAGAGTTTACACATCAATTTGCCAAAAGATACTACTTCAACTTGGAACGTAGTAGTAGAAGAACCAGAATAAAGTCACTAATTGGGGGCCAAAGAAAATACGCCAACTTGACCACATGAAATCCCACTTGTGGAATGTCCTCTCTAAGCAGTTGAGTCTGCTCCATGTCCAGGAAATAGCATAAGTATTTTGCATTTTCCATTGAAAAGGCTGTCACCTGCTCTCAGAATCAGTTTCCCAACTAGACTGTGAGAGAAATCTGTAGCTTTTATCCTAATCCTGAAAGAAAAAAGATACAAAAGAGAAGCATTAGTTGGTGCAGGTGTAGGAAAACAGCTCAGGAATCCCAGTGTTTTTAAAATACAAGATTACCAGAAAGACATACTTGCAAAAGCAGTTTTGTAGCACTTCTTTCTCTAAGTCCTTCAAGAGAGAACATGCAGACTGCATATGTCCAAGCTGTCTCCACAGCTCCACCTGCTCTACCACGGCCCACTGGAGTGTGATCCTCCCACTCCACATTATCTGACTCATCCCACAGAATGATTTGTTAAAAAAAGAAAAAAAAATGCCAACATGCATCAGGCTTTGTTCCGTTGACATGAAATTTCTTCTCCCTTTGCTTGTTGAGTTGGCAAATGCCATGTCAATATTTTTTTGTAAGAAGTGCACAAGATGACAGAAAGGTCCAAGTAGGAGGGTGCTAAATTTGGGTCCTAAATGGGGGCTTTCTCTGTTCCTGTTTTAAGATTAGAATTGTGAATGGATTTTGATCTTGAATCTTNAAGCTGTGTTAATTTACACCCAGCAAGGCCACAGCCTTTGCAGTGTGTGGCTCAAACCCAAAATGAAGCATGACATCAAGGCACTGTTCTACTGCCTGCTCGTTACAGCAGATTGGTGCCATTCCTCTTTTCCTCTAACAAGCTTTTTTTTCCAAATTGCTAGCTTAGTCTCCTACAAGAAGACACTAGCAATTATGCCAATTTCATCATTGTTTTTCCCCTCAAGGATCTTCCCTCATCCCTTGGTACTGCATTTGTGCAGCATTGTGTGCCCAGCCTGAGCTGGGAAGGAGAGACGACACTTCCTTCCACCTTGATTAAAAGCTCCTAATGCACATTACAAATGTGATGTGCTCTGAGATGTCAAATGTCTGGCATCCCATGATAGGCACAGTAAGTACATGTCTCACTGGGATCTCCACAGCATTTTTCTGGCCTGCTCACTGACTAGCCTGTTGCCAGATTTGAGACACTCAGGAAGGGTTTCTTCAGCAGGAACCTGCAGCAAGACTGTAATAGATCCAGTGGCCTGCAGGCAAGCAATTAGCTAACAAACCTTTAGGGGGCTTGCTGGGCTTATTTGAGAACACCTGGGGCTATTGTTTGTTCATGTAAATAATATTCCAAAGAGCAGCAAACCCAAAGATCTCATCATTCAAATTTGGGTTTACTGTGTCTTGTTCACATGATTTATTTATTTTAAATTATTTACTAAACCACTAAGGGACTACATTAATTCAAGGGCTGGTCTCCTCAGCATGGACCTGATGTTTTCTTTCACACTGATATGACTCCTCTGGCATCAGTGTCATTATTGTTTATTCATGCCAATTTAATTCAGAGGGCAAACAAACAGACCCAAACTATCTCTAATCCTGAAAATTGAATAAATTTGATAATTAGATCCAGGACTTTCAGCACTATTAAAAAGCTTCTTGATGTATTTGAAGAAATACAGGGCGTTGTAAAAACCTTTGTCTAGAGTTTACACATCAATTTGCCAAAAGATACTACTTCAACTTGGAACGTAGTAGTAGAAGAACCAGAATAAAGTCACTAATTGGGGGCCAAAGAAAATACGCCAACTTGACCACATGAAATCCCACTTGTGGAATGTCCTCTCTAAGCAGTTGAGTCTGCTCCATGTCCAGGAAATAGCATAAGTATTTTGCATTTTCCATTGAAAAGGCTGTCACCTGCTCTCAGAATCAGTTTCCCAACTAGACTGTGAGAGAAATCTGTAGCTTTTATCCTAATCCTGAAAGAAAAAAGATACAAAAGAGAAGCATTAGTTGGTGCAGGTGTAGGAAAACAGCTCAGGAATCCCAGTGTTTTTAAAATACAAGATTACCAGAAAGACATACTTGCAAAAGCAGTTTTGTAGCACTTCTTTCTCTAAGTCCTTCAAGAGAGAACATGCAGACTGCATATGTCCAAGCTGTCTCCACAGCTCCACCTGCTCTACCACGGCCCACTGGAGTGTGATCCTCCCACTCCACATTATCTGACTCATCCCACAGAATGATTTGTTAAAAAAAGAAAAAAAAATGCCAACATGCATCAGGCTTTGTTCCGTTGACATGAAATTTCTTCTCCCTTTGCTTGTTGAGTTGGCAAATGCCATGTCAATATTTTTTTGTAAGAAGTGCACAAGATGACAGAAAGGTCCAAGTAGGAGGGTGCTAAATTTGGGTCCTAAATGTGGGCTTTCTCTGTTCCTGTTTTAAGATTAGAATTGTGAATGGATTTTGATCTTGAATCTTTCTGTCAGTCATTGGAGTTTAGGACTTCTTTGTCAAAGATATCAAGCAAAGAAATTCTGAAAGAGAGCAGTTTGACATGCTGACTCATCATCTTGTTCCTTCCTTACATCCAGCCTATGGTTTTCTGGTGCTCAATAGGGCCTCAGCAGACCTTGTTAGAGTTTAAGTAATAGGTGTGTTGCTGACACCTAACACAAAATTCATGCCTTTTTTCTAACATTTGTAGTAGAGGTTTTCTAAGGTGCAAAAAATACTGTAAGGTTTTCTGGAAAAGTCTGTGTCAGAGCAGATACAGTAGGGAATAAGTCTTCCAATTCTGACCTGGTAAGAGTTTTGAAGAAACAAGGTGAAAACTAAGGGTGAGGAATGGATCAGAGGATAAGGAAAGAGCTCACTCTGGAAGGGTTCTGTACATATTTTTTCCCTGGTAGGCCTCCTTGACAGCTCTGTTGTAGGTTTTGTCCAAGACAAAGCTCAGTTCAGGGATCCTCTGTCATAGTTATGTTCTTCTAGTTGTAGTGTCTTTCTTTTCTTGACAAGTCAGCATGGTGAAAGATTTGCTGCTGTCAATGAAAGAATGAAGAATCTCCATCCTATATTGGATGTGGTGGGAAACATTCCCACAAAGGTTGAGGTAAAGGATGAAGTACTTAATTCCTTCTTTGACTCAGTCTTTTATAGTTGGACCGGTTATCCTCAGGGTACTCACCCTCCTGAACTAGAAGACAGAAACAAGGAGGAGAATGCAGTCCCTATAATTCAAGCAGAAACAGTTACTGACCTGCTGCTCCACTTTAATGTGCACAAGTCTATGGGGCCGTATGGAATTCATCCAAGAGCACTGAGGGAGCTCACAGAAGGGCTTGTCAAACCATCATTTCATCATTTAGCAGCAGTCCTGCTTAGGCAGGAAGGTCTCCAAAGACTGGAGGTTAGCCCATATGACATCCATCTATAAGAATGGCTTGAAAAAGGATCTGAGGAATTACAGGCCTATCAGCCTGACCTCGGTGCCACAGAAAGTTATGGAATAGATCATCTTGAGTGCTTTCATGTGGCATAAACAGGACAGCCAAGGGATCAGGCCCAGCCAGCATGGGTTTAGGAAAGGCAAGTTCTGCTTGACTAAACTGATTTCCTTCTGTGACAGCGTGACCTGCATAATGGATGAGGGAAAGGCTGTGGACGTGGTCTGCCTGGACCTTGGTAAAACCTTTGACACTGTCTCCCACAGCATTCTCCTGGAGAAACTGGCTGCTCAGGGCTTTGATGGATGTACTCTTCACTGGGTAAAAGATTGGCTGGATGGTTGATTCCAAAGAGTGGTAGTGAATGGAGTTAAATCCAGCTGGTGGCCAGTTACAAAGTGTTCCACAGGGCTCAGTATTGGAGTCAGTTGTGTGTAATAGCTCTATTAATGATAAAGATGAGGGCATCAAGTGCACCCCCAGCTGGTTCACAGATGACATCAAGTTGGGTGGGAGCACTGATCTGCTTGAGAACAGGAAGGCTTTGCAGGGGTATCTAGACAGGCTGAAACAATGGGCTGAGGCCAAAGTATGAGGTTCAGTATGGCCAAGTGCTGGGTCCTGCATTCCAGTCATAATGACTGTACAACACCACAGGCTTGGGGCAGGATGGCTGGAAAGCTGCTTGGCAGAAAAGTAT